>OZ038391.1:16677988-17020304 GCA_964036045.1 Eutreptiella sp. 'Long Island Sound 2002'
AGTGCGCTTTCTTGACGTGTGTAGTGCCGGTATGAAGGCTGCAGTGCGCTTTCTTGACGTGTGTAGTGCCGGTATGAGAGGCTGCAGTGCGCTTTCTTGACGTGTGTAGTGCCGGTATGAGAGGCTGCAGTGCGCTTTCTTGACGTGTGTAGTGCCGGTATGAGAGGCTGCAGTGCGCTTTCTTGATGTGTGTAGTGCCGGTATGAGAGGCTGCAGTGCGCTTTCTTGACGTGTGTAGTGCCGGTATGAGAGGCTGCAGTGCGCTTTCTTGACGTGTGTAGTGCCGGTATGAGAGGCTGCAGTGCGCTTTCTTGAAGTGTGTAGTGCCGGTATGAGAGGGCTGCAGTGCGCTTTCTTGACGTGTGTAGTGCCGGTATGAGAGGCTGCAGTGCGCTTTCTTGAAGTGTGTAGTGCCGGTATGAGAGGCTGCAGTGCGCTTTCTTGACGTGTGTAGTGCCGGTATGAGAGGCTGCAGTGCGCTTTCTTGAAGTGTGTAGTGCCGGTATGAGAGGCTGCAGTGCGCTTTCTTGACGTGTGTAGTGCCGGTATGAGAGGCTGCAGTGCGCTTTCTTGACGTGTGTAGTGCCGGTATGAGAGGCTGCAGTGCGCTTTCTTGATGTGTGTAGTGCCGGTATGAGAGGCTGCAGTGCGCTTTCTTGACGTGTGTAGTGCCGGTATGAGAGGCTGCAGTGCGCTTTCTTGACGTGTGTAGTGCCGGTATGAGAGGCTGCAGTGCGCTTTCTTGACGTGTGTAGTGCCGGTATGAGAGGCTGCAGTGCGCTTTCTTGACGTGTGTAGTGCCGGTATGAGAGGCTGCAGTGCGCTTTCTTGACGTGTGTAGTGCCGGTATGAGAGGCTGCAGTGCGCTTTCTTGACGTGTGTAGTGCCGGTATGAGAGGCTGCAGTGCGCTTTCTTGAAGTGTGTAGTGCCGGTATGAGAGGCTGCAGTGCGCTTTCTTGACGTGTGTAGTGCCGGTATGAGAGGCTGCAGTGCGCTTTCTTGACGTGTGTAGTGCCGGTATGAGAGGCTGCAGTGCGCTTTCTTGATGTGTGTAGTGCCGGTATGAGAGGCTGCAGTGCGCTTTCTTGACGTGTGTAGTGCCGGTATGAGAGGCTGCAGTGCGCTTTCTTGACGTGTGTAGTGCCGGTATGAGAGGCTGCAGTGCGCTTTCTTGATGTGTGTAGTGCCGGTATGAGAGGCTGCAGTGCGCTTTCTTGACGTGTGTAGTGCCGGTATGAGAGGCTGCAGTGCGCTTTCTTGACGTGTGTAGTGCCGGTATGAGAGGCTGCAGTGCGCTTTCTTGATGTGTGTAGTGCCGGTATGAGAGGCTGCAGTGCGCTTTCTTGACGTGTGTAGTGCCGGTATGAGAGGCTGCAGTGCGCTTTCTTGAAGTGTGTAGTGCCGGTATGAGAGGCTGCAGTGCGCTTTCTTGATGTGTGTAGTGCCGGTATGAGAGGCTGCAGTGCGCTTTCTTGACGTGTGTAGTGCCGGTATGAGAGGCTGCAGTGCGCTTTCTTGAAGTGTGTAGTGCCGGTATGAGAGGCTGCAGTGCGCTTTCTTGACGTGTGTAGTGCCGGTATGAGAGGCTGCAGTGCGCTTTTTTGACGTGTGTAGTGCCGGTATGAGAGGCTGCAGTGCGCTTTCTTGACGTGTGTAGTGCCGGTATGAGAGGCTGCAGTGCGCTTTCTTGACGTGTGTGGTGCCGGTATGAGAGGCTGCAGTGCGCTTTCTTGATGTGTGTAGTGCCGGTATGAATGGCTGCAGTGCGCTTTATTGACGTGTGTAGTGCCGGTATGAGAGGCTGCAGTGCGCTTTCTTGACGTGTGTAGTGCCGGTATGAGAGGCTGCAGTGCGCTTTCTTGACGTGTGTAGTGCCGGTATGAGAGGCTGCAGTGCGCTTTCTTGATGTGTGTAGTGCCGGTATGAGAGGCTGCAGTGCGCTTTCTTGATGTGTGTAGTGCCGGTATGAGAGGCTGCAGTGCGCTTTCTTGACGTGTGTAGTGCCGGTATGAGAGGCTGCAGTGCGCTTTCTTGAAGTGTGTAGTGCCGGTATGAGAGGCTGCAGTGCGCTTTCTTGACGTGTGTAGTGCCGGTATGAGAGGCTGCAGTGCGCTTTCTTGACGTGTGTAGTGCCGGTATGAGAGGCTGCAGTGCGCTTTCTTGACGTGTGTAGTGCCGGTATGAGAGGCTGCAGTGCGCTTTCTTGACGTGTGTAGTGCCGGTATGAGAGGCTGCAGTGCGCTTTCTTGAAGTGTGTAGTGCCGGTATGAAAGGCTGCAGTGCGCTTTCTTGACGTGTGTAGTGCCGGTATGAGAGGCTGCAGTGCGCTTTCTTGACGTGTGTAGTGCCGGTATGAGAGGCTGCAGTGCGCTTTCTTGATGTGTGTAGTGCCGGTATGAGAGGCTGCAGTGCGCTTTCTTGACGTGTGTAGTGCCGGTATGAGAGGCTGCAGTGCGCTTTCTTGACGTGTGTAGTGCCGGTATGAGAGGCTGCAGTGCGCTTTCTTGATGTGTGTAGTGCCGGTATGAGAGGCTGCAGTGCGCTTTCTTGACGTGTGTAGTGCCGGTATGAGAGGCTGCAGTGCGCTTTCTTGACGTGTGTAGTGCCGGTATGAGAGGCTGCAGTGCGCTTTCTTGATGTGTGTAGTGCCGGTATGAGAGGCTGCAGTGCGCTTTCTTGACGTGTGTAGTGCCGGTATGAGAGGCTGCAGTGCGCTTTCTTGAAGTGTGTAGTGCCGGTATGAGAGGCTGCAGTGCGCTTTCTTGATGTGTGTAGTGCCGGTATGAGAGGCTGCAGTGCGCTTTCTTGACGTGTGTAGTGCCGGTATGAGAGGCTGCAGTGCGCTTTCTTGAAGTGTGTAGTGCCGGTATGAGAGGCTGCAGTGCGCTTTCTTGACGTGTGTAGTGCCGGTATGAGAGGCTGCAGTGCGCTTTCTTGACGTGTGTAGTGCCGGTATGAGAGGCTGCAGTGCGCTTTCTTGACGTGTGTAGTGCCGGTATGAGAGGCTGCAGTGCGCTTTCTTGACGTGTGTGGTGCCGGTATGAGAGGCTGCAGTGCGCTTTCTTGATGTGTGTAGTGCCGGTATGAATGGCTGCAGTGCGCTTTATTGACGTGTGTAGTGCCGGTATGAGAGGCTGCAGTGCGCTTTCTTGACGTGTGTAGTGCCGGTATGAGAGGCTGCAGTGCGCTTTCTTGACGTGTGTAGTGCCGGTATGAGAGGCTGCAGTGCGCTTTCTTGATGTGTGTAGTGCCGGTATGAGAGGCTGCAGTGCGCTTTCTTGATGTGTGTAGTGCCGGTATGAGAGGCTGCAGTGCGCTTTCTTGACGTGTGTAGTGCCGGTATGAGAGGCTGCAGTGCGCTTTCTTGAAGTGTGTAGTGCCGGTATGAGAGGCTGCAGTGCGCTTTCTTGACGTGTGTAGTGCCGGTATGAGAGGCTGCAGTGCGCTTTCTTGACGTGTGTAGTGCCGGTATGAGAGGCTGCAGTGCGCTTTCTTGACGTGTGTAGTGCCGGTATGAGAGGCTGCAGTGCGCTTTCTTGACGTGTGTAGTGCCGGTATGAGAGGCTGCAGTGCGCTTTCTTGAAGTGTGTAGTGCCGGTATGAGAGGCTGCAGTGCGCTTTCTTGAAGTGTGTAGTGCCGGTATGAGAGGCTGCAGTGCGCTTTCTTGACGTGTGTAGTGCCGGTATGAGAGGCTGCAGTGCGCTTTCTTGACGTGTGTGGTGCCGGTATGAGAGGCTGCAGTGCGCTTTCTTGACGTGTGTAGTGCCGGTATGAGAGGCTGCAGTGCGCTTTCTTGACATGTGTAGTGCCGGTATGAAAGGCTGCAGTGCGCTTTCTTGACGTGTGTAGTGCCGGTATGAGAGGCTGCAGTGCGCTTTCTTGAAGTGTGTAGTGCCGGTATGAGAGGCTGCAGTGCGCTTTCTTGACGTGTGTGGTGCCGGTATGAGAGGCTGCAGTGCGCTTTCTTGATGTGTGTAGTGCCGGTATGAATGGCTGCAGTGCGCTTTATTGACGTGTGTAGTGCCGGTATGAGAGGCTGCAGTGCGCTTTCTTGACGTGTGTAGTGCCGGTATGAGAGGCTGCAGTGCGCTTTCTTGACGTGTGTAGTGCCGGTATGAGAGGCTGCAGTGCGCTTTCTTGATGTGTGTAGTGCCGGTATGAGAGGCTGCAGTGCGCTTTCTTGATGTGTGTAGTGCCGGTATGAGAGGCTGCAGTGCGCTTTCTTGACGTGTGTAGTGCCGGTATGAGAGGCTGCAGTGCGCTTTCTTGAAGTGTGTAGTGCCGGTATGAGAGGCTGCAGTGCGCTTTCTTGACGTGTGTAGTGCCGGTATGAGAGGCTGCAGTGCGCTTTCTTGACGTGTGTAGTGCCGGTATGAGAGGCTGCAGTGCGCTTTCTTGACGTGTGTAGTGCCGGTATGAGAGGCTGCAGTGCGCTTTCTTGACGTGTGTAGTGCCGGTATGAGAGGCTGCAGTGCGCTTTCTTGAAGTGTGTAGTGCCGGTATGAGAGGCTGCAGTGCGCTTTCTTGAAGTGTGTAGTGCCGGTATGAGAGGCTGCAGTGCGCTTTCTTGACGTGTGTAGTGCCGGTATGAGAGGCTGCAGTGCGCTTTCTTGACGTGTGTGGTGCCGGTATGAGAGGCTGCAGTGCGCTTTCTTGACGTGTGTAGTGCCGGTATGAGAGGCTGCAGTGCGCTTTCTTGACATGTGTAGTGCCGGTATGAAAGGCTGCAGTGCGCTTTCTTGACGTGTGTAGTGCCGGTATGAGAGGCTGCAGTGCGCTTTCTTGAAGTGTGTAGTGCCGGTATGAGAGGCTGCAGTGCGCTTTCTTGACGTGTGTAGTGCCGGTATGAAAGGCTGCAGTGCGCTTTCTTGAAGTGTGTAGTGCCGGTATGAAAGGCTGCAGTGCGCTTTCTTGACGTGTGTAGTGCCGGTATGAGAGGCTGCAGTGCGCTTTCTTGATGTGTGTAGTGCCGGTATGAGAGGCTGCAGTGCGCTTTCTTGACGTGTGTAGTGCCGGTATGAGAGGCTGCAGTGCGCTTTATTGACGTGTGTAGTGCCGGTATGAGAGGCTGCAGTGCGCTTTCTTGATGTGTGTAGTGCCGGTATGAGAGGCTGCAGTGCGCTTTCTTGACGTGTGTAGTGCCGGTATGAGAGGCTGCAGTGCGCTTTCTTGACGTGTGTAGTGCCGGTATGAGAGGCTGCAGTGCGCTTTCTTGATGTGTGTAGTGCCGGTATGAGAGGCTGCAGTGCGCTTTCTTGACGTGTGTAGTGCCGGTATGAGAGGCTGCAGTGCGCTTTCTGGAAGTGTGTAGTGCCGGTATGAAAGGCTGCAGTGCGCTTCCTTGAAGTGTGTAGTGCCGGTATGAAAGGCTGCAGTGCGCTTTCTTGACGTGTGTAGTGCCGGTATGAGAGGCTGCAGTGCGCTTTCTTGACGTGTGTAGTGCCGGTATGAGAGGCTGCAGTGCGCTTTCTTGACGTGTGTAGTGCCGGTATGAGAGGCTGCAGTGCGCTTTATTTACGTGTGTAGTGCCGGTATGAGAGGCTGCAGTGCGCTTTCTTGACGTGTGTAGTGCCGGTATGAGAGGCTGCAGTGCGCTTTCTTGAAGTGTGTAGTGCCGGTATGAGAGGCTGCAGTGCGCTTTCTTGACGTGTGTAGTGCCGGTATGAGAGGCTGCAGTGCGCTTTCTTGACGTGTGTAGTGCCGGTATGAGAGGCTGCAGTGCGCTTTCTTGACGTGTGTGGTGCCGGTATGAGAGGCTGCAGTGCGCTTTCTTGAAGTGTGTAGTGCCGGTATGAGAGGCTGCAGTGCGCTTTCTTGAAGTGTGTAGTGCCGGTATGAGAGGCTGCAGTGCGCTTTCTTGAAGTGTGTAGTGCCGGTATGAAAGGCTGCAGTGCGCTTTCTTGACGTGTGTAGTGCCGGTATGAGAGGCTGCAGTGCGCTTTCTTGACGTGTGTAGTGCCGGTATGAGAGGCTGCAGTGCGCTTTCTTGATGTGTGTAGTGCCGGTATGAGAGGCTGCAGTGCGCTTTCTTGACGTGTGTAGTGCCGGTATGAGAGGCTGCAGTGCGCTTTATTGACGTGTGTAGTGCCGGTATGAGAGGCTGCAGTGCGCTTTCTTGACGTCCGTAGTGCCGGTATGAGAGGCTGCAGTGCGCTTTCTTGACGTGTGTGGTGCCGGTATGAGAGGCTGCAGTGCGCTTTCTTGAAGTGTGTAGTGCCGGTATGAGAGGCTGCAGTGCGCTTTCTTGAAGTGTGTAGTGCCGGTATGAGAGGCTGCAGTGCGCTTTCTTGAAGTGTGTAGTGCCGGTATGAAAGGCTGCAGTGCGCTTTCTTGACGTGTGTAGTGCCGGTATGAGAGGCTGCAGTGCGCTTTCTTGACGTGTGTAGTGCCGGTATGAGAGGCTGCAGTGCGCTTTCTTGATGTGTGTAGTGCCGGTATGAGAGGCTGCAGTGCGCTTTCTTGACGTGTGTAGTGCCGGTATGAGAGGCTGCAGTGCGCTTTATTGACGTGTGTAGTGCCGGTATGAGAGGCTGCAGTGCGCTTTCTTGATGTGTGTAGTGCCGGTATGAGAGGCTGCAGTGCGCTTTCTTGAAGTGTGTAGTGCCGGTATGAGAGGCTGCAGTGCGCTTTCTTGAAGTGTGTAGTGCCGGTATGAGAGGCTGCAGTGCGCTTTCTTGAAGTGTGTAGTGCCGGTATGAGAGGCTGCAGTGCGCTTTCTTGATGTGTGTAGTGCCGGTATGAGAGGCTGCAGTGCGCTTTCTTGACGTGTGTAGTGCCGGTATGAGAGGCTGCAGTGCGCTTTCTGGAAGTGTGTAGTGCCGGTATGAGAGGCTGCAGTGCGCTTTCTTGACGTGTGTAGTGCCGGTATGAGAGGCTGCAGTGCGCTTTCTTGAAGTGTGTAGTGCCGGTATGAAAGGCTGCAGTGCGCTTTCTTGACGTGTGTAGTGCCGGTATGAGAGGCTGCAGTGCGCTTTCTTGACGTGTGTAGTGCCGGTATGAGAGGCTGCAGTGCGCTTTCTTGATGTGTGTAGTGCCGGTATGAGAGGCTGCAGTGCGCTTTCTTGACGTGTGTAGTGCCGGTATGAGAGGCTGCAGTGCGCTTTATTGACGTGTGTAGTGCCGGTATGAGAGGCTGCAGTGCGCTTTCTTGACGTGTGTAGTGCCGGTATGAGAGGCTGCAGTGCGCTTTCTTGACGTGTGTAGTGCCGGTATGAGAGGCTGCAGTGCGCTTTCTTGACGTGTGTGGTGCCGGTATGAGAGGCTGCAGTGCGCTTTCTTGAAGTGTGTAGTGCCGGTATGAGAGGCTGCAGTGCGCTTTCTTGAAGTGTGTAGTGCCGGTATGAGAGGCTGCAGTGCGCTTTCTTGAAGTGTGTAGTGCCGGTATGAAAGGCTGCAGTGCGCTTTCTTGACGTGTGTAGTGCCGGTATGAGAGGCTGCAGTGCGCTTTCTTGACGTGTGTAGTGCCGGTATGAGAGGCTGCAGTGCGCTTTCTTGATGTGTGTAGTGCCGGTATGAGAGGCTGCAGTGCGCTTTCTTGACGTGTGTAGTGCCGGTATGAGAGGCTGCAGTGCGCTTTATTGACGTGTGTAGTGCCGGTATGAGAGGCTGCAGTGCGCTTTCTTGACGTCCGTAGTGCCGGTATGAGAGGCTGCAGTGCGCTTTCTTGACGTGTGTGGTGCCGGTATGAGAGGCTGCAGTGCGCTTTCTTGAAGTGTGTAGTGCCGGTATGAGAGGCTGCAGTGCGCTTTCTTGAAGTGTGTAGTGCCGGTATGAGAGGCTGCAGTGCGCTTTCTTGACGTGTGTAGTGCCGGTATGAAAGGCTGCAGTGCGCTTTCTTGACGTGTGTAGTGCCGGTATGAGAGGCTGCAGTGCGCTTTCTTGACGTGTGTAGTGCCGGTATGAGAGGCTGCAGTGCGCTTTCTTGATGTGTGTAGTGCCGGTATGAGAGGCTGCAGTGCGCTTTCTTGACGTGTGTAGTGCCGGTATGAGAGGCTGCAGTGCGCTTTATTGACGTGTGTAGTGCCGGTATGAGAGGCTGCAGTGCGCTTTCTTGATGTGTGTAGTGCCGGTATGAGAGGCTGCAGTGCGCTTTCTTGAAGTGTGTAGTGCCGGTATGAGAGGCTGCAGTGCGCTTTCTTGAAGTGTGTAGTGCCGGTATGAGAGGCTGCAGTGCGCTTTCTTGAAGTGTGTAGTGCCGGTATGAGAGGCTGCAGTGCGCTTTCTTGATGTGTGTAGTGCCGGTATGAGAGGCTGCAGTGCGCTTTCTTGACGTGTGTAGTGCCGGTATGAGAGGCTGCAGTGCGCTTTCTTGGAAGTGTGTAGTGCCGGTATGAGAGGCTGCAGTGCGCTTTCTTGACGTGTGTAGTGCCGGTATGAGAGGCTGCAGTGCGCTTTCTTGAAGTGTGTAGTGCCGGTATGAGAGGCTGCAGTGCGCTTTCTTGAAGTGTGTAGTGCCGGTGTGAAAGGCTGCAGTGCGCTTTCTTGACGTGTGTAGTGCCGGTATGAGAGGCTGCAGTGCGCTTTCTTGACGTGTGTAGTGCCGGTATGAGAGGCTGCAGTGCGCTTTCTTGATGTGTGTAGTGCCGGTATGAGAGGCTGCAGTGCGCTTTCTTGACGTGTGTAGTGCCGGTATGAGAGGCTGCAGTGCGCTTTATTGACGTGTGTAGTGCCGGTATGAGAGGCTGCAGTGCGCTTTCTTGATGTGTGTAGTGCCGGTATGAGAGGCTGCAGTGCGCTTTCTTGACGTGTGTAGTGCCGGTATGAGAGGCTGCAGTGCGCTTTCTTGACGTGTGTAGTGCCGGTATGAGAGGCTGCAGTGCGCTTTCTTGATGTGTGTAGTGCCGGTATGAGAGGCTGCAGTGCGCTTTCTTGACGTGTGTAGTGCCGGTATGAGAGGCTGCAGTGCGCTTTCTTGACGTGTGTAGTGCCGGTATGAGGGGCTGCAGTGCGCTTTCTTGACGTGTGTAGTGCCGGTATGAGAGGCTGCAGTGCGCTTTCTTGACGTGTGTAGTGCCGGTATGAAAGGCTGCAGTGCGCTTCCTTGAAGTGTGTAGTGCCGGTATGAAAGGCTGCAGTGCGCTTTCTTGACGTGTGTAGTGCCGGTATGAGAGGCTGCAGTGCGCTTTCTTGAAGTGTGTAGTGCCGGTATGAGAGGCTGCAGTGCGCTTTCTTGATGTGTGTAGTGCCGGTATGAGAGGCTGCAGTGCGCTTTCTTGACGTGTGTGGTGCCGGTATGAGAGGCTGCAGTGCGCTTTCTTGATGTGTGTAGTGCCGGTATGAGAGGCTGCAGTGCGCTTTCTTGATGTGTGTAGTGCCGGTATGAGAGGCTGCAGTGCGCTTTCTTGAAGTGTGTAGTGCCGGTATGAGAGGCTGCAGTGCGCTTTCTTGACGTGTGTAGTGCCGGTATGAGAGGCTGCAGTGCGCTTTCTTGACGTCCGTAGTGCCGGTATGAGAGGCTGCAGTGCGCTTTCTTGACGTGTGTAGTGCCGGTATGAGAGGCTGCAGTGCGCTTTCTTGATGTGTGTAGTGCCGGTATGAGAGGCTGCAGTGCGCTTTCTTGACGTGTGTAGTGCCGGTATGAAAGGCTGCAGTGCGCTTCCTTGAAGTGTGTAGTGCCGGTATGAAAGGCTGCAGTGCGCTTTCTTGACGTGTGTAGTGCCGGTATGAGAGGCTGCAGTGCGCTTTCTTGAAGTGTGTAGTGCCGGTATGAGAGGCTGCAGTGCGCTTTCTTGACGTGTGTAGTGCCGGTATGAGAGGCTGCAGTGCGCTTTCTTGACGTGTGTAGTGCCGGTATGAGAGGCTGCAGTGCGCTTTCTTGACGTGTGTGGTGCCGGTATGAGAGGCTGCAGTGCGCTTTCTTGAAGTGTGTAGTGCCGGTATGAGAGGCTGCAGTGCGCTTTCTTGACGTGTGTAGTGCCGGTATGAAAGGCTGCAGTGCGCTTTCTTGACGTGTGTAGTGCCGGTATGAGAGGCTGCAGTGCGCTTTCTTGACGTGTGTAGTGCCGGTATGAGAGGCTGCAGTGCGCTTTCTTGACGTGTGTAGTGCCGGTATGAGAGGCTGCAGTGCGCTTTCTTGACGTGTGTAGTGCCGGTATGAGAGGCTGCAGTGCGCTTTATTGACGTGTGTAGTGCCGGTATGAGAGGCTGCAGTGCGCTTTCTTGATGTGTGTAGTGCCGGTATGAGAGGCTGCAGTGCGCTTTCTTGACGTGTGTAGTGCCGGTATGAGAGGCTGCAGTGCGCTTTCTTGACGTGTGTAGTGCCGGTATGAGAGGCTGCAGTGCGCTTTCTTGATGTGTGTAGTGCCGGTATGAGAGGCTGCAGTGCGCTTTCTAGTGCCGGTATGAGAGGCTGCAGTGCGCTTTCTTGACGTGTGTAGTGCCGGTATGAGGGGCTGCAGTGCGCTTTCTTGACGTGTGTAGTGCCGGTATGAGAGGCTGCAGTGCGCTTTCTTGAAGTGTGTAGTGCCGGTATGAGAGGCTGCAGTGCGCTTTCTTGACGTGTGTAGTGCCGGTATGAGAGGCTGCAGTGCGCTTTCTTGACGTGTGTAGTGCCGGTATGAGAGGCTGCAGTGCGCTTTCTTGATGTGTGTAGTGCCGGTATGAGAGGCTGCAGTGCGCTTTCTTGACGTGTGTAGTGCCGGTATGAGAGGCTGCAGTGCGCTTTCTTGACGTGTGTAGTGCCGGTATGAGAGGCTGCAGTGCGCTTTCTTGACGTGTGTGGTGCCGGTATGAGAGGCTGCAGTGCGCTTTCTTGACGTGTGTAGTGCCGGTATGAGAGGCTGCAGTGCGCTTTCTTGAAGTGTAGTGCCGGTATGAGAGGCTGCAGTGCGCTTTCTTGAAGTGTGTAGTGCCGGTATGAGAGGCTGCAGTGCGCTTTCTTGAAGTGTGTAGTGCCGGTATGAGAGGCTGCAGTGCGCTTTCTTGACGTGTGTAGTGCCGGTATGAGAGGCTGCAGTGCGCTTTCTTGATGTGTGTAGTGCCGGTATGAGAGGCTGCAGTGCGCTTTCTTGATGTGTGTAGTGCCGGTATGAGAGGCTGCAGTGCGCTTTCTTGACGTGTGTAGTGCCGGTATGAGAGGCTGCAGTGCGCTTTCTTGATGTGTGTAGTGCCGGTATGAGAGGCTGCAGTGCGCTTTCTTGACGTGTGTAGTGCCGGTATGAGAGGCTGCAGTGCGCTTTCTTGAAGTGTGTAGTGCCGGTATGAGAGGCTGCAGTGCGCTTTCTTGATGTGTGTAGTGCCGGTATGAGAGGCTGCAGTGCGCTTTCTTGACGTGTGTAGTGCCGGTATGAGAGGCTGCAGTGCGCTTTCTTGAAGTGTGTAGTGCCGGTATGAGAGGCTGCAGTGCGCTTTCTTGACGTGTGTAGTGCCGGTATGAGAGGCTGCAGTGCGCTTTCTTGACGTGTGTAGTGCCGGTATGAGAGGCTGCAGTGCGCTTTCTTGACGTGTGTAGTGCCGGTATGAGAGGCTGCAGTGCGCTTTCTTGACGTGTGTAGTGCCGGTATGAGAGGCTGCAGTGCGCTTTCTTGACGTGTGTAGTGCCGGTATGAGAGGCTGCAGTGCGCTTTCTTGAAGTGTGTAGTGCCGGTATGAGAGGCTGCAGTGCGCTTTCTTGACGTGTGTAGTGCCGGTATGAGAGGCTGCAGTGCGCTTTCTTGACGTGTGTAGTGCCGGTATGAGAGGCTGCAGTGCGCTTTCTTGACGTGTGTAGTGCCGGTATGAGAGGCTGCAGTGCGCTTTCTTGACGTGTGTAGTGCCGGTATGAGAGGCTGCAGTGCGCTTTCTTGACGTGTGTAGTGCCGGTATGAGAGGCTGCAGTGCGCTTTCTTGACGTGTGTAGTGCCGGTATGAGAGGCTGCAGTGCGCTTTCTTGATGTGTGTAGTGCCGGTATGAGAGGCTGCAGTGCGCTTTCTTGACGTGTGTAGTGCCGGTATGAGAGGCTGCAGTGCGCTTTCTTGACGTGTGTAGTGCCGGTATGAGAGGCTGCAGTGCGCTTTCTTGACGTGTGTAGTGCCGGTATGAGAGGCTGCAGTGCGCTTTCTTGACGTGTGTAGTGCCGGTATGAGAGGCTGCAGTGCGCTTTCTTGAAGTGTGTAGTGCCGGTATGAGAGGCTGCAGTGCGCTTTCTTGACGTGTGTAGTGCCGGTATGAGAGGCTGCAGTGCGCTTTCTTGAAGTGTGTAGTGCCGGTATGAGAGGCTGCAGTGCGCTTTCTTGACGTGTGTAGTGCCGGTATGAGAGGCTGCAGTGCGCTTTCTTGACGTGTGTAGTGCCGGTATGAGAGGCTGCAGTGCGCTTTCTTGATGTGTGTAGTGCCGGTATGAGAGGCTGCAGTGCGCTTTCTTGACGTGTGTAGTGCCGGTATGAGAGGCTGCAGTGCGCTTTCTTGACGTGTGTAGTGCCGGTATGAGAGGCTGCAGTGCGCTTTCTTGACGTGTGTAGTGCCGGTATGAGAGGCTGCAGTGCGCTTTCTTGACGTGTGTAGTGCCGGTATGAGAGGCTGCAGTGCGCTTTCTTGACGTGTGTAGTGCCGGTATGAGAGGCTGCAGTGCGCTTTCTTGACGTGTGTAGTGCCGGTATGAGAGGCTGCAGTGCGCTTTCTTGACGTGTGTAGTGCCGGTATGAGAGGCTGCAGTGCGCTTTCTTGACGTGTGTAGTGCCGGTATGAGAGGCTGCAGTGCGCTTTCTTGACGTGTGTAGTGCCGGTATGAGAGGCTGCAGTGCGCTTTCTTGACGTGTGTAGTGCCGGTATGAGAGGCTGCAGTGCGCTTTCTTGACGTGTGTAGTGCCGGTATGAGAGGCTGCAGTGCGCTTTCTTGACGTGTGTAGTGCCGGTATGAGAGGCTGCAGTGCGCTTTCTTGACGTGTGTAGTGCCGGTATGAGAGGCTGCAGTGCGCTTTCTTGAAGTGTGTAGTGCCGGTATGAGAGGCTGCAGTGCGCTTTCTTGATGTGTGTAGTGCCGGTATGAGAGGCTGCAGTGCGCTTTCTTGACGTGTGTAGTGCCGGTATGAGAGGCTGCAGTGCGCTTTCTTGACGTGTGTAGTGCCGGTATGAGAGGCTGCAGTGCGCTTTCTTGATGTGTGTAGTGCCGGTATGAGAGGCTGCAGTGCGCTTTCTTGACGTGTGTAGTGCCGGTATGAGAGGCTGCAGTGCGCTTTCTTGACGTGTGTAGTGCCGGTATGAGAGGCTGCAGTGCGCTTTCTTGATGTGTGTAGTGCCGGTATGAGAGGCTGCAGTGCGCTTTCTTGACGTGTGTAGTGCCGGTATGAGAGGCTGCAGTGCGCTTTCTTGACGTGTGTAGTGCCGGTATGAGAGGCTGCAGTGCGCTTTCTTGACGTGTGTAGTGCCGGTATGAGAGGCTGCAGTGCGCTTTCTTGACGTGTGTAGTGCCGGTATGACAAGCTGCAGTGCGCTTTCTTGACGTGTGTAGTGCCGGTATAGAAAGGGCTGCAGTGCGCTTTCTTGACGTGTGTAGTGCCGGTATGAGAGGCTGCAGTGCGCTTTCTTGAAGTGTGTAGTGCCGGTATGAGAGGCTGCAGTGCGCTTTCTTGACGTGTGTAGTGCCGGTATGAGAGGCTGCAGTGCGCTTTCTTGACGTGTGTGGTGCCGGTATGAGAGGCTGCAGTGCGCTTTCTTGATGTGTGTAGTGCCGGTATGAGAGGCTGCAGTGCGCTTTCTTGACGTGTGTAGTGCCGGTATGAGAGGCTGCAGTGCGCTTTCTTGATGTGTGTAGTGCCGGTATGAGAGGCTGCAGTGCGCTTTCTTGACGTGTGTAGTGCCGGTATGAGAGGCTGCAGTGCGCTTTCTTGACGTGTGTAGTGCCGGTATGAGAGGCTGCAGTGCGCTTTCTTGACGTGTGTAGTGCCGGTATGAGAGGCTGCAGTGCGCTTTCTTGACGTGTGTAGTGCCGGTATGAGAGGCTGCAGTGCGCTTTCTTGACGTGTGTAGTGCCGGTATGAGAGGCTGCAGTGCGCTTTCTTGACGTGTGTAGTGCCGGTATGAGAGGCTGCAGTGCGCTTTCTTGACGTGTGTAGTGCCGGTATGAAAGGCTGCAGTGCGCTTTCTTGATGTGTGTAGTGCCGGTATGAGAGGCTGCAGTGCGCTTTCTTGACGTGTGTAGTGCCGGTATGAGAGGCTGCAGTGCGCTTTCTTGATGTGTGTAGTGCCGGTATGAGAGGCTGCAGTGCGCTTTCTTGACGTGTGTAGTGCCGGTATGAGAGGCTGCAGTGCGCTTCATTGACGTGTGTAGTGCCGGTATGAGAGGCTGCAGTGCGCTTTCTTGACGTGTGTAGTGCCGGTATGAGAGGCTGCAGTGCGCTTTCTTGAAGTGTGTAGTGCCGGTATGAGAGGCTGCAGTGCGCTTTCTTGATGTGTGTAGTGCCGGTATGAGAGGCTGCAGTGCGCTTTCTTGAAGTGTGTAGTGCCGGTATGAGAGGCTGCAGTGCGCTTTCTTGATGTGTGTAGTGCCGGTATGAGAGGCTGCAGTGCGCTTTCTTGACGTGTGTAGTGCCGGTATGAGAGGCTGCAGTGCGCTTTCTTGATGTGTGTAGTGCCGGTATGAGAGGCTGCAGTGCGCTTTCTTGACGTGTGTAGTGCCGGTATGAGAGGCTGCAGTGCGCTTTCTTGATGTGTGTAGTGCCGGTATGAGAGGCTGCAGTGCGCTTTCTTGACGTGTGCAGTGCCGGTATGAGAGGCTGCAGTGCGCTTTCTTGACGTGTGTAGTGCCGGTATGAGAGGCTGCAGTGCGCTTTCTTGACGTGTGTAGTGCCGGTATGAGAGGCTGCAGTGCGCTTTCTTGAAGTGTGTAGTGCCGGTATGAAAGGCTGCAGTGCGCTTTCTTGACGTGTGTAGTGCCGGTATGAGAGGCTGCAGTGCGCTTTCTTGAAGTGTGTAGTGCCGGTATGAGAGGCTGCAGTGCGCTTTCTTGAAGTGTGTAGTGCCGGTATGAGAGGCTGCAGTGCGCTTTCTTGACGTGTGTGGTGCCGGTATGAGAGGCTGCCAGTGCGCTTTCTTGAAGTGTGTAGTGCCGGTATGAGAGGCTGCAGTGCGCTTTCTTGACGTGTGTAGTGCCGGTATGAGAGGCTGCAGTGCGCTTTCTTGACGTGTGTAGTGCCGGTATGAGAGGCTGCAGTGCGCTTTCTTGAAGTGTGTAGTGCCGGTATGAGAGGCTGCAGTGCGCTTTCTTGACGTGTGTAGTGCCGGTATGAGAGGCTGCAGTGCGCTTTCTTGACGTGTGTAGTGCCGGTATGAGAGGCTGCAGTGCGCTTTCTTGAAGTGTGTAGTGCCGGTATGAGAGGCTGCAGTGCGCTTTCTTGACGTGTGTAGTGCCGGTATGAGAGGCTGCAGTGCGCTTTCTTGATGTGTGTAGTGCCGGTATGAGAGGCTGCAGTGCGCTTTCTTGACGTGTGTAGTGCCGGTATGAAAGGCTGCAGTGCGCTTTCTTGGCGTGTGTAGTGCCGGTATGAGAGGCTGCAGTGCGCTTTCTTGACGTGTGTAGTGCCGGTATGAGAGGCTGCAGTGCGCTTTCTTGACGTGTGTAGTGCCGGTATGAGAGGCTGCAGTGCGCTTTCTTGACGTGTGTAGTGCCGGTATGAGAGGCTGCAGTGCGCTTTCTTGAAGTGTGTAGTGCCGGTATGAGAGGCTGCAGTGCGCTTTCTTGACGTGTGTAGTGCCGGTATGAGAGGCTGCAGTGCGCTTTCTTGAAGTGTGTAGTGCCGGTATGAGAGGCTGCAGTGCGCTTTCTTGAAGTGTGTAGTGCCGGTATGAGAGGCTGCAGTGCGCTTTCTTGACGTGTGTAGTGCCGGTATGAGAGGCTGCAGTGCGCTTTCTTGACGTGTGTAGTGCCGGTATGAGAGGCTGCAGTGCGCTTTCTTGACGTGTGTAGTGCCGGTATGAGAGGCTGCAGTGCGCTTTCTTGAAGTGTGTAGTGCCGGTATGAGAGGCTGCAGTGCGCTTTCTTGATGTGTGTAGTGCCGGTATGAGAGGCTGCAGTGCGCTTTCTGGAAGTGTGTAGTGCCGGTATGAGAGGCTGCAGTGCGCTTTCTTGAAGTGTGTAGTGCCGGTATGAAAGGCTGCAGTGCGCTTTCTTGAAGTGTGTAGTGCCGGTATGAGAGGCTGCAGTGCGCTTTCTTGACGTGTGTAGTGCCGGTATGAGAGGCTGCAGTGCGCTTTCTTGATGTGTGTAGTGCCGGTATGAGAGGCTGCAGTGCGCTTTCTTGACGTGTGTAGTGCCGGTATGAGAGGCTGCAGTGCGCTTTCTTGACGTGTGTAGTGCCGGTATGAGAGGCTGCAGTGCGCTTTCTTGACGTGTGTAGTGCCGGTATGAGAGGCTGCAGTGCGCTTTCTTGATGTGTGTAGTGCCGGTATGAGAGGCTGCAGTGCGCTTTCTTGAAGTGTGTAGTGCCGGTATGAGAGGCTGCAGTGCGCTTTCTTGACGAGTGTAGTGCCGGTATGAAAGGCTGCAGTGCGCTTTATTGATGTGTGTGGTGCCGGTATGAGAGGCTGCAGTGCGCTTTCTTGACGTGTGTAGTGCCGGTATGAAAGGCTGCAGTGCGCTTTCTTGACGTGTGTAGTGCCGGTATGAAAGGCTGCAGTGCGCTTTCTTGACGTGTGTAGTGCCGGTATGAGAGGCTGCAGTGCGCTTTCTTGAAGTGTGTGGTGCCGGTATGAGAGGCTGCAGTGCGCTTTCTTGATGTGTGTAGTGCCGGTATGAGAGGCTGCAGTACGCTTCATTGACGTGTGTAGTGCCGGTATGAGAGGCTGCAGTGCGCTTTCTTGACGTGTGTAGTGCCGGTATGAGAGGCTGCAGTGCGCTTTCTTGACGTGTGTAGTGCCGGTATGAGAGGCTGCAGTGCGCTTTCTTGAAGTGTGTAGTGCCGGTATGAGAGGCTGCAGTGCGCTTTCTTGACGTGTGTAGTGCCGGTATGAGAGGCTGCAGTGCGCTTTCTTGACGTGTGTAGTGCCGGTATGAGAGGCTGCAGTGCGCTTTCTTGATGTGTGTAGTGCCGGTATGAGAGGCTGCAGTGCGCTTTCTTGACGTGTGTAGTGCCGGTATGAAAGGCTGCAGTGCGCTTTCTTGACGTGTGTAGTGCCGGTATGAGAGGCTGCAGTGCGCTTTCTTGACGTGTGTAGTGCCGGTATGAAAGGCTGCAGTGCGCTTTCTTGACGTGTGTAGTGCCGGTATGAGAGGCTGCAGTGCGCTTTCTTGATGTGTGTAGTGCCGGTATGAGAGGCTGCAGTGCGCTTTCTTGACGTGTGTAGTGCCGGTATGAGAGGCTGCAGTGCGCTTTCTTGACGTGTGTAGTGCCGGTATGAGAGGCTGCAGTGCGCTTTCTTGACGTGTGTAGTGCCGGTATGAGAGGCTGCAGTGCGCTTTCTTGACGTGTGTAGTGCCGGTATGAGAGGCTGCAGTGCGCTTTCTTGACGTGTGTAGTGCCGGTATGAGAGGCTGCAGTGCGCTTTCTTGACGTGTGTAGTGCCGGTATGAGAGGCTGCAGTGCGCTTTCTTGACGTGTGTAGTGCCGGTATGAAAGGCTGCAGTGCGCTTTCTTGACGTGTGTAGTGCCGGTATGAGAGGCTGCAGTGCGCTTTCTTGATGTGTGTAGTGCCGGTATGAGAGGCTGCAGTGCGCTTTCTTGACGTGTGTAGTGCCGGTATGAGAGGCTGCAGTGCGCTTTCTTGACGTGTGTAGTGCCGGTATGAGAGGCTGCAGTGCGCTTTCTTGATGTGTGTGGTGCCGGTATGAAAGGCTGCAGTGCGCTTTCTTGACGTGTGTAGTGCCGGTATGAGAGGCTGCAGTGCGCTTTCTTGACGTGTGTAGTGCCGGTATGAAAGGCTGCAGTGCGCTTTCTTGATGTGTGTAGTGCCGGTATGAGAGGCTGCAGTGCGCTTTCTTGACGTGTGTAGTGCCGGTATGAGAGGCTGCAGTGCGCTTTCTTGACGTGTGTAGTGCCGGTATGAAAGGCTGCAGTGCGCTTTCTTGACGTGTGTAGTGCCGGTATGAGAGGCTGCAGTGCGCTTTCTTGACGTGTGTAGTGCCGGTATGAGAGGCTGCAGTGCGCTTTCTTGACGTGTGTAGTGCCGGTATGAGAGGCTGCAGTGCGCTTTCTTGATGTGTGTAGTGCCGGTATGAAAGGCTGCAGTGCGCTTTCTTGACGTGTGTAGTGCCGGTATGAAAGGCTGCAGTGCGCTTTCTTGATGTGTGTAGTGCCGGTATGAAAGGCTGCAGTGCGCTTTCTTGATGTGTGTAGTGCCGGTATGAGAGGCTGCAGTGCGCTTTCTTGATGTGTGTAGTGCCGGTATGAGAGGCTGCAGTGCGCTTTCTTGACGTGTGTAGTGCCGGTATGAGAGGCTGCAGTGCGCTTTCTTGACGTGTGTAGTGCCGGTATGAAAGGCTGCAGTGCGCTTTCTTGACGTGTGTAGTGCCGGTATGAGAGGCTGCAGTGCGCTTTCTTGAAGTGTGTAGTGCCGGTATGAGAGGCTGCAGTGCGCTTTCTTGACGTGTGTAGTGCCGGTATGAGAGGCTGCAGTGCGCTTTCTTGACGTGTGTAGTGCCGGTATGAGAGGCTGCAGTGCGCTTTCTTGACGTGTGTAGTGCCGGTATGAGAGGCTGCAGTGCGCTTTCTTGAAGTGTGTAGTGCCGGTATGAGAGGCTGCAGTGCGCTTTCTTGACGTGTGTAGTGCCGGTATGAAAGGCTGCAGTGCGCTTTCTTGATGTGTGTAGTGCCGGTATGAAAGGCTGCAGTGCGCTTTCTTGATGTGTGTAGTGCCGGTATGAGAGGCTGCAGTGCGCTTTCTTGATGTGTGTAGTGCCGGTATGAGAGGCTGCAGTGCGCTTTCTTGACGTGTGTAGTGCCGGTATGAGAGGCTGCAGTGCGCTTTCTTGACGTGTGTAGTGCCGGTATGAAAGGCTGCAGTGCGCTTTCTTGACGTGTGTAGTGCCGGTATGAGAGGCTGCAGTGCGCTTTCTTGAAGTGTGTAGTGCCGGTATGAGAGGCTGCAGTGCGCTTTCTTGATGTGTGTAGTGCCGGTATGAGAGGCTGCAGTGCGCTTTCTTGACGTGTGTAGTGCCGGTATGAGAGGCTGCAGTGCGCTTTCTTGAAGTGTGTAGTGCCGGTATGAGAGGCTGCAGTGCGCTTTCTTGATGTGTGTAGTGCCGGTATGAGAGGCTGCAGTGCGCTTTCTTGATGTGTGTAGTGCCGGTATGAGAGGCTGCAGTGCGCTTTCTTGACGTGTGTAGTGCCGGTATGAAAGGCTGCAGTGCGCTTTCTTGATGTGTGTAGTGCCGGTATGAAAGGCTGCAGTGCGCTTTCTTGACGTGTGTAGTGCCGGTATGAGAGGCTGCAGTGCGCTTTCTTGAAGTGTGTAGTGCCGGTATGAGAGGCTGCAGTGCGCTTTCTTGAAGTGTGTAGTGCCGGTATGAGAGGCTGCAGTGCGCTTTCTTGAAGTGTGTAGTGCCGGTATGAGAGGCTGCAGTGCGCTTTCTTGACGTGTGTAGTGCCGGTATGAGAGGCTGCAGTGCGCTTTCTTGACGTGTGTAGTGCCGGTATGAGAGGCTGCAGTGCGCTTTCTTGAAGTGTGTAGTGCCGGTATGAGAGGCTGCAGTGCGCTTTCTTGAAGTGTGTAGTGCCGGTATGAGAGGCTGCAGTGCGCTTTCTTGACGTGTGTAGTGCCGGTATGAAAGGCTGCAGTGCGCTTTCTTGACGTGTGTAGTGCCGGTACGAAAGGCTGCAGTGCGCTTTCTTGACGTGTGTAGTGCCGGTATGAGAGGCTGCAGTGCGCTTTCTTGACGTGTGTAGTGCCGGTATGAGAGGCTGCAGTGCGCTTTCTTGAAGTGTGTAGTGCCGGTATGAGAGGCTGCAGTGCGCTTTCTTGACGTGTGTAGTGCCGGTATGAAAGGCTGCAGTGCGCTTTCTTGACGTGTGTAGTGCCGGTATGAGAGGCTGCAGTGCGCTTTCTTGAAGTGTGTAGTGCCGGTATGAGAGGCTGCAGTGCGCTTTCTTGACGTGTGTAGTGCCGGTATGAGAGGCTGCAGTGCGCTTTCTTGACGTGTGTAGTGCCGGTATGAAAGGCTGCAGTGCGCTTTCTTGAAGTGTGTAGTGCCGGTATGAGAGGCTGCAGTGCGCTTTCTTGACGTGTGTAGTGCCGGTATGAGAGGCTGCAGTGCGCTTTCTTGAAGTGTGTAGTGCCGGTATGAGAGGCTGCAGTGCGCTTTCTTGACGTGTGTAGTGCCGGTATGAGAGGCTGCAGTGCGCTTTCTTGAAGTGTGTAGTGCCGGTATGAGAGGCTGCAGTGCGCTTTCTTGACGTGTGTAGTGCCGGTATGAGAGGCTGCAGTGCGCTTTCTTGATGTGTGTAGTGCCGGTATGAGAGGCTGCAGTGCGCTTTCTTGATGTGTGTAGTGCCGGTATGAGAGGCTGCAGTGCGCTTTCTTGATGTGTGTAGTGCCGGTATGAGAGGCTGCAGTGCGCTTTCTTGATGTGTGTAGTGCCGGTATGAGAGGCTGCAGTGCGCTTTCTTGATGTGTGTAGTGCCGGTATGAGAGGCTGCAGTGCGCTTTATTGATGTGTGTAGTGCCGGTATGAAAGGCTGCAGTGCGCTTTCTTGACGTGTGTAGTGCCGGTACGAAAGGCTGCAGTGCGCTTTCTTGATGTGTGTAGTGCCGGTATGAGAGGCTGCAGTGCGCTTTCTTGATGTGTGTAGTGCCGGTATGAGAGGCTGCAGTGCGCTTTCTTGAAGTGTGTAGTGCCGGTACGAAAGGCTGCAGTGCGCTTTCTTGACGTGTGTAGTGCCGGTATGAGAGGCTGCAGTGCGCTTTCTTGACGTGTGTAGTGCCGGTATGAGAGGCTGCAGTGCGCTTTCTTGAAGTGTGTAGTGCCGGTATGAGAGGCTGCAGTGCGCTTTCTTGACGTGTGTAGTGCCGGTATGAGAGGCTGCAGTGCGCTTTCTTGATGTGTGTAGTGCCGGTATGAGAGGCTGCAGTGCGCTTTCTTGACGTGTGTAGTGCCGGTATGAGAGGCTGCAGTGCGCTTTCTTGAAGTGTGTAGTGCCGGTATGAGAGGCTGCAGTGCGCTTTCTTGAAGTGTGTAGTGCCGGTATGAGAGGCTGCAGTGCGCTTTCTTGATGTGTGTAGTGCCGGTATGAGAGGCTGCAGTGCGCTTTCTTGACGTGTGTAGTGCCGGTATGAGAGGCTGCAGTGCGCTTTCTTGACGTGTGTAGTGCCGGTATGAGAGGCTGCAGTGCGCTTTCTTGACGTGTGTAGTGCCGGTATGAAAGGCTGCAGTGCGCTTTCTTGAAGTGTGTAGTGCCGGTATGAGAGGCTGCAGTGCGCTTTCTTGACGTGTGTAGTGCCGGTATGAGAGGCTGCAGTGCGCTTTCTTGACGTGTGTAGTGCCGGTATGAAAGGCTGCAGTGCGCTTTCTTGACGTGTGTAGTGCCGGTATGAGAGGCTGCAGTGCGCTTTCTTGACGTGTGTAGTGCCGGTATGAGAGGCTGCAGTGCGCTTTCTTGACGTGTGTAGTGCCGGTATGAGAGGCTGCAGTGCGCTTTCTTGACGTGTGTAGTGCCGGTATGAAAGGCTGCAGTGCGCTTTCTTGACGTGTGTAGTGCCGGTACGAAAGGCTGCAGTGCGCTTTCTTGATGTGTGTAGTGCCGGTATGAGAGGCTGCAGTGCGCTTTCTTGACGTGTGTAGTGCCGGTATGAGAGGCTGCAGTGCGCTTTCTTGAAGTGTGTAGTGCCGGTATGAGAGGCTGCAGTGCGCTTTCTTGAAGTGTGTAGTGCCGGTATGAGAGGCTGCAGTGCGCTTTCTTGATGTGTGTAGTGCCGGTATGAGAGGCTGCAGTGCGCTTTCTTGACGTGTGTAGTGCCGGTATGAGAGGCTGCAGTGCGCTTTCTTGACGTGTGTAGTGCCGGTATGAGAGGCTGCAGTGCGCTTTCTTGACGTGTGTAGTGCCGGTATGAAAGGCTGCAGTGCGCTTTCTTGAAGTGTGTAGTGCCGGTATGAGAGGCTGCAGTGCGCTTTCTTGACGTGTGTAGTGCCGGTATGAGAGGCTGCAGTGCGCTTTCTTGACGTGTGTAGTGCCGGTATGAAAGGCTGCAGTGCGCTTTCTTGACGTGTGTAGTGCCGGTATGAGAGGCTGCAGTGCGCTTTCTTGACGTGTGTAGTGCCGGTATGAGAGGCTGCAGTGCGCTTTCTTGATGTGTGTAGTGCCGGTATGAGAGGCTGCAGTGCGCTTTCTTGACGTGTGTAGTGCCGGTATGAGAGGCTGCAGTGCGCTTTCTTGACGTGTGTAGTGCCGGTATGAGAGGCTGCAGTGCGCTTTCTTGACGTGTGTAGTGCCGGTATGAGAGGCTGCAGTGCGCTTTCTTGAAGTGTGTAGTGCCGGTATGAAAGGCTGCAGTGCGCTTTCTTGATGTGTGTAGTGCCGGTATGAAAGGCTGCAGTGCGCTTTCTTGATGTGTGTACTGCCGGTATGAGAGGCTGCAGTGCGCTTTCTTGACGTGTGTAGTGCCGGTATGAGAGGCTGCAGTGCGCTTTCTTGATGTGTGTAGTGCCGGTATGAGAGGCTGCAGTGCGCTTTCTTGACGTGTGTAGTGCCGGTATGAGAGGCTGCAGTGCGCTTTCTTGACGTGTGTAGTGCCGGTATGAGAGGCTGCAGTGCGCTTTCTTGAAGTGTGTAGTGCCGGTATGAGAGGCTGCAGTGCGCTTTCTTGACGTGTGTAGTGCCGGTATGAGAGGCTGCAGTGCGCTTTCTTGACGTGTGTAGTGCCGGTATGAGAGGCTGCAGTGCGCTTTCTTGACGTGTGTAGTGCCGGTATGAGAGGCTGCAGTGCGCTTTCTTGATGTGTGTAGTGCCGGTATGAGAGGCTGCAGTGCGCTTTCTTGACGTGTGTAGTGCCGGTATGAGAGGCTGCAGTGCGCTTTCTTGATGTGTGTAGTGCCGGTATGAGAGGCTGCAGTGCGCTTTCTTGACGTGTGTAGTGCCGGTATGAAAGGCTGCAGTGCGCTTTCTTGATGTGTGTAGTGCCGGTATGAGAGGCTGCAGTGCGCTTTCTTGAAGTGTGTAGTGCCGGTATGAGAGGCTGCAGTGCGCTTTCTTGATGTGTGTAGTGCCGGTATGAGAGGCTGCAGTGCGCTTTCTTGATGTGTGTAGTGCCGGTATGAGAGGCTGCAGTGCGCTTTCTTGACGTGTGTAGTGCCGGTATGAGAGGCTGCAGTGCGCTTTCTTGACGTGTGTAGTGCCGGTATGAGAGGCTGCAGTGCGCTTTCTTGAAGTGTGTAGTGCCGGTATGAGAGGCTGCAGTGCGCTTTCTTGAAGTGTGTAGTGCCGGTATGAGAGGCTGCAGTGCGCTTTCTTGACGTGTGTAGTGCCGGTATGAAAGGCTGCAGTGCGCTTTCTTGATGTGTGTAGTGCCGGTATGAGAGGCTGCAGTGCGCTTTCTTGACGTGTGTAGTGCCGGTATGAGAGGCTGCAGTGCGCTTTATTGACGTGTGTAGTGCCGGTATGAGAGGCTGCAGTGCGCTTTCTTGACGTGTGTAGTGCCGGTATGAGAGGCTGCAGTGCGCTTTCTTGACGTGTGTAGTGCCGGTATGAGAGGCTGCAGTGCGCTTTCTTGACGTGTGTAGTGCCGGTATGAGAGGCTGCAGTGCGCTTTCTTGAAGTGTGTAGTGCCGGTACGAAAGGCTGCAGTGCGCTTTCTTGACGTGTGTAGTGCCGGTATGAGAGGCTGCAGTGCGCTTTCTTGAAGTGTGTAGTGCCGGTATGAGAGGCTGCAGTGCGCTTTCTTGACGTGTGTAGTGCCGGTATGAGAGGCTGCAGTGCGCTTTCTTGACGTGTGTAGTGCCGGTATGAGAGGCTGCAGTGCGCTTTCTTGATGTGTGTAGTGCCGGTATGAGAGGCTGCAGTGCGCTTTATTGACGTGTGTAGTGCCGGTATGAGAGGCTGCAGTGCGCTTTCTTGACGTGTGTAGTGCCGGTATGAGAGGCTGCAGTGCGCTTTCTTGAAGTGTGTAGTGCCGGTACGAAAGGCTGCAGTGCGCTTTCTTGACGTGTGTAGTGCCGGTATGAGAAGCTGCAGTGCGCTTTCTTGAAGTGTGTAGTGCCGGTATGAGAGGCTGCAGTGCGCTTTCTTGACGTGTGTAGTGCCGGTATGAGAGGCTGCAGTGCGCTTTCTTGACGTGTGTAGTGCCGGTATGAGAGGCTGCAGTGCGCTTTCTTGATGTGTGTAGTGCCGGTATGAGAGGCTGCAGTGCGCTTTCTTGACGTGTGTAGTGCCGGTATGAGAGGCTGCAGTGCGCTTTCTTGATGTGTGTAGTGCCGGTATGAAAGGCTGCAGTGCGCTTTCTTGAAGTGTGTAGTGCCGGTATGAGAGGCTGCAGTGCGCTTTCTTGACGTGTGTAGTGCCGGTATGAGAGGCTGCAGTGCGCTTTCTTGACGTGTGTAGTGCCGGTATGAGAGGCTGCAGTGCGCTTTCTTGACGTGTGTAGTGCCGGTATGAGAGGCTGCAGTGCGCTTTCTTGACGTGTGTAGTGCCGGTATGAGAGGCTGCAGTGCGCTTTCTTGACGTGTGTAGTGCCGGTATGAGAGGCTGCAGTGCGCTTTCTTGAAGTGTGTAGTGCCGGTACGAAAGGCTGCAGTGCGCTTTCTTGACGTGTGTAGTGCCGGTATGAGAGGCTGCAGTGCGCTTTCTTGAAGTGTGTAGTGCCGGTATGAGAGGCTGCAGTGCGCTTTCTTGACGTGTGTAGTGCCGGTATGAGAGGCTGCAGTGCGCTTTCTTGACGTGTGTAGTGCCGGTATGAGAGGCTGCAGTGCGCTTTCTTGACGTGTGTAGTGCCGGTATGAGAGGCTGCAGTGCGCTTTCTTGACGTGTGTAGTGCCGGTATGAGAGGCTGCAGTGCGCTTTCTTGATGTGTGTAGTGCCGGTATGAAAGGCTGCAGTGCGCTTTCTTGACGTGTGTAGTGCCGGTATGAGAGGCTGCAGTGCGCTTTCTTGACGTGTGTAGTGCCGGTATGAGAGGCTGCAGTGCGCTTTCTTGACGTGTGTAGTGCCGGTATGAGAGGCTGCAGTGCGCTTTCTTGAAGTGTGTAGTGCCGGTATGAGAGGCTGCAGTGCGCTTTCTTGACGTGTGTAGTGCCGGTATGAGAGGCTGCAGTGCGCTTTCTTGAAGTGTGTAGTGCCGGTATGAGAGGCTGCAGTGCGCTTTCTTGACGTGTGTAGTGCCGGTATGAGAGGCTGCAGTGCGCTTTCTTGATGTGTGTAGTGCCGGTATGAGAGGCTGCAGTGCGCTTTCTTGACGTGTGTAGTGCCGGTATGAGAGGCTGCAGTGCGCTTTCTTGACGTGTGTAGTGCCGGTATGAAAGGCTGCAGTGCGCTTTCTTGACGTGTGTAGTGCCGGTATGAGAGGCTGCAGTGCGCTTTCTTGATGTGTGTAGTGCCGGTATGAGAGGCTGCAGTGCGCTTTCTTGACGTGTGTAGTGCCGGTATGAGAGGCTGCAGTGCGCTTTCTTGACGTGTGTAGTGCCGGTATGAGAGGCTGCAGTGCGCTTTCTTGACGTGTGTGGTGCCGGTATGAGAGGCTGCAGTGCGCTTTCTTGATGTGTGTAGTGCCGGTATGAGAGGCTGCAGTGCGCTTTCTTGACGTGTGTAGTGCCGGTATGAGAGGCTGCAGTGCGCTTTCTTGAAGTGTGTAGTGCCGGTATGAGAGGCTGCAGTGCGCTTTCTTGACGTGTGTAGTGCCGGTATGAGAGGCTGCAGTGCGCTTTCTTGACGTGTGTAGTGCCGGTATGAGAGGCTGCAGTGCGCTTTCTTGATGTGTGTAGTGCCGGTATGAGAGGCTGCAGTGCGCTTTCTTGACGTGTGTAGTGCCGGTATGAAAGGCTGCAGTGCGCTTTCTTGAAGTGTGTAGTGCCGGTATGAGAGGCTGCAGTGCGCTTTCTTGACGTGTGTAGTGCCGGTATGAGAGGCTGCAGTGCGCTTTCTTGAAGTGTGTAGTGCCGGTATGAGAGGCTGCAGTGCGCTTTCTTGAAGTGTGTAGTGCCGGTATGAGAGGCTGCAGTGCGCTTTCTTGACGTGTGTGGTGCCGGTATGAGAGGCTGCAGTGCGCTTTCTTGACGTGTGTAGTGCCGGTATGAGAGGCTGCAGTGCGCTTTCTTGACGTGTGTAGTGCCGGTATGAGAGGCTGCAGTGCGCTTTCTTGATGTGTGTAGTGCCGGTATGAAAGGCTGCAGTGCGCTTTCTTGATGTGTGTAGTGCCGGTATGAGAGGCTGCAGTGCGCTTTCTTGAAGTGTGTAGTGCCGGTATGAGAGGCTGCAGTGCGCTTTCTTGACGTGTGTAGTGCCGGTATGAGAGGCTGCAGTGCGCTTTCTTGACGTGTGTAGTGCCGGTATGAGAGGCTGCAGTGCGCTTTCTTGACGTGTGTAGTGCCGGTATGAGAGGCTGCAGTGCGCTTTCTTGAAGTGTGTAGTGCCGGTATGAGAGGCTGCAGTGCCCTTTCTTGATGTGTGTAGTGCCGGTATGAAAGGCTGCAGTGCGCTTTCTTGACGTGTGTAGTGCCGGTATGAGAGGCTGCAGTGCGCTTTCTTGACGTGTGTAGTGCCGGTATGAGAGGCTGCAGTGCGCTTTCTTGACGTGTGTAGTGCCGGTATGAAAGGCTGCAGTGCGCTTTCTTGAAGTGTGTAGTGCCGGTATGAGAGGCTGCAGTGCGCTTTCTTGATGTGTGTAGTGCCGGTATGAGAGGCTGCAGTGCGCTTTCTTGACGTGTGTAGTGCCGGTATGAGAGGCTGCAGTGCGCTTTCTTGAAGTGTGTAGTGCCGGTATGAGAGGCTGCAGTGCGCTTTCTTGACGTGTGTAGTGCCGGTATGAGAGGCTGCAGTGCGCTTTCTTGACGTGTGTAGTGCCGGTATGAGAGGCTGCAGTGCGCTTTCTTGAAGTGTGTAGTGCCGGTATGAGAGGCTGCAGTGCGCTTTCTTGACGTGTGTAGTGCCGGTATGAGAGGCTGCAGTGCGCTTTCTTGACGTGTGTAGTGCCGGTATGAGAGGCTGCAGTGCGCTTTCTTGAAGTGTGTAGTGCCGGTATGAGAGGCTGCAGTGCGCTTTCTTGAAGTGTGTAGTGCCGGTATGAGAGGCTGCAGTGCGCTTTCTTGAAGTGTGTGGTGCCGGTATGAGAGGCTGCAGTGCGCTTTCTTGATGTGTGTAGTGCCGGTATGAGAGGCTGCAGTGCGCTTTCTTGACGTGTGTAGTGCCGGTATGAGAGGCTGCAGTGCGCTTTATTGAAGTGTGTAGTGCCGGTATGAGAGGCTGCAGTGCGCTTTCTTGAAGTGTGTAGTGCCGGTATGAGAGGCTGCAGTGCGCTTTCTTGAAGTGTGTGGTGCCGGTATGAGAGGCTGCAGTGCGCTTTCTTGATGTGTGTAGTGCCGGTATGAGAGGCTGCAGTGCGCTTTCTTGACGTGTGTAGTGCCGGTATGAGAGGCTGCAGTGCGCTTTATTGACGTGTGTAGTGCCGGTATGAGAGGCTGCAGTGCGCTTTCTTGATGTGTGTAGTGCCGGTATGAGGGGCTGCAGTGCGCTTTCTTGACGTGTGTAGTGCCGGTATGAGGGGCTGCAGTGCGCTTTCTTGACGTGTGTAGTGCCGGTATGAGAGGCTGCAGTGCGCTTTCTTGATGTGTGTAGTGCCGGTATGAGAGGCTGCAGTGCGCTTTCTTGACGTGTGTAGTGCCGGTATGAGAGGCTGCAGTGCGCTTTCTTGACGTGTGTAGTGCCGGTATGAGAGGCTGCAGTGCGCTTTCTTGACGTGTGTAGTGCTGGTATGAGAGGCTGCAGTGCGCTTTCTGTGTGAGACCCCATTGTTTCTGGGGGAAGGGGGTTAGGGGGCACCACCATCACCAGCCCAACTTCCCCCCAGGGGACGCGCGGGAGGGGCGGGGGGCGGGGGGGGCGAAGCGATGTGCGACCACGACGGACCGAGGCTCACGCAGGCGGCATGGGCCACATGGAACAACCAGTAACAAAACCCCCAGGAAGACAGGTATTGTGCTTGCAACTAAGCTTTTCTAGGGTTCTAAGGACTGTTTGGGTGGGTGCATCTTGGCGCATGATTCACAGGTGTTTGGCCGCTAACAGTTGCCACGGCGCGGACGCGGTGCGCGCGCGGTGCAACTACACCCTCTCAGCCATTGTGTCGTACGTGCCGTGGTAGCAATCCAACGTACGTTTTTGCCCGCCATCCACCGCCCTGGGGGTGTGGGTGGCTGTGGGTGAGGACCGTTGTTCCTGTTCAGGAGTGATGAGGTTTGTTGAGGAAGATTGGGCACTTTTTTTTTTTTGTTTTTCTGCCTTGTGCTCGTTGTGATTCTGCTTTCCCTGTTCATGTACCTGGTTCCCCGTACCCTCCGTGCGCATTGCCACGGCAAAGCTTTCAGCGCCCCAACAGGTCACGTATTCACTGCCGCCCAGCACGGCCGTCCTCACGCCGGGTAGTCGGGTAGTGCTGCCACCAGCTGTGCCAGTGCCTTGTGGTCCTTGTCCCCTCTCTGACGCAGTATCCCTCTCTGCGGACGACACATTGACTATCCCCGTGGGGGCACTGACCGCTGGTGTCACCCACACCGTCAACGTCACGGTGAGCGCATGCGGCGAGGCGGCCTCCGCACACACGGACCTTCTGTACTACGCCCCCCCGTCGCTGGCCAGTGGCAGCGGACTGCAGGTGGCGGGCCCTGTGGATTTGGCAGGCCTGACTGCGGCAACTTCCCTCCCGCTCAGTGCGGGGGCCTGGACTGGCGAGGGGGTCCTGCTTTACTCTTTCGGGTACCAGACCCCCACGGGGCCCAAGATCGTCGTGGCAGGCCCCAGGACCTCTTCGACGGCCAACGTGTACCCGCCGTACGTGGCCGCTGCGCAGCAGGTGACGTTTTTCATGGACGTTTCCGATCGGTGGGGGACCAGCACCTCGACGTTGGTCCTGATGGTGTCCCCTGTGGTGGAGTCGCAGGTCCGCAGTGTGCGTGTGTCAACACAGGGGGTTTCTGGTGGAGTCCGTTGTGGCGTTGGCGAAGCCCCCGTGGGCAGACCACCGCCGGAGGGCAACCGATTACGATTGGAGGGTGCCCGATGGTGGTTCGAGAGCACGCGACACGTGTGGGAGAGTATTCCCGGGCATTCGCCCCATGGCCGACACGCTAGCGCATGACTATGCGTGTCTCTGACCATTGGTGTCAGACTGCGATTGCGATCCTTCGACTGTGGGGTCTTCAGGAGCGTTCGGAGGCCGCGGCCTCACTCCGGGCGCCCGTCGTAACTGGAACCGTAGAGTTGTGTGCGCCCCTCGACCAGCCGGAGTGCCTCACAGGTTGGAGGGTAGTCGATGGTGGTTGGCGAGTATTGCGGTATCTGAACTGTTGTCCTGTTGGCAGTAGACTTTGGAGTAGGGCTGCTAAGAAGGTCTATTCTGGAAAAAAGTTTGTGTTGGGTCAGAGATCCAGTGTCCATTTCTGGTGCAGACGGTGTCACCCCATCTCTCGTCGCAGGCTCCATCCACACGGATCATATGCCTTTCAGTCATGTGATTTTCTGTACATGCAAACATTGGCTTTGCACTGATGTAGCGCATGTCGGCTTGGCTTGCCCTGCTCTGTGGCTTACCCCCCAACTCCATGCTCCAAGGGTCCAAGGTTCCCAGGATCCGGGAACAGTAGGCGACTAAACGCCGTTTGGGTGCGGGATACAGGAGAGGGTTTTTTACTAAAGGATCAATGAGAGGAAAGTCTGTGACATAGGTTAAGGGATACAGATGGAAGAAAAGCGGGGAAAAACGGGGAAAAACGGGGGAAAAACGGGGGGAAAACGGGGGAAAAATGGGGGAGGATGGGAACTGTGATGAATGGGTCAAGGTGCTTAGGTCTCTTGCAGTGCCACTTTTTTTTATATGCATACCCCTGCTTATGTTGCTCTCATCTCCACACAGATATGTCCAATTTTCATCCTCATGAAGGTATATTGTATGTGCGCAGACAACATTTGGTGTCACAAAAATGGGCTTTGTCGTCGGACATCTCCAAGGCCCTCACACGTCTCGGCGCATCATCCAAATCGTCAGCTGCCATTGGTCTTGCGGGCAATGCACGAGATGGAAAATGGGTGCCTGGCCAGGTTGCTCCCCAGTGTGTCCGGTCTGCACACAAAAATGCATGTGCGAGCGCAATGGCAACTGCTGCTGCTGCATTGCAGCTGCAATGGGATCCACGTACTGATGCATCACTACCCTGCCTGTTATAGGGTTATAGTGAGTTATAGGGCTGCGATCGGGACATGCAGATGGGGTTATTGGTATGCAGGCTGGGAACATCAAGCAGCACATCTTGGTTGACCAAGACGAGGGCCTCACAATTATCTTGGATGAGTCCACTGATTCCGCTATGGACAAGTTACCCATGAACGTTGTCATCGGCACATCCAAGCACGGGAGAGCGCCTTGGCTTCAATTTGGTTTGCAAAAAATGCTCCCCACAGAATTATAAGGGGGGGGGGGGGCAAAAGTCGGGTGGGTGGGTCTTGTCCAAAATACCCCCCCCCCAGATTTCCCCCGTTTTCCCCCGTTTCCCCCCCGTTTTTCCCCCGTTTTCCTCCGTTTCCCCCCGTTTCCCCCCGTTTTTCCCCGTTTTCCCCCGTTTCCCCCCGTTTTTCCCTGCTACCGGGAACCAAACGCCAATTGGGTACGGGAACCTTGGACCCCTGATGCTCAGCTCGTCATTTCATCATCATTCCATCGTCATTCCAGCCCCGTCACTCCATCTTCGCGTCACCATCATGCCATTCTTACTCCATCTTCACTCCACCCTCCTCCACTCAGCAGTGCGTCAAGTGTCGCTGGCATCACACAGGACTTGAAGGTAAACAGCCCCAAACCTAGAAGTTCACCCCTAGAAGTTCGCTGCCAACGCACCGCCGGCACTGCGCATTGCGCTACGCCGTGCACCGCATGAAGAATGAAGATAGCACTTAGTGCCTGTGTGTTCGGCACGTGCGTTGTAACAAGTGGGCCCACGTCCTGTCAATGGCTGGGGATAATCAAATGTTGTTGTTGGTGAAGAGTGCCGCATCATAACCTGGGCCCTGCCAGCGTATGTGGATTTTGTGCCAAAAGTTGCGTGTTTCCTCAATGTGAAACAAGAGATTTGGGTCCTCTGTGCTTTCCTGGATTCTTTCCTGGCCATGGAGTCCACAATGCGTAACCCCCCCCACTTATAAACCCCCCGATGGTAGTAGCATTGCAGATTGGTTGAAGGTGTGGGGGGGTGGGTTATAATTGAGGGGGGGTTATAAGTGAGGGGGGGGGGGGTTATAAGTCCCTGGGTGGCATGGATCCAGACACATTTGCACGTTCAGACGTCAGTCATCTTTTTGTAATGGAAATTCATTTGGACCTATCTGTGGGAGACCCTGGTGGTGCTGCAACTCCTGATGATGATGAGGTGGGGGAATGCCAATGAGCAGCACCCTGCCAAGAAACAGGCACAGGCCTCATTGATGCAGCTGTGGAAGAAGTAACAGATTCCCGATTATTGGCAAGCCATCCGCTGGCATTTCTTGTTCTATGCTTGTGTGCTGAAAAGGGCGGGTTATAAGTCCCTGGGTGGCACGGATCTCGGGGGGGTTGGTTATAATTGGGGGGGAGGGGGTTATAAGTGGGGGGGGTTTTATAAGGGGGGGGGGGGTTATAAGTGGGGGGGGGTTATTTTGAAAACAGCGTTGCCGCTGCAAATGTTCCCATGCCTCAAATGTACCATGCAGTAGATGAACCCATTGACCCCAATCGCCGTTCCACCGCAGATCGGTTTGGAGCAGCTCATCAACAGCAACACGTTGGTGGATCAGCTGCAGGCTTCCCAGGCCCTGGCACTGGGCGGCACCTCAGCCCAAGCGGACGCTCTGCTGCAGAAGATGCCGGGCGCCGGCGGCCTCTCTGCGCAGGATACGGACATGGTCACCAACATTCTGTTCTACGTCTCCATGCGCAGGTCCCAGCTCTCCCCTGAAGCCCAGGGCACCATCATGTCCCGGTTGGGGGAGCTGACCCAGTCCAACACCCTGTCCCCAGAATCCACGGGCCCCGCCATCGATGTGGTCTCCAATCTGCTCTATTTGACCGGCGCCGCGGGCCGAGCCCGCCGGTCCACGGCGCAAGCCCCGGACTTCTTCCAGCTGCAGCGGTACTTATGGGCGTTGACCGCGCGGATGTACCGGGACCTTGCCGACCGGTCCTCCGGAAGCTACGACACGGAGTCGGTGCACGTCTCGATATTCCGCTTCACGGATGCGTATTCGCGAGACCCCACGCGCTCTTACCGGGCGCTGGACGTGGCAGTGCAATTCCCGCCGCTGCAGATCGCTGGACCATTGGATGTGCATTTGCAGGTCGTCGAGCTTCGATAGGGGCCCTCTGCCTTGAAGTGCGTCCGTACGACGCCGGGCGAGGGGCAGCCCCCTTTCCTCTCGTTTTGGGGTTCGGGGTCGAGGGGCAGCCCCCTTTCCTCTCGTTTTGGGGCTCAGGGGCGAGGGGCAGCCCCCTTTCCTCTCGTTTTGGGGGTCGGGGTCGAGGGGCAGCCCCCTTTCCTCTCGTTTTGGGGCTCAGGGTCGAGGGGCAGCCCCCTTTCCTCTCGTTTTGGGGCTCAGGGTCGAGGGGCAGCCCCCTTTCCTCTCGTTTTGGGGCTCGGGGTCGAGGGGCAGCCCCCTTTCCTCTCGTTTTGGGGCTCAGGGTCGAGGGGCAGCCCCCTTTCCTCTCGTTTTGGGGGTCGGGGTCGAGGGGCAGCCCCCTTTCCTCTCGTTTTGGGGCTCAGGGTCGAGGGGCAGCCCCCTTTCCTCTCGTTTTGGGGCTCGGGGTCGAGGGGCAGCCCCCTTTCCTCTCGTTTTGGGGCTCAGGGTCGAGGGGCAGCCCCCTTTCCTCTCGTTTTGGGGCTCAGGGTCGAGGGGCAGCCCCCTTTCCTCTCGTTTTGGGGCTCGGGGTCGAGGGGCAGCCCCCTTTCCTCTCGTTTTGGGGCTCAGGGTCGAGGGGCAGCCCCCTTTCCTCTCGTTTTGGGGCTCGGGGTCGAGGGGCAGCCCCCTTTCCTCTCGTTTTGGGGCTCAGGGTCGAGGGGCAGCCCCCTTTCCTCTCGTTTTGGGGCTCGGGGTCGAGGGGCAGCCCCCTTTCCTCTCGTTTTGGGGCTCAGGGTCGAGGGGCAGCCCCCTTTCCTCTCGTTTTGGGGGTCGGGGTCGAGGGGCAGCCCCCTTTCCTCTCGTTTTGGGGGTCGGGGTCGAGGGGCAGCCCCCTTTCCTCTCGTTTTGGGGCTCAGGGTCGAGGGGCAGCCCCCTTTCCTCTCGTTTTGGGGCTCAGGGTCGAGGGACAGCCCCCTTTCCTCTCGTTTTGGGGGTCGGGGTCGAGGGGCAGCCCCCTTTCCTCTCGTTTTGGGGGTCGGGATCGAGGGGCAGCCCCCTTTCCTCTCGTTTTGGGGCTCAGGGTCGAGGGGCAGCCCCCTTTCGTCTCGTTTTGGGGCTCAGGGTCGAGGGGCAGCCCTCTTTCCTCTCGTTTTGGGGCTCAGGGTCGAGGGGCAGCCCCCTTTCCTCTCGTTTTGGGGCTCAGGGGCGAGGGGCAGCCCCCTTTCCTCTCGTTTTGGGGCTCAGGGTCGAGGGGCAGCCCCCTTTCCTCTCGTTTTGGGGCTCAGGGTCGAGGGGCAGCCCCCTTTCCTCTCGTTTTGGGGCTCAGGGTCGAGGGGCAGCCCCCTTTCCTCTCGTTTTGGGGGTCGGGGTCGAGGGGCAGCCCCCTTTCGTCTCGTTTTGGGGCTCAGGGTCGAGGGGCAGCCCCCTTTCCTCTCGTTTTGGGGCTCAGGGTCGAGGGGCAGCCCCCTTTCCTCTCGTTTTGGGGGTCGGGGTCGAGGGGCAGCCCCCTTTCCTCTCGTTTTGGGGAACGTGCATCCCCCCACCCCCTGCGGCGTGTGTCGGTTCGTTGGGTCCCTGGGCTTGTCAGCGTGCTTTCTATCTTCATGCGGGGGTCTGTGCACAGCGCGCGCACAGGCCAAACGTTCCGCAGAGGAAAACCAACAACAACAAGTACAAAGCCCAGCAGGTGAGCGGAAGCAAAGGAGCACCACCCACCAACACCCGTGCGACAGGCAGTCTTCGGTGGACTGGTCCTTTCAGCCGCACTCATGAAGGTATGCAGCGAGGGGCCAATGGTATGAACAAGGGTCGTTCACTGCGAGACATTTCGAAAATGGCGAGGGTGATGGACGCTCAAGCTGCCTCAGACGACACAGCACAGCGCCAAAGAGAACGGCACACACGCCAGCGAAGCACAGCGCCACACAGACCGCAAAACGGGCCACGGCACAACCCAACCAGCGCGGCACGGGGCCGCACCACACCAGGAACAACAAGGGGGGGGGGGGGGGCACCACCACGCGCAACGCAACACGGCACAAGCAGCACAGCACACAACAACACAAGGCAGCACGACACGAGGCGCCGCAGTGGCAAACCACTTGAGCTTTGCTGCGTGCAGCTTGCGGGACCATAGCCTTGCAGCCGTCTCACCGTCCATCAGCGAGGCCAATAGTATGCCGAGCGGTGGCGAACGCCCCGAGCCCCACCAAACGTCCGGTCGGAGTCGTACGGTCACATGCCTCACCTACAGTCCCTCGTCGGCAGACATCGTACCAAACCACCCGTCAGCCCAAAGAGGTCCGGTTTGAGGGGAGGGGGGAGGGGGGGGGGGGCATAGGCGGCAGCTGCCATCTTTGCCGAGGCCTGGCAAGCCGCGCAAGAAACAACCGCGCAACACTCAGGCAGGGGTACGACAGCCAAACCCCTCGGCGGCCACCCATGCGGAGAAGACAGCGCCGGCTGCTGCGATTCGCCTGTACCTCCACGAAGCATCCGCACCCGCCAACCGGCAGGATTCCGGTACACCCCTGCAGAGGTGCCAGCACAATCAGGTCACCCGCAGCCTGCGCCTTGTGCGCTGTTGGGGGTTTGGCTGAGCGCCGTCGTACAACTTCCAACCACCGTCGATTGGCAGCCTAGAGACCACAAATACTCAACGCAGTGTCCCCCCCCCCCCCTAAGAGGCCCCCTGAGGGCCCTAGGGCATTGAAGCATGAATGAAAAGCTGTCACCATGACCACTGTGTTGAGTTGTGATAACCGCAGGTCGCAGGTTCCCTGCCTCGGGGAACGGCCAACAGCCCCTCGGCCCCTTTGCACCCGCAACCGCCGCACACGCGGCACTCTGCACAATGCCTTCACACTTCCGCGGTACCCTCAAGCCACTCCCCTCTGCAGATCTTCAAGACCAATCCACTTCCCGCGTACGCCGCCCCCACCAACACGGTCATTGGCCCTGTCGTGTCCCTGACGGTGCACGACAGGAACAGCACACTGCTCGACATTGGGGGGAAGTGGCCGGCACTCGAATTGGCCCTGCCATACAACCGATTTGAAGTGGTCTCCGGGTATACGGTACAGGCACGAGTCCGCAGGTGTGCACCACCCGGAACTTGCAAGGGACTGGGTTTTAAAGGCGGGCGATGACACCCCCGTTGCACTGAAAGTTCCTTTCCCAGTCCTTCTGGAACCCAAGTTCCCAAATCACAAATGAAAGGCATTCACCAGGGCCATCCTTGCACTTTCCTCCACTCCTTTGTAGCCTCACATGTCAGTTGCATGTGATCTCGCTGCCAGTATCTCCTGTACACTTTGGGCTTTGCTAGGCAACAGGGCAAACCGGTTTTGAACTCGGATTTCTAATAATGTCTCCAATATTCTGCACTCGTCCGTGTGTGTGTGTGTGTGTGTGTGTGTGTGTGTGTGTGTGTCACACACAGTCACTCACACACACACACACACACACTCTCTCTCTCTCTCTCTCTCTGTGTGTGTGTGTGTCTGTCTGTGTGTGTGTGTGTGTTTGTGAGTCCGCAGGTCCGCAGGAGCCGCCTGACCCACTGCAAACCTGCTTGCTCCCTGTCTGAACCCGGATGAGGCTGATCTGCCAATGTGGCAGTGCAGTGCCTCATCCTCTTATCAGGCCTGAAGGACTACGGGCATTCGCTGGCGCTTGCTTCCTACAGAAAGGCGCCTATTGGCGTTGGACATGTCTTTTGTTTGACTCCAACTGACGAGGATTCACACTCAGCCACTATTGCTGTGCTGTGCTTCGCAATCGTGTGTTTATGAGTAACGCACACAATCTCTCCCTCTTTGTGTGTGCGTTACACACACACACACACACACTCTCTCTCTCTCTCTCTGTGTGTGTTTGTGTGTCGCTCTCTTTCTCTCTCTCTCTCTCTCTCTCTCTCTCTCTCTCTCTCTCTCTCTCTCTCTCTTCTCTTCTCTTTTCTCTCTCTGTCCGTCGCGCTCTGCGCGTGTGTGTGTCTGTGTAATGGGAATGAGTTGCAGCGCATGTGGTTGCAAACTCCGCAGATTATAAGTTGCACACGTGTGCAAAGTATTCAAGATTTGTGATGAGACTAACCCTGACCCGAACCTGTTGCATGCTTTACAGAAATTGTATAAAACTGTTTGGAAAGAATCCAGCAGTGGACTTTTCTGAGCAAAACATTTTGTGAAGGTGCAAGTACAGGTAAGCCACTGAAAACAGCAACCCCAAGGATCCCCACATGTTGACATCAGGTGTCCTGAATAGTATTGGGTTGCCACTTTTTACATTACAACACCAATTTTCAATCTAAGTTCGATAGTGAAACAAATGTGTGATAGACACACGCACTTAGGCCTAGACAGCTCAGGGTCGAGGCATAGACACTAGTCTATAGAATGCTAGAGTCACTGAAGCATGTTATAGATTAGTTTGGACAGCCAGATCTAGAAGCAAGGTAGGCCCACCTTAGCCAGCTAGGGGCAGGTAGGGTTTCTGATTTTCAGACCCTTCCATAGGTGTATGTCAGGTCTTAGGAGGAGAGTGTAATGGGAATGAGTGGCAGCACATGCGGTCGCAAACTCCGCAAATTATAGGTCGCGTGCGTGTGCAAAGTATTGTGATGAGATTTGTCGCATGTTTTACAGAAATTGTATAATAAGATCATTTGAGTGTTATTATCTCATTTTGTGGATATTATGTAGCCCCGTACAAAGGGATACACCAGTTTGGGCGTTAATCTTCAATCTTCTACGTGCTCTAATGGCACCTTGGGATGCCTACGGGTGTGGCAGATCCCGTTGCATCTTCTGGTTTCAGATTTAGCTCGCCCTATCTCCGTGTCATGTCTGCTGCTACCCTGAGCTATGGGACAATCGTAGCACTGGACTACTCTGATCCTTGATTCCGAGAACTCTCTGGAGTACCGTCTGGTGACAGGGCTGTGTCAGCTTGCCCAGGTCTGAACCAAAAACAAAAAACAAAGGGATGCACCAATTTGGGCATTAATTGGCCATTGATGATTGTGGAGTTTGAATTGGTACTTGCATTGCTGAGATGAAGGCCGGTTACAGTCCGCATGCCCGTCCAACACGGTGCATTGTGCTGTGATACGTCCGCAGGGATACGACAAGGGGTCTCCTCTGGGCGGGTCTGAGCCGTCAGAACACCCTGTGCTTGGGTTCCTACTCCAACCAATTTTGCCAGAGTCACAGCGAAGTGCCCCATTTCTTGTTCTCATGCTCCGCCTGTGTACGACGGTTTGGACATCTGTGCGCCACGCCTCCTTTCCGTGCCCCTGCCTGTTATGTGCAAGACTGGTTGTTCCTTAAATGGATTTCGGTGGATGCCGCTGAGTTCATGTCTCGGTCAAGGGTCAAACTATATCGGATTGGAATTTTTGATCCTGCAGGGGGTGCGCGGGCTCTTGTTTGCCCTCGGTGGGTTGATAACCAGCAAGTGGCAGAGTTATACGGGGTCTGGATGATGCGTAAAGTCGCCGTGCGCAGAAAGCTTCCCCAAGTGCTCATGCTCCAGGATAATGCTGCGGCCATTTGGGCTGCAGTCAATTTACGTGCGCGGGCGCCCTTAAGGAAGCAGAACCGTATTTTGAGGGCGGTCGTAATGCTCCTCCGTCGCTGTGGAGTGATACTCCATTCAGCTTATGTCCCATCTGCTTATCAGCCTGCAGACCCTGTTTCGCGACTGCCCTATTTTTCTAGGAAATGTCTGCAACTGGCTGCATACCAGGCCCAGCACCGCTGGGATATATTAATCAACAATTTGCAGTATATCGAGTATAAAGGTGCTAGTTTTTTGATGGTGTGAGGGTTTTGTGTACTTTACAGGTCATATTTCTATGCTAGACTGTCTCAGGGCCTATAGTGCTGATGACCAGGGAACTGAGGGGAAGAGCACTGGTGTAGTTTGCTGTTGCATTGAGTTTCAGCTTTTGGTGCTACGTCTGTGCAAAAATGCCCTTTCATGCTCTGCTGAAAGGGTTGTTTTGCTATAATGCACAGTTTGCACCCCTGTGTTGTATCTGTGCGCCTGTTTCCTGCAGAGAGGCGCCTATTTGGTGCAGCCGGGGGGCGTAGGTCCGGAGAACCGGCGACTGCATGTGTACAGTGGACACGGGGGGGGGGGGGCAAAGCACTGATAATGAGGCCGAGGGCGCCCAGCACGCCCGGCGGCAGCACCTGGTTTATGGGGCTGTCCGGTGGTCAGGGAAAGATGCGAATCCTTCGCCTCCTCCATGTACTGCCACCCTTTTCCAAACACTAGCTCAAGTCGATGTTACGCCGCGGGTGAGATCTGAAATCCAGCACCAGTTCAAAGGCAGAAATAGGCAACCAGCGCCTGCCAACCCAAGTTGCAGTGTGTGTGACGCTTCCACAACAATATTTGGCGAGCATGACCGCCAACCATCAGGCCCCGTACAAACAAGATTTTCGGTTTTGGGGTGATTTATTTTTGAACGAGTGCCCATGATTTTTGTTTTGAAGACCTTAAGACAGGGGGTTTGGGTAGGGCTGATGACCACCCCTTCCACCTGTCCCTCTCATGCTGCACCCAGACCCCCACAAGATGGCGTGCTCCGTGATGCTGTGTATTTGCCAATGCAGACAAGGCCGCTGGGTTTCCGTCCAAGAAGTCTCACGCAACCGCACACATTTATTTGTGCAATCGCCATATTTTGGGCTGTTCACATGCGTTCGAGTCCAGGAAGAGGAGACAACGGTATGTCGCTTTGCATGTGCTCCGCAGTTGTCGTTCATCGGTGCACTTGGCAGTGCAGTGGATTCACGATGGGTTGGCTTTCAACGTCCTCATCCCTGAAGCTCTGCAAACAAAACATGTCCCTTGAAACCCCCCCAGCCCGGCCCATCTCATCTCTCCCTCTCGTACCCGCACAAAGACCACATCCATCCCCTCCTTTTCATTTTGCCCCCCCCCCCCCCCCTCACGCCTGTCCACCATCGCCCTCAGCAGCAGCGCCGGTCAGAGTTCAATCTGAAGTCCCGCCACCATCCCAAACTTCATCAGAGAGATGCCCCACTCCTGACAAATGTGTGCTGTCTCGAGGTGCCCAGGGATACAAGCACTCAAAACATCTTACCGGCCCACGCCTGGCAATCTTGTACCGATTCCCTGGCGGTACAATGGCCCCCTCCAACTGCAAACATGAGACCAGTAGCGTCCCCCTCACGACCCTTTTGTGCCGGTCGAGGCAAGTCCCAATCAAACGTCGCGGGGCGGAGTTCAGCAATCGGCAGCAATCAGTTGTGCGTCTCCCCGCACCAGTTGTGCAACTCTCTCCTGCAGCAAGAATACCGAACACATTGATCCGGAACTGTGCTCTTCACTAAAACGTAGGCGTCATCCGTGCAGGACCAAGGACGGTTCAAAACGTCCCTTGACTCAGGTGGCGGTGAGCCTTTCTGGAAGGTTGGGGTTGAAGCGTACTGTGCTGTGGCACGGGTCGTGCAGGTGCGCACGCACCACGCGCACACAGGGCGTGAGCAAGGGGGCGTACCGTGCGCTGCGCGCGCGCTGTGCGAAAAGTTGGCTGTTCTCCACCACCGGGAGTTCGGTAAGTTCAGAAGATTGAAAGGACGTCATTGAATGGCTGCTGCAGTGGACGGGGCTATAGGGGGCAGAATTTAGGTCCCTGGGACCCGTGGCAAGCATCAGATTTTCAAATTTTTGAGTTTTGAATTGATTGTGCATGATTCCGCAGGTGCGTGGTTTTCAGGGTTGTTACCTGGATAATCACCGTGATAATTGGCGCTGTGCGCGCGCTGTGCGAAAACGCCCCCCAAGGGTACCCGCATCTTGTTGCATCACGCCTTTGCTGCACTTTGCCGGTTTGTGGACAAGGAGTCGGCATAGTCCCCGGGATTCGATGAGGAATACCCAACGCACGGCGATAAGCGGAGCGAGTTGACCCCCCGGCGCTGCATCTTCGTGCCCCCCTCTTCACGGCGGTGTCTCTCATTCATTGGCTGGCAGGCGTGCCCTTCTGCGATCGTGTCCTGGGCTGCACCCGCCCCCGCCCGTGGCCTCGGGTGCAGTGCTCCGACGACCGGCGGCGCGAGGGCGCAAACGGAGATCGTTTACGTGTTCCCGGGATTTGTGCCTCAGTGAAGGCCCCTGCCCAGGCAGAGGGTGGTCCCTCACGGGACCCACTCCTTCCGCTTTTTACTGCAAAGGCAAGTCTAGGACCAGGACATGGGTTTTGTGGGCGCCGGAGATTTTGTTTTTGGTGTACGGCAGAGGGAAATTTTGTTTGTTTGACCCGATGTGTCTATACTCAAAATACTCAGAATTTCGTGGAGAATTCAAAAATGGATGAAAAACACAAAAAAGGATTTCGACCCCAACCCGACCTCCGGGTCGGACCTCGGCTGATGGGAGCCTGAGTTGATGGGCAAAGTTTTGTGAAAATTTTTATCCCTTTTGTGTATATTCAAAATGATCAGCGTATCATTGGGATCATTTTGAGGTGTGGGGTCCCCCCCCCCCCCTACAACCCCCAAAACGGCTGCACACCCCTCGGGGTCACACATTGGCTGGCGGCGGCCCCCGTGAGTTTAGGGCAGTTGGCAGTTGACTGGCAGCTCTTGTACGCCCGCTGCTGTACACTGGGGGTTTCGTGCGCCCGCCCGAAGGAGTCGCATCCGGTTGACGTACCAATGCCAAATGCGATGGGACATCCGTTTTCAGGCGACGCTCTGCAGTTGCACGGGTGAAGGGCTGAAGTAAGCAACAAAGGTCACAGGGGCCATGTGGTGGTGGTGGCCCGATGATACAACTGACAGCTCTGCATGGGCCCCGGGCCTTGCGACTCCGTGGGTCCTGGGACGCCAACTAGGCACCCCCCCCCTCCCCCACCTCCAGGCAAACCAACCCCCCCCCCCCACGACGCCCCGCCCATCGCCCCTCCCAGCCCCCCCCCCCCCCCAAGGGGGCCTCCGGCCAACAGTCAGTTGGGGGGGGAGGGTAGTTGGCGTCCACAACGGAGGAGTCGCCCCCCCCCCCCCCGGAGGCGTGGGCTGTGAGGGTGAGTACGGGGGTGGCCAAGACAAGCAAACTGTGCCGCGGAGGGGGCGCAGAACGTGTGATGACATGGGGCAATGGGGTGGACAGACTTTCCATCGGGCCCCTCCCATTGCGAACCGGAGCTCAATGGACCGGACACCAAATCCCGACGAGGCTGACCCGGAGTTCCCCCGAGAATTCGGGAGCAATGGAGAAATCGGCGTCGTTGCGGAGGTCCAAAAGGGGGAATTTTCTGGCGTGCACGGCTTTTGAAGGGGGCGGGGAGGGATGGGAAGGGACGGAGGGGCGGGGGGGGGGGGCTGACGCGCAAACGGCACATCCCGCCACATCCAGCACAGCCCCGGCACACCGACCACTGGGCTCCGCGAACGCGGAAACGACACCAGCAGGAGCACCGGCCGCAGCGGCCGACAGAACGCAGCGACCCGACGCAACATGCGAAGGGAAGAGCGGGTGACTGTCCAGGGCCCCGTAAAGGAGCAACAACCCGACGGAATGTCACACGGGGGAGGGGGGACTTCACATGACCACGCCTCTGTGGGTTTTGGAGTCGCTGTCACTGTCATATTGTCTGCAGCTTGTTCCCTCGGAGCCTTCGCCAGGACTTCACGCTGCGGAGCCTGACTGCACTGCGCTGATCTTCGGTATCTTTTGTCTGCACCCTCTCCTGCTCTTCTGTGCGGCATTCCGCAAGAGCACTATTGCACGTTTCCTTCACTGCTCCGTCTGCATTGTGGAATGCAGCGCCTTGTCTTTTCAACCCCAACCGTCTGCGACCAATGCTCCTCGACTTGACTTGGTGTGCGCCGGGTGCCGATAGACTAATGCCGGGGAAATGCCGCAGGAAGTAGGGTTTTCACGCATTAAGACTTTGGTGAGATGCGCGTGTTGGAAGTACACTCCTCAACCCCCCGGAATTCCAACGCCCCCCTTCCCAATCCGCTTCCATCGTCGCCAGCCTGCCTCCGCTCTCTCCAACCCTCTCCAACCCTGTTTCTCTCTGCAGGCGTAGTGATCGCCTCCGTTGCTGCCTTTGTGCTGTTCTGCATTGTTCTGATGTTGTACGTGGTGCGGTCCGGATCGTCCCGACACAGGCCCTATTCAGACAACCCCCACGTGTCGCATGACAACGGATACAATCTCATGATGGCCCCGGTACTTTCCCAACTTCCCTGCGGTTGACGTTGCAAACATGCCCGCCATGGCAGGGAATCGCTCAAGGGAGGGGGGGGGGCGGCTCCCCCTCAACACTCCGGCCCTGACTCTACCCCAACGGCATTCCCATACCCCAACACCAGCCCCAACCGCATTTCCAACCGCCAGTAACCGCCCCCCAAGCGCTTCACATCCCTTGTGACCGCTCTGCAACCGCTCTGGAATTTCCCCCGATCGCACCCCTCCCCTTCAAGCAAAGCCCTGCCCGTTGGGCACTTGCCCTGAACCCATTGTGAGGGATATCAAGACTAGCCTCTAAACGTCAGGTGCCGGGGGGGCGGAATCGCTTTGATGGTGGGGGGATAGGGGTGTGTAGGTTGGGCACCAAGTGTTCCGGGTCATAGTCACTTCTGAATGCTGTGCAACGGGGGTTTTCCCCTTTTCCACCCAATTTTTTGGCTTGGGTAATGGCCAATGAGGTGCTGTGAGAGAACGGCTGATTGCATGGTAAACCCCCAGTCTGGGGGGGGGGGGGGGACTAAATTTGGGGGGGGGGACTAAATTTGGGGGGGGACTAAATTTGGGGGGGGGGGGGGGGGCTAAATTTGGGAGGTGCGTGCCACGTGTACTTTTCACGTTTCATTCAGCTTTGCTTTCTGTTGGCTGGAACATTCAGATCTGATTTTGAGTTGCAGCAGGTGGACCGTTTGCTTGGGAGGCTCAGGGGGGGACTAAATATGGCAGGACGCTTAATAAGGCCGGGGGGGGGGACTAAATTTGGGGGGGGACTAAATTTGGGGGGGGACTAAATTTGGGGGGGGACTAAATTTGGGGGGGGGGGCTAAATTTAGGGGGCGGGGCGTAATGTTTCCAGCTCCCGGGTAGGTTTTATGATTTCGTCCTCTTTTTCCACGCATGCCACTCGGATGCTTCGTGTTTCATGGGCCCTAGGCGCGCTTCAGAGTGGCGTGCCGTGGAGCTTACAAAGTGGCGATTGTCGACGGGGCTCGGAGGATGTGAATCATCTGCCTGTTACGCTCAACCATCGGGGGGTTGTGTGCGTCCGTGTCTGTGTGTGGGGGGCGGGGGGGCAGGTGCATGACGGCACGCGCTTGAACAACAGCCGGTGTATTTCTGGAAGTTCTGAAGACCAGACATGCGGGTCCTGCAGCGAGAGACGGGGGTCAGGCGGCAGCAGAAACAAAAGGCATGGGCGGAGCTCCTGCGACAGGGTGACTCTGTTCAGAGCCCAGGTACCGCCCGGACCAAGGCATGCGCGCATGCCCCGCGCCTGAGACTCCATCCAAACCCACCCGCTTTGGAGTGGCAAGCTCAAGAGACACGAGCTGTCACGAGACAACTGACCCCAGGATGTCTGCCCAGGTGACCTGTGCTTGGGCCTGCATGCCTCCCTATTTGGATTTTTGTGCTCCACCTGCTGGCGGTTGTCCATTTCTGTATTGCGTACTACCGTTGGGGGGGGGGGGACTATGCAAGAATTTGTGCATTTCAAATTCTGTACAAACATTTTGTACGCAATTTGTTCGGTGTTTTTCAGGAGTTGTGCGGGTAATAACAGCAAGCGCCCACTGTTTCTCATGAGCAATTATTGGGAACCGTACATCAGTGGTTCGCTCATTTTTAAGAAGTGGCACAGATTTTGTCGCGCCAGCATTTGTAGATTCATATTTTCCCCCGCACGGAATACCCCCCCCCCCTCCGGTATGTCTTTGACTGCGACAACCCTTCAAATTCATGTCTCGTGTCATTCTCTGAGCTCCTGAATCAGTTGACGCAAGGCCGCGTTCCCTCCATCGCCTTCTGTTCGCAGCCGGGCACCCCCATCCAGCGCCCTACCACTCCGAAGGCCGCCCACAAGGGCATGGAGCTCCTACTGGAAAGCAGCTTCGAGGTGGAGGCGAGCCCCGCAAAGCCACCGCTGCCCCAAGGGCCCAAAGCTGCTGCGGCTCAACCGGCCAAACCTGTGGTTTTGCAAGCCCCCAAACCTGCGGTCACGGAGGCTCCCAAAGCCGCGGTTGTGCAAGGCCCCAAACCAGAGGCCGCGCAAAGTGTGTTGCCCTCCCACTGCCCCCCCCTGCGTCCCCTTTTCCGTTCCTCATTCTCCTCCCCTTTCCCCGTTCCCTTCTCTGTGCCCTCTCCCTCTCCGTTTGCTCGGCCTCCCCCTCCTCCCTCCCCCTCGCCTTCTCCCATTCCGCTCCTCCCCCTCTTCGTTTCCCCGTCTCCCCCCCCTCTCTCTGCAGGTGTGCAGGGCGGCAAACCCGCCGTCACGCAGAGTGAAAAGCCTGCAGCCGTACGAATCGCTAAACCGGCAGCCCCACAGAATGCCAAGCCCGCAGCCGGGGTGCACTTCGCTAGCCATGCACCGCCCCTGGACCTGTTCGCGCTGCAATCCGCACCAGCCCCCCGCAAGGACAGCCTCCGCCTGCCAGAGTTCCCCCAGAACACCCGCGCCAATTCGCAGCCCCACCGCGCCTTCTACGCGGACCCCCAAGACTCCCCCTCCGCGGGACGTTGGAGAAGTACCCCTGGGCCGATGCAGCCCGGGCCCTCGAGCCCCCCTCTGGCGGTGGAGATCTCAGGCCCCAGCACGCCACGCCGGCGCAACTCCGGGAGTAGTGCTGGCTTGGCTGACAACGAAGCCGGCGATGTCCCTGGGCCCTCGGGAGTGCAGTACACGAGGCGCAGCCCCATCGACACCAGGTGCAACGGGGACACAGGGGCCGTGGGACGGGCCTGAGGGTCCGGGCAGCGGGACGGTGTGGGGTGCCCACCAGACGTGCCACCGGTGTCCGGCAGGGAAATGCAGATCTTTTGAGGAACCACCCCTGTACCAAGTGCCACTCAGTAAGACCTGCCCCCATCACATCTTGAGCTCATTAGGAATCAGCTGTGTCCATTAACTTGCTCTGTATGCCCCAGCACCACATGGCTGTGTCTAACGTGACGGACACTAGGGCCAGGTCTGGTACCCACGTTGCCTACGTTGTGGCATCGCGCGGGCTGGGTCTCGACGATGCCTCCGGGTTTTGCATGGAGGGTGGGTGAGGGTAGTCCCCCCTTTGGGCTGTCTCCTTTACATCTGCCAAGGCTTCCTGAAAGGACGGCCTTTTTTTCTCAGCAAACTCTGCGACCCCTGTGCGGTCAGCACTGGGGCGACCGGTGGGCAATTGTTGAATGCGGGACGGGGAGTGATTGCCTGAACAGGTTGCTGTGCCATGGCAGCTTTGTGTATGCCTGGTACTTTGTGCTGGAATTTTCCTTTCAGACCCGGTGAGCCTGCTCACAAGACTTGATACCAAGTTCAGGCACTAATGGACAGGGTCCGTCCTGCCATTGGATGAGAACATGGAGCTTTTCTTTTGCAGAGCCGGCGGGAATCTCGATTACCTCCAGAGATTCCCACTTGTCCATGGCACAAATTATCATACATCAGCAAAAACAAGGCCGATTTTCCATTTCACAATGAACCACGAATACAAGGTCTGGTGACAATGAGCATTCATGAGTGAAATCCGTCCGGTTTCGTCCCACACCCCTCAAATTTCATTGAAGGATGCATGAAGGATCGTCCTTGCAGTGTTCGAGGTTCTGTCCTGTATAGATGGCGTTTGGTTTAACCCACATGCACCAATTTTGGTAGTGAGTCCCAAAGCGAACAACATTGCATGGAATGTGACATTCCTGCCCCCCGCTGTACTGAAATACAAGTACACGAAGCAACAGCTCGAAAAGTTGATCTCTCAAACAGCGAACCGGGCTGTCATTTTTGAGCATCCGTACATCATCTATGATTCCACCATTGTTTTGGAGACGCCTTCTTGGGTTCATGTGAATGTGCTGAATCCCCTACACTTACCTCTGCCTGAGAGTGCTCAGTGGCATTGTGTGAAATTACATCAGAATCGGCCATGCGGTGCAACTCAAACGTACAATCAAAGCGTATGTTTGCGATTCCCAACAATGAATGAACCCACGATTATCTCGATTTATCATGATCACTGACGGCCACAAATGGTTCCCTGGTGCCCGTGGTTAGGCTGCTTTGGTGCATTGCTTTCGGCGGGGGGCCGCCATACTGATGGTCCCATGGCGCCATGTCTATTCATCTCCTCTCCGCTCTGGAGACCCTGATACGGCAGGGGTTGTGTAGACACCTCAATGCTCTCTGTTTTGGAGACCTCAACACGGCGGGGGTAATGTAGGCATACGACTCCTCTCTGCTTTGGATGAATGGGCAGCATGAGTTGATCCCTGTCGCTTTTGTGTATCTTAGGAGTTGCCATGTGCTTGGATTTTGCGAGACGAGGGCGGAGGGTCGCTCACAGCGTTGATGCTGCGTGGGTGTGTGTGTGCGCGCGCGCGTGAATGCGTGTTACGGTTACCACCATTGATTTGTTACCTCAAATCGTGCCTGTATTACAACAACTTACAGACCCGTCACTGCCTTTTTGCCTGCTGCAGCTCATCCAGCGCAAGTTAGTGGTTCCAGTGGCGCCAAATATACACCAACAGATGTTGGTCTTGGATTATTCTGGCATCATATGGATTGCCCGCAGTCGAGCTCTAGCCTGGGCTGGATTATGGACATGGCCACGATGATGAATACTTGGAACGGTGCTGATGTCAGTGTTCAAGTCAGTCAATCCTTGCTTGGGCAACTGTCAAACAAGGGGTTTTCCGGAGGGTGTTTATGGAATATTACACTTTTTTCTGCATCACAGAGATGTGGCATATACGTTCTTCATCATGTACGAAAAATTGGGAAGCTCGTTTGTGCATGACGGGGATGTGATGATGGCAGACACAACAGGAGCCCCACGAACCCGTGTGTGTGTGTGTGTGCGTGTGTGTTTGTGCATGTGTGTGTGTGTGTGTACCTCGTTCGTTGTGTGGGGGTGCGCGCGCGCATTTGCTTCCCTCCTCTTCCTCTTTTATGTGTCTGCACATATGTGTCATCTCGTGTGTGTGTGCGTGTGTGTGTGTGTGAGCTTAACCCCGTTCTGTTAATGTAATGCCGGCTGCTGTCTACATCCCCGGCGCTCTAGGGCCTCTGTTCTGGAGTAAGAGTCTTTCTCTTTCGCACGTGCGTTTTGGTCGTAACAAAGTGTGTGTGTCTGTGTGTGTGGTTGTGCGTGTGTGTGTGCCCTGATATCCTATGGGGGGGTGGTCGATGGGGAGCAGGCAGTGAAAGCTCTCCTTTCCAATGCAATCCAATGCAATCCAATCTTGTGCTTCCTAGAGAACCCTTGAAACCCTCTGCACTGATGTGGCCCAGCCCTGCAACACCCCAACATCACACAAAACAGCCCCCAACGATGGACGCCCATCGCAAATCAGCCACAGGCCTTTACACAACTGATGTTGCGCTCAGCACCCGCTTTGCATGATATGCATCCTCCAAGTCTGGCTTAGCAGGTAAGGCTTAAGTCGCCCTAAATGAATGCATGACTGCTGCTGGGACAGTCTATTGGATTCGGCGGTTTTACCCCGATGGATCCCTGTGATGATGGGAACAGGCTTCGCCCCTCAGTGTGTTAATGGGTTACGTGTCTCAAAAGAGGGCCTGTCACATTTTCTAGATGTCAATCCAATGATCAATGTAAATAGAGAGCAACTTCTATCCTGAGTTCCTGGGTTTGTTGTGTGTTGGCATGGGGGTTGCAGGTGGTTTGAGGTGGTGATCTCAACCGACTGGCCTGTAAATGGGGGGAGGCGTGTTGGCATTCACATTGTATACAGGATTGATATTGATATTGTTTAGTTCTTTCACAAAACTATGCGTATAAACGTTTCCTCAATTTATATCGTGGTCCTTGCGAACGTGCGAAATGTGCATTTATGCCATTGTTTCAATCGATGCACATGCACTTCAGGATCCCACCCAATGCCATGATCTATGGGGGCGTACCATGCGCTGTGCGCGCGCTGTGCGAAAAGTTGGCTGTTCTCCACCACCGGGAGTTCGGTAAGGTCAGAAGATTGAAAGGACGTCATTGAATGGCTGCTGCAGTGGACGGGGCTTTCGGGGGCAGAATTTAGGTCCCTGGGACCCGTGGCAAGCATCAGATGTTTGAATTTTTGAGTTTTGAATTGATTGTGCATGATTCCGCAGGTGCGTGGTTTGCAGGGGTGTTACCTGGATAATCACCGTGATAATTGGCGCTTTGCCCGCGCTGTGCGCGCGCTGTGCGAAAACGGCCCCTATGTGTTCTCCATGCATTTCATCTCTACGAGAGGCATTTGATGTTTCAGATGAGGCTTTTGCCTTCTGCCTTGCCCATGTTCCGCCATGTGGTCAAGATTATCCAGTCTGTGAAGGTGACTATGTACTTGCAAGGTTGCGACCAATACAGTACAATATAGTTGTGTTCGTGAATATGATGATATCAATGCACAATTGTTCCATCTGGCCATCGCTGGTTGAGTTCGATGTTTGCCATTTACGTTGGGATTTGGGTTTGCAGGGAACATGTTGTTTCCCTTTTGGATTGAACGGCCAGTTCCACCCAGTGTTCGGTTTGAAACAACCGGAGGACGTATCTCTGCGTCACGAAAGCAAAGTTGCAAAGCTTGCTGTTTCCGAAACCCAGTGGTTGGTCACCCCCCGTTGCACGCCACCCTTCAATGCACCACCAAGCAGAGAGACCATAGAGTTTGTGGGTCTTTGGAGCAAAGGGACTTGTGTTGACGAGCAGCGTCTCTGAGGAACGGGATGTCTTGGTGTTTGTGTTCACCGGTCACAGCCCATGGTTGCACCCTAACCTGAAGTCCCAAAATACCCCAATTAGAAGTAGAGATCTCCAATTCAGAGACTCAGAGGCTGCAGCAGAGACGTGTCAAGATGCAGAATGCCTCACCCACCCACAGCACCCCCAACTTTCACCTGGTCTTCCTCCATGACCACTCAAGGGTAGGGGGGTCAGGAACACAATTTGTAGGTTGTATGTCACCCATTGCTCTGACACATTGATGTACCGGGGAGTAAGGTAGACACATCTGCATGGGCAAGACGGGCCAGCAGAACTGTGGATCCCCCCCCCCCCCCGATGAGTAGTTGCCCTTGATTTTTCCTTCGGAGGGGTCGTCACCTCAATTTTTTGGAATTGAACAAGAAGGGCTCTCCTGTGTTTCTAGTGGTTGTAAATTGCAGTGCTATTTGTGCATGGTGGCACAAATGCATTGGTTGCACCCAAGTCAATGCATTCATCCATGTGTCATGCAGAACACTCAGATTCTCGCAATTTCAGCCATGGGTGCTGATCGCATTGGCCTGTACCCCCGTCAATTTCAAACGTCCAGAGAGTTCAGAGCAGTGTTGTGCTTGCCCAAACTCAGGGCAGCCCAGAGGGTGGTGCTGACTTCCAGGCCACCAGGCAGAGCGCTCTGGTGCTGTTGTGAGCCAATTCCGGTGGCCCCTGTTGAGCACTTTCAGCTACATACCCAACAGCACACTCTTTCGTAGTGATTGCGTGCACGCCATGCCCTTGCTGTGCGCATGTCTTGCTGCGTGCCATGTGCTCCTGTATTGCCCATAGTGTGCGAGGGGACTGGCTTTTTGGCCACACGTTCAGGCCAGTTACTCTCCTGATGACTATGGATCCTCGTGTCTCTTCACCGTGGGGAAGGCTTTTGCTTATTGCTCATCTGCTTGTGGACTGTGGGGAAACCGCGAAGTGTCCAAGCACCATGGGGCGCATTTTCTGTAAAGTTTGGTCCTTTTACTGAGGGTTGAACAAGGGGGAGGGGGGTATTGCTCCTTATTTGGGGGGTTACTTGCTGGCATGATGTGTGTGTAGCATATACCTACAGCCCTGAGAATAGTTTTGGGGGGCAACTACAGTTGCGCATTAACATCTGAATGCACAGCTCAAGTGACCAACCGTGCACGTGCCTAAGGTCATACGGTATCCTTGCATGTATTGTGTGTACGTATGGGTTGTATTTTCCATGTGCATGCAGTCATTTAATTTGGGCTCTCCAGTGCTGTCTAAAGCTTCCCAGGACGGTTTTTATGCAAGTTTTGTATTATACACCGGGCGGCGAGTTCGTTGAAAGGCATGGCCCTAGTTACTGTTCAAGGACAGGTTCGATGCATGGTGCACAACTATTTTTGTTTGCCTCCCAGATTGAAGATGTCTCAGGGGAGCGTGTTGCACGCCGTGCACGTGCTGTGCGCGCGTTGTACACAAAGTTTGTACAGGACCATACCAAAACTGCATAGTAGTGCCTAGTATCAATAACAATGAGCCTTTTGTGCAATTATGTGACTTGCCTGCATGCTTAGCCCTCATTTCTTGTGCATTTGTGTGTTGTTGTGCATGTCACAACAGGGTACCCGATTTGGTGCTATGGTGATACATTCGGGTACCCTGCTCGGGGGCCTCCACTATTCTGCCATCTCTCAGACCTTCATGTCCACATCAATGGAAACGGAGTACTAGGTGCGGTCACCTTCACTGCCACCCTCTCCCAGTCAGCCCGGCCGTAGTTTCCTCGCATTGCCAGAGGCTAAGCAGTGCGATCCCCCGCCATCGCGGCGGTCGAATACACCGTCTACGTCGGTGTCACAACCACGCGCGGCAAGCCGGCCGGCACAATCCCCCTCCGCTTCGACCGCCGGTAGTCCATCTCTACCAGCCGGACGGACGTCACGTTCGCGGTCGTCATGGGGGTTGGGGCGTTCACGCTCACGGGGCAGATCGCCTTCACGCTCAACATCAAAGCCGAGGCCCAAAAGAGCGCGCGCTCTGAAGACTACTGCACGCTCCCGTCAGAATGAGAAGGAGCGCAACACTCTTGTTCAACCAATTTGCCTGTCTATGGTATTAAGGTCATTCGAGACATTTGGATGGGTTCTGCCCGGGACCATGGGTTGGGGTGAAACATCAGGTTGTGCAACATTGTGGGGGTGTAGTATGGTCCATAGAGGCAAGAATATTGTCAATGGTTGCAAAAATACCCAATTTCCCCCTGTAATGAAAGCGCCGTGTGTGCTGTGCGCGTGCTGTGCACAAACGCCCCCCAGGTGCCATGGAAAATCAAGAGGGCACATAAGTCCCTACATCAGCATGGAATAGCCAGGGGTTTTCGCTGAAACGTGGTGCACTAAATCACATTACATACCGTTTTACCACGTTTTGAGCTTGTCAAACCACGTTAAACCATGTTAAATCATGTTTCATTGGGTTTTGTGGTTGCTTAATTTTTGTGTCGGGCCCGTTTGTCTGCTCCCAACCGGCAAAGAATGGGACAGCGTGTGCGTGATGCATGTGTCACACTGTTTTTTTTATGGGGATGTTGAGCTGCGCTTCACTAAGGAGTGATGACCACAATCAAGACTAATGGTCAGGAAATTGCCGGGTACGCTTCACTCTTGAAAGTGCTAGCCCGCTTCCATGCTTTCGTTTTCTGAGGTCCTGTTGTAGTGTGTTCGGTCTCTTGGCCATCCGCCAAACAAAAAAGAGCACTGCGAATTTTTCCAGGATGAAACTTTGACGTTGACCCATAAAACTCAACAAGGGCTTTGCGCCGTTGGACCAATCATAGATATATAGCAATACAATTGGCATATATATAGAAGTTGGTGCTCAATTTGCTGAAAAAATTTCGCATTTTGGACCCATAAAAATGTGAGAGACATGGATGCACGTTGGGAACTAAACTCAGATTTTTGCTGCGCCAATTGTAGATGATGACCATGCTGACCTCCAAAATGAAGCACAACAGGCAACTACAAGAGGAATGGGGCAGGTACACCCGAATTAAGATGGTTGATGTGTAGTGTTGAAAGGATATTGCATTTTTTCGCTTTCCATTGGCCTCTGTTGCTGTGAAGCGTTCTTTCAGTGTGATCTGTTCATGCTGGTTGCATGCCGGTTGTTGTGTCCTGTCCAAGGGTAAGATCCTATCCCCCCCCCCCCCCCCCCGTGCGACCAGTGCATTGTCCAAACAGCACCACGTGATGTTTCCACATCTTTTGGAAATGGGACCTCTGCTGTCTCATGCAGCCTCTTCACTTTGGGCTTCACCAGGTCGGCGTCGAATGCGACGTTGCAAGAGGAGGGGCGGGGGAGAGCCTCAACACCCCCAAGAGGATCGGAGGCCCCAGCCAAGGGCCACGGCAAGTCCAGCTGCGAGGACACCTGAGCCCCTGGCGCGGGTCCTTCCCTCGCGCTGTGTGCACTAAGGGGGAGGCATACGGAGACGGCATGAGGCCACGCCCAGTCCTGTCTCTGCACTGACCCCTGTACGCACAGCGTGCAGGACCTTGAAAGGCTGACCTGTTTCCGCATCTCTTTTTTGGAATGATGGAATTGTGGGAATTGGGTGGTTCCATTCTTGGTTAGGCCTGTAAGCAGTATGCTTGGTGTGGTTTGGCATGAATTGCTGGTTGATGTTTTGTTTTGCCCGGCCCCCAACGCCAAAGGCATAGCTGTCACTGTGCACCCTGCGGACCCCCACCACCCGCTTAAACTGAATTTTTTTTGGGGGGGTTAAGGATTGTTCTGAGGTCTACACAGAAAAGGGTATCCAAAAGGAGATCTGAATGTGCCCGAATCAAAGAAAAAGGTCTGTATTGACTTTGAACCCCCTCCAATCACAGAGGACAGCACTTGACCTTGAGAAGGACAGGGTGGGATGAAGGTGCATAGACGATTGCAAGGTCTGCATGTATGATGCATCCATTTGAGGAGATCTTGCTCATGAACATGCTGCAACAGGATCCTCAAACTGTGCCTGGAACGAATTCAAAGTGGATCTACTTACTGGATCCCGCTCAACACCTGTGCACATGCAGCAATCTGGGTAGAAGTGCAGGTTTTGTAGCCCACGGCTTATTCCTCACTTCTTATTCGTTTGTTTCTGAGCAGTTTTATTTCAGACTCCTCTATGGCTACCCGCCCAGGTGCTGCAGGGAGTGCAATGACCTACGGCAAGCCTCACCAGTCTCAAGACCTACAAAGCAGATCCTGTCCTGTGGTCTGGTGGCTCGGCCCTGACCTCTTGCATCATGTCTCGGGCTACTGCCCATGTGTCTCCGATGCATGGGCACCCGATAGCACAGCCGCAGCTGTTGTGTGACTGCAATGGCTGTAGCTGCTTGTAGGTGAGGCAGATACTCCACTGACCGCTTTGCTTAGGGCCCGTGTGCCCCTGGTCAGGACTGTGAATGAACATGGTTGTGTATGTGTGTGGAACAAGGGTCGGAACAGGTCAACGGCTTCAAAGTGTAGAGAGCTTCACTGCGCCTGGGCCGCCCAGGAAGCGCTTCAGGTCACGTCAAGACTAGTGGCGGACACACACCCAACCCAACCCAACCCGCGCCAGTCCCCCCATTTGTTGTTCGTTTGTTTCCAGGCATTTTTCTTTTGGGCTCCTCTGCAGCCACCCGACCACCATGAGTCGGCCGCTGAATGTACAGCAATGGCTGCCTGAACATGTTGCAGCTTGGCTTCGTGAAATTGGCTTTAGACACCACGCCGACCGTTTTCGACAGGAGGCCATAGCCGGCGAAGAACTCGTTGCCCTCACTGCAGATGAGTTGAGGTCAGACCTTGGGGTGTCAGCACTCGGTGAGCGGAAGCGGCTCCTCAACCGAATCCGCACTCTGAAGGATCCCGGCTCCAGCCGTGCACATGATCGGGCCCCTGATGTAGTTCCAGATGGGCTGCTCGGGAAGGACCAGCACACAACAGGCGGGACCGGGTCTCCCACTACCTCCACTCCGATTCCTCAGCTGCCTCCTGGTCCCGAAATGGCTGTATCCCACGGGAGGTCCCCCGAGGACGTCAAGAATGCCAATCCCGAGGCGCAGGGGCCACAGGGGGAGCCGGCGCGAGGGGCAGGGGGGGCCCGGCCCTGGGACCGGGACTGGGGCACGGTCCCGGACCCTCTGGGGGATGAGGCCCTCCCCCTGGTGGGGGACGTGTATGGGTGGTTGAGCTGGGCCAACCAGGGGACCACCAGGGGGATGAGGAACCGGCCTTTCGATGCCGTGCTCCTCCGGAGGGACGGAGGAAACCGGGAGGTACCCCCGGGGGGGTGGGCAGCCCCAGAGGACCACGAGAGGGTCCTCAGGTCAGTGATCCGGGCGGCGTGGCCCGACAGGGGGCCGACGTGGCCGGCCTTCCTGGAAGGCGGGGCGGTGCCCCGCATCACGGATGCGGACGCCAACAACTGGCTCCCCCGGGCCTTGCGCAGCGCCCTCGCCCACTGGCGCTACCGCCGGCGCAACCCGCCACCGCCACAGCCCCAGCCCTCACACAAGCGGCGGCGCAGGTGACGGCCCAGACGGCGGACGCGAGAGAGTGGGGGGGGGAGCTGGGCCCCCCGACCCACGCCCCCCCCACGATACGGCGTGACGGAGGAGCGCGCGCCACCTCCCGCGGGAGGGAGGGCGGAGACAACGAGCGCGGGGGGGAACCTACTGCCCCGCAGCCCGCTAACCGCTGACCGCTAACCCTCACGGCCGCCCCCGGCCGGCCAGCGCCGCGCGTCGACGGCGGGGGGGACAAGGGACCCCAGCGAGGGCCTGCACGAGGGTCCGGCTCTAGGTAGAGGGGGGCGGGGGAAGAGTGCGACCCCCCAGCCGACGGCGGGCCCCCGGGGCCGGGACCGCCAGGCCGCCCCCCCTCGGCCGTCAGGGGGTGCGCCAGGGGACCAGAGGGCCCCCCCCACTCCCCCCCCCCTCTCCCTCAGGCCCAAGAGCGGACGGAGGCAGACCGAAGAGACGGCGGCCCCGCACCCCCCCCGAAGAGGCCGCTGCACCCGGGGTGAGGGGGCACCGCGGCCGCGGCAAGCGCCCCCGGTGAACCGCCCGCACGCTCCCGCCCTGCCCGCTGCCGACCGACGGCGGACCGGCGGCGCCCAGGACGGCGCAAACGGAGCGGCCCCTTCAGAGGCCGGCCTGGGGAAGGCGGGGGCGCGAACCAGGGCGGGGGGGTTCCCCCCCCCTCCCTCCCCCCCCCGCCGCACTGACCCATTGGCGGCCGACCGGGCCGCGCCCGACGCCCACGGCCGCCCGGCAACCCCCACGGCACGAGTATACCCCGGGGGGGCGCGCCGGAGACAACGGATGGCAGGTCGACGCCCGACGGGGCGGGGGGGCGGGGGGCGGCGGAGCGGCCCCCCCACCCCCCCCCCCCGCTCCCCCCCCCAGCTTGAGGGCCACAGGAGCGACCCTCCGCCCCCCCGGAGCCGAGGGGACGCCCCCCCTCCCCCAGAAGGGACCGCGACGCGGGGGGGGGGGATGCGGCTGGACCTGCACACCGCGCGCCCCAGCGCCCCAAGCCGCCTGCTCCCGCGGGGGTCGCGGCCGACGGGCGAGCCCACACCAGCGCGCCGGAGCGGCGCGCGGACCAAGCCTGGGGGCGGCACACGGCGGCGCACCGGAACAGTATGGGGGCCGCGCCCCCCATGACCTCCCCCCATGACCATTGCCCACTCGGGGAGGGCAGAGGGAGGGTTCAGGTCTGAAGGGGCCCCCGGGGGAGCGGTCCACGGGCCGCCCCTCATCCCCCCCCCCCCCCGGGGGCGGCCCCGCGACCCCGACCGAACGCGCACGCCGGGGGGGAGTGCGCCGACGACAAGAGGGGGGCCAGGGTAGGGAACCGCGGGCCGCCCCCCAGAGGGGGAGCAGGGAGGCCGCGGCGCGACCCCCCCCCCCCCCACCCCCCCCACCGGCCCGCAAGCCGCGGGGGCGCCGGCCCCCACCCCCCCGAGGCAGGGGGGATGGTCCCCCCTCCCCCCGCCCGAGAGAGGAGCCGGAGCACGGCCCGCCCCCCCGCCCCAGCCGCCGGCTCCCACAGGAACCGCGGGGAACAAGCGAGCCCGCGCCAACGCGCCAGGACGCCGCACAGATCGCGCCCAGAGAAGGCGGGCGAGCACGAACCGGAGCGGTATGGGGGCCACGCCCCCCATGACCAGAACGACGCCAGTGACACCCGCTTTGTTGCCTGCCCAGGGAAGGCAGAGGGACGGAACGAGGCAGAGCGACCCCCCGCCCTACTGGCCCCCCCGGCCGCACGAACGGGGGGCACGGCGCACGCCCCCCCCCCCCCAACCCGCCCCCCGGCACACGGACGCCACGGACCCGCCCCACGGGGGGGCGCACAGCCCCAAGCCAGGTAGGGGGGAACCGGGACCGGACGGCCCCCCCCCCAAGCACGCCAGACGGAGCAAGGGACCGGGGCAGGACACGCGGAGGGGCACGGACCGCGTGGAACGGCCCTACCAGCGCCCAGTGCCGGGACCGCGCGAGGTGCGCACGCCACACCACCCAGGGGGGGGGGAGCGGACGCCGCGGGAGCGCGAGCGCACACACACGCAAAGGGCACGCGGGGACTACCAGAAGGGCAACCGGACCGAGCTCGCGGAACGCACAGACCGCGTGGAATGGCGTACCAGCGAGCGAGGGTAAGGGACACCCGGACGGGACGGCCCGCCACATGCAGCGCGGGACACGCGGGGCGGGAAGGGGGAAACGGGAGAGACACAACACCAGGTACCGGCCCGAGCCCCCCGAACCGGCCGCGAGCGCCGCGCACACACGGACGGGGCACTGCACCCGCCAAGGCAGTAGTGGCGCACTGCGCCACGCCCCAACCCCTAGGCTAGGCAGCCTCCGCGCCAGCCCAAGGGGGTCCCACTGGCGACAAGCCAGTAGCACGGGCCCGGCGGCGCCGGCGCCCCGGGCGACCACGCATTAGGGGGGCGACGCGGTGGGTAAGCGCCCGCAGCCACGGCTGCGAATTGATGCACTGACCGGGGAGTGGCGAAACGGGGAAGCCGGGGAGGGACGGGGCTCCGAGCCCTGTGAACCCGGGGGACTCCGCCACCAGGCAGGAGGTGCGTCTTGGAGGGCCCCCCACTAGGACCCCCACTAGGACCCGGTGGGGAGGATATCACCTGGCCCGACCAGGTGGCCCCCCGGGGCCGAAAGGCGTCTAGTACCCGCAAAATCAAACCTCAAACCTCAAACCTGAAAGTGCTAGCCCGCTTCCATGCTTTCGTTTTCTGAGGTCCTGTTGTAGTGTGTTCGGTCTCTTGGCCATCCGCCAAACAAAAAAGAGCACTGCGAATTTTTCCAGGATGAAACTTTGACGTTGACCCATAAAACTCAACAAGGGCTTTGCGCCGTTGGACCAATCATAGATATATAGCAATACAATTGGCATATATATAGAAGTTGCGCCAATTGTAGATGATGACCATGCTGACCTCCAAAATGAAGCACAACAGGCAACTACAAGAGGAATGGGGCAGGTACACCCGAATTAAGATGGTTGATGTGTAGTGTTGAAAGGATATTGCATTTTTTCGCTTTCCATTGGCCTCTGTTGCTGTGAAGCGTTCTTTCAGTGTGATCTGTTCATGCTGGTTGCATGCCGGTTGTTGTGTCCTGTCCAAGGGTAAGATCCTATCCCCCCCCCCCCCCCCGTGCGACCAGTGCATTGTCCAAACAGCACCACGTGATGTTTCCACATCTTTTGGAAATGGGACCTCTGCTGTCTCATGCAGCCTCTTCACTTTGGGCTTCACCAGGTCGGCGTCGAATGCGACGTTGCAAGAGGAGGGGCGGGGGAGAGCCTCAACACCCCCAAGAGGATCGGAGGCCCCAGCCAAGGGCCACGGCAAGTCCAGCTGCGAGGACACCTGAGCCCCTGGCGCGGGTCCTTCCCTCGCGCTGTGTGCACTAAGGGGGAGGCATACGGAGACGGCATGAGGCCACGCCCAGTCCTGTCTCTGCACTGACCCCTGTACGCACAGCGTGCAGGACCTTGAAAGGCTGACCTGTTTCCGCATCTCTTTTTTGGAATGATGGAATTGTGGGAATTGGGTGGTTCCATTCTTGGTTAGGCCTGTAAGCAGTATGCTTGGTGTGGTTTGGCATGAATTGCTGGTTGATGTTTTGTTTTGCCCGGCCCCCAACGCCAAAGGCATAGCTGTCACTGTGCACCCTGCGGACCCCCACCACCCGCTTAAACTGAATTTTTTTTGGGGGGGTTAAGGATTGTTCTGAGGTCTACACAGAAAAGGGTATCCAAAAGGAGATCTGAATGTGCCCGAATCAAAGAAAAAGGTCTGTATTGACTTTGAACCCCCTCCAATCACAGAGGACAGCACTTGACCTTGAGAAGGACAGGGTGGGATGAAGGTGCATAGACGATTGCAAGGTCTGCATGTATGATGCATCCATTTGAGGAGATCTTGCTCATGAACATGCTGCAACAGGATCCTCAAACTGTGCCTGGAACGAATTCAAAGTGGATCTACTTACTGGATCCCGCTCAACACCTGTGCACATGCAGCAATCTGGGTAGAAGTGCAGGTTTTGTAGCCCACGGCTTATTCCTCACTTCTTATTCGTTTGTTTCTGAGCAGTTTTATTTCAGACTCCTCTATGGCTACCCGCCCAGGTGCTGCAGGGAGTGCAATGACCTACGGCAAGCCTCACCAGTCTCAAGACCTACAAAGCAGATCCTGTCCTGTGGTCTGGTGGCTCGGCCCTGACCTCTTGCATCATGTCTCGGGCTACTGCCCATGTGTCTCCGATGCATGGGCACCCGATAGCACAGCCGCAGCTGTTGTGTGACTGCAATGGCTGTAGCTGCTTGTAGGTGAGGCAGATACTCCACTGACCGCTTTGCTTAGGGCCCGTGTGCCCCTGGTCAGGACTGTGAATGAACATGGTTGTGTATGTGTGTGGAACAAGGGTCGGAACAGGTCAACGGCTTCAAAGTGTAGAGAGCTTCACTGCGCCTGGGCCGCCCAGGAAGCGCTTCAGGTCACGTCAAGACTAGTGGCGGACACACACCCAACCCAACCCAACCCGCGCCAGTCCCCCCATTTGTTGTTCGTTTGTTTCCAGGCATTTTTCTTTTGGGCTCCTCTGCAGCCACCCGACCACCATGAGTCGGCCGCTGAATGTACAGCAATGGCTGCCTGAACATGTTGCAGCTTGGCTTCGTGAAATTGGCTTTAGACACCACGCCGACCGTTTTCGACAGGAGGCCATAGCCGGCGAAGAACTCGTTGCCCTCACTGCAGATGAGTTGAGGTCAGACCTTGGGGTGTCAGCACTCGGTGAGCGGAAGCGGCTCCTCAACCGAATCCGCACTCTGAAGGATCCCGGCTCCAGCCGTGCACATGATTGGGCCCCTGATGTAGTTCCAGATGGGCTGCTCGGGAAGGACCAGCACACAACAGGCGGGACCGGGTCTCCCACTACCTCCACTCCGATTCCTCAGCTGCCTCCTGGTCCCGAAATGGCTGTATCCCACGGGAGGTCCCCCGAGGACGTCAAGAATGCCAATCCCGAAGATCCAAGTGCCGGTGAGGCCCCCGGGCCCTTCAGTCGTGGCTCTGACATGCGCGGCGTGAGGGTGTACGTGTTGGACGGCCCGAACATCGCATGTGAGGCGGGGGGTGGTGCGCCGTGCCCGGAGTCCCTGCGAAGGGCGCAGGACTGGTTCGCAAAGAACAGGCCAGGCTGGAAGGTGGCGACCTTTCTCTACAGGGGCCTCGTCGAGCAATGGGCCAAGGCCGGGGTTGCTCCTGATTGGCTACGCTCGGGGCAGCACATTACCACGCCCAAGCGAGAGGACACGGACAAGTTCATCATCCGCTATGCCATTGACTGTGAGAAACGCGGTGCACGTGCTCGGGTTGTGTCGAACGACAATTTTGCGGAGTACATATGCCGCCTGCACGACGCCCCTGAGTTCACGCAGTCGTGGGTGAAAGACCACGCTATTAAGTTCTGTTTTGCTGCAGACGCATTCATCCCTTCCGACGGTTTTGATGGCCACATGTCGTCCCGTGTATGTCCCCTGGCCCGCACCGCCACAGAGGCGTCGTCTCACGTCGTCATGACAGCTGAAGTCACAGGCAGTGCCTCTCTCAGTGAGTTCTGTTCAGTCGTGCTGAGGGGGCGAGGCACGCCCCGGTCAGAAACCCTCCAGCTCTCCAACTCCGCAGCAGTGAAAGCACAATGTCCGCACCGGCGCCGCTGTCATCTTCGACTGGCTGCCCGAGCCGAGAGTCCACACCCCCCCTGTAGTTGGCGGGTGCAGATCACAGGGGTCGAGGCCCGGGTCAGCCGTGCCGAGTGTTCTGAAGTCAGACTGCCCGCCACTTCTTGTCGAGTTGAAACCTCGTGCCCCACGTGCCGTCACAAATTGGAGTTGCAAAGGGCAAACCCAGCACCAGCAGCACAGCCAGCACCAGCAGCACAGGCACCACCAGCACCACAGCCAGCACCAGCAGCACAGGCACCACCAGCACCACCAGCACCAGCAGCACAACCAGCACAGCCAGCACCAGCAGCACAACCAGCACCACCAGCAGCACCGGCACCACCAGCACAGCCAGCACCAGCAGCAGAACCAGCACAATCATCTGATATCAGGGCCCACAATATTGATGGTCCGGCCTGTGCTAACGACGATGCGCATGTGGCCACGTCCCCTGCCGGAGATGATATCATTTTGCCACCACAATTGCCCCGCAAGGCGCTGCATTCCCCAGGTGTCGTTCCCTATACTCAGGGGACTTTGATCATTGGGGATGGGAATTTCAGCTTCTCTGCAGCTTTGTGCACGCATTTGGGTGGAGGTGCTGGCGTTACGGCAACCACCTACGACCGTGAGGACCGCTTCCGCGACAAGTACCCCGTCAACTGTGCAGCCCAGTGTCAACAACTTGGGGCACGAGTGCACTTCGAGGTGGACGCGACGCAGATGATGCGGGACGATCGCATCGTCAAATCCAAGTACCGCTTTATCGTGTTCAACTTCCCCCACACTGACCACCAACAGACCTCCGATGACCCCGAAGAAGTAGGCATCAGCATTCAGGCAAACAGAACGCTGCTGTCCGCGTTCTTCGTGCAGGCCAAGCGGCTTTTGGCCCCCGACGGTGAAATCCACATTTCTGTGAAGGACCGCCTAATCTATCGCCGGTGGGAGCTGCACAAGTTGGCAGAGGAGTGCGGCCTCTGCCTTGTTCAAGTCATGCCCTTTGATGAAGACCTGTTCCCGGGGTACAGCCATGTGGCCACCCGTGCGGATGTCAAGAAGGTTGACCTCGAAGAGGCCTACACGATGTGCTGGGTCCCCACCGACCACGGCACCGCATGCCCCATCGCGCGGTTGTACAGTGTGTGTCACACCCAGGAGTGGATGCTGGATGAGTTCCTGCCCTTGATTCTTGACCGTTTGGGTGGATGGTCAGAGGCCGATTTCGGCAATTTCGCTGCCGAGTACTGCACCCAGAAGCAGGGCAAGAGCCTCGATAAGGCCACGTATGAGTTTGCATCCAAGGTCATCCCTCCCCTACACCCCTCATGCCCCTGCCACTACCTCTAAACCACAAACCAAACCCTTACCTGTCTGTGGTCATGCAGTGAATGGCATCGGTGGTGTGTCGAATCGGGGCACGGTGCAGGAGCATTCGGATGGTTTCACGCAGAACGCCCTTTTGCGGAGACAAAGTGCTTACCAGAGCGCAAGATGCCTCAGGCGGCATGTTGCCCTACCCCTGGGCGCGATCCAGCACAGGCCACGGTTTGGTGACGCTAAGGGAGATCATCACACGCCCAGTGTGGGCAAGCAACTGGATGACATTCTGAAGGGGGGGGGGGGCTGGCAACAGGCTACAGAGTGAGAGTGGTTTGAAACAGCAACAGCACAGGGGTGAAGGGCGTGCCCCACTCTCAAATGACCACATCCCTGTCCCTGGCCCCATTTCCAGAAGATAAAATTGTGTGCCTGACCCGTCCTCCAATTTTGGGTCCCAAAAGGAGGCAAACAAAACGTTGATGTCAGCCGCCCGGGCCCGTGTGTGTCCGGTGCTCCGGGCCCTGTGGCAGCCCAACGCTGAGGCCACAGGGGTGCGTGTGGGGTAGGGTGTCCCACAGCCCCCCCAGAGACGGGACGCAAGGGGAGATGACAGCGATACCATGCGGCCCGGTGCTCCTTGACTGGTCGGGAGGGTCACAGGTGGCTTGTGTGAGGGCACGGGGGGGCGGCCGGGCCCGGTCCTTGTATGCGACACCCCCCTCCCCCCCAAGTTTTGACAGATAGCTGGGGGGGATGTCGCATCAGGACCAATTGTAGTCGCCCCCTTGTGTGTGAGGGTGGTGTACTTGGGGCGCTTTCTCATTGGACCTTGGGAGATACACTCACCCTTTTGTAAGAAGTGAATTCGCCTCGAATTCCTTTTGAAAAAAGTGTTATACCAACATGCCTGACACTCAACTTTGCTTCACTTTTTTTGAAGCCAAAGGTTTGTTAGCGTTACTTACAATTGCCAATTTCGTTTGGCATCCCCACAATTAAGTGATCAACAACACAGTATTTCCACAAAGCACAAAGTATTCTCTATGGCCATCCCGACAAAGGACTCAGCCCACTTCGAGAGATCAGCCATGTGCTTGCCGATGACAGACGGGTGTGCCTCTGCTGCTGTTGTACCGTTTCAGTATGAGTGTCCCGAGACCAAAGGCATTGCCCTCACAACGAAGGAGCTCCTAGCGCAACAAACACCCTGCGTCTTTTTGCAGAATGCATCAACTGCACCCCTGGCACATGCAATGCCCCGAGAATACGATACATATCACACATCACATGTACAGTGCATTTCACCTCCGTTCTATCGACGTTGGGCACTGTGGCAGCATTGCGACAAAAACGCCGACACTTGCCTGCAACAAGGGTAGCATTGAGCCGCCATGCTGCACACCAAGGAGGGGGGTAGGATTGAGCCGCCATGCTGCACACCAAAGGAGGGGGGTAGGATTGAGCCGCCATGCTGCACACCAAGGAGGGGGCCCCAGCGATTGGCCAGATGGATGGATGAAAGGTGGATGTGTGCCCATTTCAGGCCATAGCTTAGTGACTGGTTGATACTATACCGGGGGGGGGAGGGTGGGTCTGAGGGTGGGTGGGTGGGTTTGTCTGGTTTCCCCCCGATTTTGGGAAAAGTGCAGGTACCCCCTCAGGGGGGGCTGTCCGCTTTTTTGGGTGGGTGGGTGGGTTGCTGAGCTTGGTAGACCACCAACGTTGTTCATGGGCCGGGGCACATTGTGACACCAGTGTGCATGTGCGTCTTCTTGTGGCAAGCTTTGTTTGGGCGTGAACAAACACTTTTTTCTTCAGGTTGACCACTGCAATGCAGGGGATGACATTTAGCATCAGCAGGAATTGAAACAACGTCCTTCATTTGCAGACGTATTGCTCTGACCACTAGGTCACTGAGCATACGTGACACATTACGCACCAAGGACCATGTACAGACTGAAGGGTGATTTTTTTTTCGAAAATTGCTCTGTGACCCCCCCCCCCCCCCTCAGGGTATCCGGCATTTGGGTGGGTGGGTCTGGGTTTGGGTGGGTGGGTCAGCCAAATGGGCCAGTTTAACACCCTCCCCCCCCCCCCCCAGTATTGCTAAGCTATGGCCTGGCCCGTTTAGTTTTGCATCCCCATGCCGCTTTACCCGACCTGGTCTCCAGCCATTCCTCTTCATCCACAGAATGCATTACTACCCCTGACGGAGCCACAGGAGTGCGCCCTGCCGCCACGCCAAACTGGCTCGGCCCTGGACGTGGCTTGCGACACGATCCTCTCGGCGGTGTCTGGCAGTCGGGTCACTATCATCACCGCTCCCACGGGTTGTGGGAAGTCCACTGGGGTCCCACAAATGCTCCTGGACGAAATTGAGCCCGAGGCGAAGGCTGAGCGCCGCATCCTATGCACACAGCCGAGGCGTGTGGCCGCCACTTCCCTGGCTCGAAGGGTTGCGCATATGAGGCACGCGGCCTTGGGTGCGGAAGTAGGGTACCAGATTGGGGGCTGCAACGAAGTGTCCCGCGCTGGCCGGACAAAGTTGGTGTTCCAAGTGACAGCCATCGCCATGATCCAGTGTCTCCAAGCCTGTTCCACGTTCACCCATCTGCTCATTGACGAGGTGCATATACGGGACTCATTCATTGACTTCTTGCTCACTCTCGTTGCTACCAGGTATGGCACGGTGTTGTAGAGTATGGGACAACATGGCATGGCATGTGATTGCGTGGCCTGGCCTGGCCTGTCCTCTCGTTGAGTTGTGCCTGGTGTGGTATGGTATGGTATGGTATGGTATGGTATGGTATGGTATGGTATGGTATGGTATGTTGTTGTTGTTGTTGTTGTTGTGGCACCCAGCACGTGCCGGCGGGAGAAATTGCCAGACACGCTCTCCCTGGGCAGGGCGCAAGGGAGCAGTCGGCCGGCGTCACGTTGGCCGGGCGTGTGCCGATGACGACCGAGGGGGGGGGGGGGTTCCGCCTTCTGTCTGGGGGAGGAGGGGGCGCGCGTCGCTGTGAGAGGGACCACCTGCCCGTGTGACCCTGGTTCCCTCCCCCGCCGTGGGGGGAGGGCGCGCGCACCTGTGCGAAACGGAGGCGGGATGGGGGCGGGATGGTGGGACCACCTGTCCGGGGACCTGCGGGGCCCCGGTTCCCCTTGCTTCCAGCCGCCGCTCCCCCGTGACAGGGGAGGGGGCTACGTCCTGTGCGGAGGTGGAGTAAGGGGGTGGAGGGGGCGGGGATCATGTATGGTCTATTCCTGTGCTGGGGCGCAGCGGCTGCGGAAGGGCCGCAGCGCGGGGCTGCGCTGGCGCGCAGCACGTGGCTACGCCGGGGCGCAGTGTGGGACCGCGCAAGGGCGCAATACGGGGCCGCGGAGGCGCATACGTTGCTGCGTTGGGGCGCGGCGTGGGTCTGCAATGCAGCGCAGCATGCGGCTGCGCAGGGGGCGCAGCGTGGGGTCGCGCAGGGCACAGCCTGCTGCTGTGCTGGAGAGCCCCGTGGGGCGGGGCTAGAGGGTGGCTCACTGGCTCACCACAGGAGTAGCAGCCGCCGGGACCGCTCAGTGTGCAATGGCTGCGTAAAGCCCAGAGCGCGTGGGGGCGAACTACTCGCGTGCCTCCGAACCGCACAAGAGCGGGCGCGGAGGGGCGCTGCTGGAATCTTGTGGGGCCTGCACAGCACAGCTGGTGCAGCCCTGGCGTGCGGGGCCGGGGAGGGAGCGGCAGGCGGGGGCCAAGGGCCGGGACTGCGCGGAAGGTTGACGCAAAGCGCCTGCAGCATGGGCATGGAGGGGGAGATGGCCGCGGAGGGCGCACTGTGAGGGCGGCTGCAACGCGCACTGAGGGCGTGGGGGGCATCTGCTCGGTGAGACCAGACTGCCCCGGGGCGGCCCTGCTGCGCACAGAGCGCGGGGGAGTGTGCAGCGGCAAGGGGCGGAGCGCTGGGACACGTCGGGGCGTGGTGCGGCATTGCGCAGGGGCGTGGCTTGGCGGGGGCGTGGTATGGGGCGGCGCAAGCGAAGCGCGGGGCGGCGAGGGGCTATAACGTATGGCGGAGTGGACGACGCACAGACTGGGGCTGCGTTGGGGCCCAGCATGCGGTGCCGCCTACTCGCGGCACCGCATGCAGGGGCGCAGCAGTGTGGGGCTGCACAGAGGCGCAGCGCGGGGCTGCGCAGGAGCGCAGCGTGGGGCTGCGCAGGGGCGCAGCATGGGGCTGCGCAGGGACGCAGCATGGGGCTGCGCAGGGGCGCAGCGTGGGGCTGCGCAGGAGTGCAGCGTGGGGCCGCGTACGGGCACGGCATGGGGCTGCGCAGGGGTGCAGCGCGGGGCTGCGCAAGGGTGTAGCGTGGGGCTGCGCAGGGGCGCAGCAGCGTGGGGCTGCGCAGGGGCGCAGTGCGGGGCCGCGCAGGGGCGCAACGTGGGGCTGCGCAGGGGCGCAGTAGCGTGGGGCTGCGCGGGGGCGCAGCGTGGGGCTAGGCAGGGGCGCAGCGTGGGGCTGCGCAGGGGCGCAGCGTGGGGCCGCGCAGGAGTGCCGCGTGGGGCCGCGTATGGGTGCGGCATGGGGCCGTGCAGGGGCGCGGCGCGGGGCTGCGCATGGGCGCAGCGTGGGGCTGCGCAGGAGCGCAGCAGCGTGGGGCTGCGCCGGGGCGCGGCATGGGGCCGTGCAGGGGCGCAGCAGCGTGGGGCTGCGCAGGGGCGCAACGTGGGGCTGCGTAGGGGCTGCGCAGGGGCGCACCGTGGTGCGGCGCAGGGGCGCAGCAGTGTGGGGCGGCGCAGGGGCGCAGCCGTGTGGGGCTGCGCAGGGGCGCAACGCGGGGCTGCGCAGGGGCGCAGCGTGGGGCTGCGCAGGGGCGCAGCGTGGGGCCATGCAGGAGTGCGGCGTGGGGCCGCATATGGGCGCGGCGCGGGGCTGCGCAGGGGCGCAGCGCGGGGCCGCGCCGGCGCGCGGCATGGGGCCATGCAGGGGCGCAGCAGCGTGGGGCTGCGCAGGGGCGCAGCGTGGTGCGGCGCAGGGGCGCAGTAGCCTGGGGCTGCGCAGTGGCGCAGCGCGGGGCTGCGCAGGGGCGTGGGGCTGCGCAGGGGCGCAGCAGCGTGGGGCTGCGCAGAGGTGCTGCGTGGGGCCGCGCAGGGGCGCAGCGTGGGGCTGCGCAGGGGCGCAGCAGCGTGGGGCTGCGCAGGGGCGCAGCAGCCGGGGGCTGCGCAGGGGCGCAGCAGCGTGGGGCTGCACAGGGGCGCAGCAACCCGGGGCTGCGCAGGGGCGCAGCAGCGTGGGGCTGCGCTGGAGCGCAGCGTGGGGCTGCGCAGGGGCGCAGCAGCCTGGGGCTGCGTAGGGGCGCAGCAGCGCGGGGCTGCGCAGGGGCGCAGCGTGGGGCTGCGCTTGGGTTGTACGCGCGGGGCTGGGCAAGGGCGCGGCAGCTTGGGGCTGCGCAGGGGCGCAGTAGCCTGGGGCCGCGCAGTGGCGCAGCGCGGGGCTGCGCAGGGGCGCAACAGCGTGGGGCTGCGCAGGGGCGCGGCGCGGGGCCGCGCAGGGGCGCAGTAGCCTGGGGCCGCGCAGTGGCGCAGCGTGGTGCTGCGCAGAGGTGCTGCGTGGGGCCGCGTATGGGCGCGGCGCGGGGCCGCGCAGGGGCGCAGTAGCCTGGGGCCGCACAGGGGCGCAGCGTGGGGCTGCGCAGGGGCGCAGCGTTGGGCTGCGCAGGCGCGCAGCAGCGTGGGGCCGCGTGGGGCTGTGCAGGGGCGCAGCGCGGGGCTGCGCAGGGGCGCAGCTGCGTGGGGCCGGGCAGGGGCGCAGCGTGGGGCTGGGCAGGGGCGTAGTGTGGGGCTTCGCAGGGGCGCAGCAGCGTGGGGCTGCGCAGGGGCGTGGGGCTGTGCAGAGGTGCTGCGCGGGGCCGCGTATGGGCGCGGCGCGGGTCCGCGCAGGGGCGCAGCAGCTTGGGGCTGCGCAGGGGCGCAGTAGCCTGGGGCCGCGCAGTGGCGCAGCGCGGGGCTGCGCAGGGGCGCAACAGCGTGGGGCTGCGCAGGGGCGTGGGGCTGCGCAGGGGCGCAGCAGCGTGGGGCTGCGCAGAGGTGCTGCGTGGGGCCGCGTATGGGCGCGGCGCGGGGCCGCGCAGGGGCGCAGTAGCCTGGGGCCGCACAGGGGCGCAGGGTGGGGCTGCGTAGGGGCGCAGCGTGGGGCCGCGCAGGGCGCAGCAGCGTGGGGCCGCGTGGGGCTGTGCAGGGGCGCAGCGCGGGGCTGCGCAGGGGCGCAGCTGCGTGGGGCTGCGCAGGGGCGCAGCTGCGTGGGGCCGGGCAGGGGCGCAGCGTGGGGCTGAGCAGGGGCGTAGTGTGGGGCTTCGCAGGGGCGCAGCAGCATGGGGCTGCGCAGGAGCGTGGGGCTGTGCAGAGGTGCTGCGTGGGGCCGCGTATGGGCGCGGCGCGGGGCCGCGCAGGGGCGCAGCAGCTTGGGGCTGCGCAGGGGCGCAGTAGCCTGGGGCCGCGCAGTGGCGCAGCGCGGGCTGCGCAGGGGCGCAACAGCGTGGGGCTGCGCAGGGGCGTGGGGCTGCGCAGGGGCGCAGCAGCGTGGGGCTGCGCAGAGGTGCTGCGTGGGGCCGCGTATGGGCGCGGCGCGGGGCCGCGCAGGGGCGCAGTAGCCTGGGGCCGCACAGGGGCGCAGGGTGGGGCTGCGTAGGGGCGCAGCGTGGGGCCGCGCAGGGGGCAGCAGCGTGGGGCCGCGTGGGGCTGTGCAGGGGCGCAGCGCGGGGCTGCGCAGGGGCGCAGCTGCGTGGGGCTGCGCAGGGGCGCAGCTGCGTGGGGCTGCGCAGGGGCGCAGCTGCGTGGGGCCGGGCAGGGGCGCAGCGTGGGGCTGAGCAGGGGCGTAGTGTGGGGCTTCGCAGGGGCGCAGCAGCATGGGGCTGCGCAGGGGCGTGGGGCTGTGCAGAGGTGCTGCGTGGGGCCGCGTATGGGCGCGGCGCGGGGCCGCGCAGGGGCGCAGCAGTTTGGGGCTGCGCAGGGGCGCAGTAGCCTGGGGCCGCGCAGTGGCGCAGCGCGGGGCTGCGCAGGGACGCAACAGCGTGGGGCTGCGCAGGGGCGTGGGGCTGCGCAGGGGCGCAGCAGCGTGGGGCTGCGCAGAGGTGCTGCGTGGGGCCGCGTATGGGCGCGGCGCGGGGCCGCGCAGGGGCGCAGTAGCCTGGGGCCGCACAGGGGCGCAGCGCGGGGCTGCGCAGGGGCGCAGCAGCGTGGGGTTGCGCAGGGGCGCAGCAGCCGGGGGCTGCGCATGGGCGCAGCAGCCGGGGGCTGCGCAGGGGCGCAGCAGCGTGGGGCTGCACAGGGGCGCAGCAACCCGGGCTGCGCAGGGGCGCAGCAGCGTGGGGCTGCGCTGGAGCGCAGCGTGGGGCTGCGCAGGGGCGCAGCAGCCTGGGGCTGCGTAGGGGCGCAGCAGCGCGGGGCTGCGCAGGGGCGCAGCGTGGGGCTGCGCTTGGGTTGTACGCTGCGCAAAGGTGTTGTATGGGGCTCTGCACGGGCGCAGCGTGGGGCTGCGTAGGGGCGCAGTGTGGGGCCGCGCAAGGGCGCAGCAGCGTGGGGCCGCGTGGGGTTGTGCAGGGGCGCAGCGCGGGGCTGCGCAGGGGCGCAGCTGCGTGGGGCCGGGCAGGGGCGCAGCGTGGGGCTGGGCAGGGGCGTAGTGTGGGGCTTCGCAGGGGGGCAGCAGCGTGGGGCTGCGCAGGGGCGTGGGGCTGCGCGGGGGAGCAGCAGCGTGGGGCTGGGCAGGGGCGCGGCCTGGGGCTGGGCAGGGGCGCAGCGTGGGGCTGCGCAGGGGCCTGGGGCTGCGCAAGGGCGCAGCGTGGGGCTGCGTAGGGGCGCGGCGCGGAGCTGCGCAGGGGAGTAGCAGCCTGGGGCCGCGCAGGGGCGCAGCAGCGTGGGGCTGCGCAGGGGTCGTGGGGCTGCGTAGGGGAGTAGCAGCGTGGGGCTGCGCAAGGGCGCAGCGTGGGGCTGGGCAGGGGCACAGCAGTGAGGGGCTGCGCAGGGGCGTGGGGCTGCGCAGGGGCGCAGCGTGGGGCTCCGTAGGGGCGCAGCAGCGTGGGGCTGCGCAGGGGCACAGCTTGGGGCCGCGCAGGGGCGTGCATGGGGCCGCGCGGGGCGCGGCGCGGGGCTGCGCAGGGGCGCAGCAGCATGGGGCTGCGCAGGGGCTCATCAGCGTGGGGCTGCGCAGGGGCGCAGCGCGGGGCAGCGCAGAGGCGCAACGTGGGGCTGCGCAGGGGTGCAGTAGCGTGGGGCTGCGCAGGGGCGCAGCGTGGAGCCGTGGAGGAGTGCAGCCCGGGGCCGCGTATGGGCGCGGCATGGGGCCGTGCAGGGGCACAGCGCGGGGCTGCGCCGGCACGCGGCATGGGGCCGTGCAGGGTCGTAGCAGCGCGGGGCTGCGAAGGGGTGCAGCGTCGGGCGGCGCAGGGGCGCAGCAGCGTGGGGCTGTGCAGGGGTGCAGCGCGGGGCTGCGCAGGAGCGCGGCTGCGTGGGGCCGGGCAGGGGCGCAGCGTGGGTCTGGGCAGGGGCGTAGTGTGGGGCTTCGCAGGGGTGCAGCAGCGTGGGGCTGCGCAGGGGCGTGGGGCTGCGCAGGGGAGCAGCAGCGTGGGGCTGGGCAGGGGCGCAGCGTGGGGCTTGGCAGGGGCGCAGCGTGGGACTGCGCAGGGGCGTGGGGCTGCGCAAGGGCGCAGCGTGGGGTGGCGTAGGGGCGCAGCAGCGTGGGGCGGCGCAGGGGCGCAGCGTGGGGCTGCGCGGGGGCGCGGCATGGGGCTGCGCAAGTGCGCAGCGCGGGGCTGCGCAGGGGCGTAGCAACGTGGGGCTGCGCAGGGGCCTGGGTCTGCGCAAAGGTGCTGCGTGGGGCTGCGTATGGGCGCGGCGCGGAGCTGCGCAGGGGCGCAGCAGCTTGGGGGCCGGCGGGCGCAGCAGCGTGGGGCTGCACAGGGGCGTGGGGCTGCGCAAGGGCGCAGCAGCGTGGGGTTGCGCATGGGCGCAGCAGCCTGGGGCTGCGCAGGGGCGCAGCAGCGTGGGGCTGCACAGGGGCGCAGCAACCCGGGGCTGCGCAGAGGCGCAGCACCTTGGGGCTGCGCTGGAGCGCAGCGTGGGGCTGCGTAGGGGCGCAGCAGCGTGGGGCTGCGTAGGGCCGCAGCAGCGCGGGGCTGCGCAGGGGCGCAGCGTGGGGCTGCGCTTGGGTTGTACGCTGCGCAAAGGTGTTGTATGGGGCTCTGCAGGGGCGCAGCGTGGGGCTGCGTAGGGGCGCAGCGTTGGGCCGCGCAGGGGCGCAGCAGCGTGGGGCCGCATGGGGCTGTGCAGGGCCGCAGCGCGGGGCTGCGCAGGGGCGCAGCTGCGTGGGGCTGCGCAGGGGCGCAGCTGCGTGGGGCTGGGCAGGGGCGCAGCGTGGGGCTGGGCAGGGGCGTAGTGTGGGGCTTCGCAGGGGTGCCGCAGCAGCGTGGGGCTGCGCGGGGAGCAGCAGCGTGGGGCTGCGCAGGGGCGCAGCGCGGGGTTGGGCAGGGGCGCAGCGTGGGCTGCGCAGGGGCCTGGGTCTGCGCAAGGGCACAGCGTGGGGCTGCGTAGGGGCGCGGCGCGTAGCTGCGCAGGGGCGCAGCAGCCTGGGGCCGCGCAAGGGCGCAGCAACGTGGGGCTGCGCAGGGGCGTGGGGCTGCGCAGGGGCGTGGGGCTGCGCAGAGGTGCTGCGTGGGGCCGCGTATGGGCGCGGCGCGTGGCTGCGCAGGGGCGCAGCAGCTTGGGGCTGCGCAGGGGCGCAGTAGCCTGGGGCCGCGCAGGGGCGCAGCGCGGGGCTGCGCAGGGGCGCAGCGTCGGGCTGCGTAGGGGCGCAGCAGCGTGGGGCGGCGCAGGGGCGCAGCGTGGGGCTGCGCGGGGCGCGGCATGGGGCCGTGCAGGGGCGCAGCGCGGGGCTTTGCAGGGGCGCAGCAACGTGGGGCTGCGCAGGGGCCTGGGCTGCGCAAAGGGTGCTGCGTGGGGCCGCGTATGGGTGCGGCGCGGAGCTGCGCAGGGGCATAGCAGCCTGGGGCCGCGCAGGGGCGCAGCAGTGTGGGGCTGCGCAGGGGCGTGGGGCTGCGCAGAGGTGCTGCGTGGGGCCGCGTATGGGCGCGGCGCAGGGCCGCGCAGGGGCGCAGTAGCCTTGGGCCGCACAGGGGCGCAGCGCGGGGCTGCGCAGGAGCACAGCGTGGGGCTGCGCAGGGGCGCAGCAGCGTGGGGTTGCGCAAGGGCGCGGCAGCCGGGGGCTGCGCAGGGGCGCATCAGCGTGGGGCTGCACAGGGGCGCAGCAACCCGGGGCTGCGCAGGGGCGCAGTAGCGTGGGGCTGCGCTGGAGCGTAGCGTGGGGCTGCGCAGGGGCGCAGCAGCGCGGGGCTGCGCAGGGGCGCAGCGTGGGGCTGCGCTTGGGTTGTACGCTGCGCAAAGGTGTTGTATGGGGCTGTGCAGGGGCGCAGCGTGGGGCTGCGTAGGGGCGCAGCGTGGGGCCGCGCAAGGGCGCAGCAGCGTGGGGCCGCGTGGGGCTGTGCAGGGGCGCAGCTGCGTGGGGCTGCGCAGGGGCGCAGCTGCGTGGGGCCGGGCAGGGGCGCAGCGTGGGGCTGGGCAGGGGCGTAGTGTGGGGCTTCGCAGGGGCGCAGCAGCGTGGGGCTGCGCAGGGGCGTGGGGCTGCGCGGGGGAGCAGCAGCGTGGGGCTGGGCAGGGGCGCGGCGTGGGGCTGGGTAGGGGCGCAGCGTGGGGCTGCGCAAAGGTGCTGCGTGGGGCTGTGTAGGGGCGCGGCGCGGAGCTGCGCAGGGGCGCAGCAGCCTGGGGCCGCGCAGGGGCGCAGCAGTGTGGGGCTGCGCAGGGGCGAGGGGCTACGCAGGGGCGCAGCAGCGTGGGGCTGCGCAAGGGCGTGGGGCTGCGCAGAGGTGCCGCGTGAGGCCGCGTATGGGCGCGGCGCGGGCCCGCGCAGGGGCGCAGCAGCTTGGGGCCGCGCAGGGGCGCACTAGCCTGCGGCCGCGCTGGGGCGCGGCGCGGGGCTGCGCAGGGGCGCAGCGTGGGGCTGCGTAGGGGCGCAGCGTGGGGCTGCGCATGGGCGCAGCAACCTGGGGCTGCGCAGGGGCGCAGCAACGAGGGGCTGCGCTAGAGCGCAGCGTGGGGTTGCGTAGGGGCGCAGCAACGCGGGGCTGCGCAGGGGCGCAGCGTAGGTGTGCTTAGGTTGTACGCTGCGCATAGGTGTTGTATGGGGCTGTGCAGGGGCGCAGCGTGGGGCTGCGTAGGGGCGCAGCGTGGGGCCGCGTGGGACTGCGCAGGGGCGTAGCAGCGTGGGGCTGCGCATGGGTGCAGCAGCCCGGGGCTGCGCAGGGGCGCAGCAGCGTGGGGCTGCACAGGGGCGCAGCAACCTGGGGCTGCGCAGGGGCGCAGCAACGTGGGGCTGCGCTAGAGCGCAGCGTGCAGTTGCGTAGGGGCGCAGCAACGCGGGGCTGCGCAGGGGCGCAGCGTGGGGCTGCGCTTGGGTTGTACGCTGCGCAAAGGTGTTGTATGGGGCTGGGCAGGGGCGCAGCGCGGGGCTGCGTAGGGGCGCAGCGTGGGGCCGCGCAGGGGCGCAGCAGCGTGGGGCCGCGTGGGACTGCGCAGGGGCGCATCAACGTGGGGCTGCGCAGGGGCGTGGGGCTGCGCAGAGGTGCTGTGTGGGGCGGCGCACTGGTGGGGGGCTGCGTAGGGGTGTAGCGGCATGGGGCTGCGCCGCGGCGCAGCGTGGGGCTGTATAGGGGCGCAGTGCGGGGCTGCGCAGGCGCGCAACAGCGTGGGGCTGTGCAGGGGCGCAGCAGCGTGGGGCTGCGCAGGGGCGTGGGGCTGCGCAGAGGTGCCGCCTGGGGCTGCGGGGGGGCGTGGGGCTGCGCAAGAGCGCAGCATGGGGCCGCGTAAGGGCGCGGCGCGGAGCTACGCAGGGGCGCGGCAGCGTGGGGCTGCGCAGGGGCGCAGCAGCCGGGCGCCGCGCAGGGCTGCAGCGCGGGCTGCGCAGGGGCGCAGTAGCGTGGGGCTTCGCAGGGGCGCAGCAGCATGGGGCTCCGTAGGGACGCAGCAGCATGGGGCTGCGCAGGGGCGCAGCAGCGTGGGGCTGCGCTGGGGCGCAGCAGCGTGGGGGTGCGGAGGGGCGCAGCGGCGTGGGGCTGCGCTCGGGCGCAGCAGCATGGGGCAGCGTAGGAGCGCAGCAGCGCGGGGCTGCGCAGGGGCGCAGCGTGGGGCTGCGCTTGGGCGCAGTGTGGGGCTGCACAGGGCCGTAGCAGCGTGGGGATGCGCAAAGGTGTTGTATGGGGCTGCGTAGGGGCGAAGCGTGGGGCCGCGCAGGGGCGCGGCAGCGTGGGGCCGCGCACGGGCGCATCAGCGTGGGGCTGTGCAGGAGCGCAGCATGGGGCCGCGTATGGGCGCGGCGCGGAGCTACGCAAGGGCGCAGCAGCGTGGGGCTGTGCAGGAGCGCAGCATGGGGCCGCGTATGGGCGCGGCGCGGAGCTACGCAGGGGCGCGGCAGCGTGGGGCCGCGCAGAGGTGCAGCGCGGGGCTGCGCAGGGGCGCAGCAGCGTGGGGCTGCGCTCAGGCGTAGCGTGGGGCTGCGCAGGGGCGCAGCAGCATGGGGCTCCGTAGGGACGCAGTAGCATGGGGCTGCGCATGGGCGCTGCAGCCGGGGGCTGCGCATGGGCGCAGCAGCCTGGGGCTGCGCAGGGGCGCAGCAGCGTGGGGCTGCACAGGGGCGCAGCAACATGGGGCTGCGCAGGGGCGCAGCAACGTGGGGCTGCGCTGGAGCGCAGCGTGGGGCTGCGTAGGGGCGCAGCAGCGCGGGGCTGCGCAGGGGCGCAGCGTGGTGCTGCGCTTGGGTTGTACGCTGCGCAAAGGTGTTGTATGGGGCTGTGCAGGGGCGCAGCGTGGGGCTGCGTAGGGGCGCAGCGTGGGGCCGCGCAGGGGCGTAGCAGCGTGGGGCCGCGTGGGACTGCGCAGGGGCGCAGCAGCGTGGGGCTGCGCAGGGGCGTGGGGCTGCGCAGAGGTGCTGCGTGGGGCGGCGCACTGGTGGGGGGCTGCGTAGGGATGTAGCGGCATGGGGCTGCGCTGCGGCGCAGCGTGGGGCTGTACACGGGCGCAGTGCGGGGCTTCGCGCAGGCGCGGAACAGCGTGGGGCTGCGCAGGGGCGCAGCAGCATGGGGCTGCGCAGAGGCGTGGGGCTGCGCAGAGGTGCTGCTTGGGGCGGCGCACTGGTGGGGGGCTGCGTAGGGGTGCAGCGGCATGGGGCTGCGCTGCGGCGCAGCGTCGGGCTGTACAGGGGCGCAGTGCGGGGCTGCGCAGGCGCGCAACAGCGTGGGGCTGCGCAGGGGCGCAGCAGCGTGGGGCTACGCAGGGGCGTGGGGCTGCGCAGAGGTGCCGCGTGGGGCTGCGGGGGGGCGTGGGGCTGCGCATGAGCGCAGCATGGGGCCGCGTATGGGCGCGGCGCGGAGCTACGCAGGTGCGCGGCAGCGTGGGGTTGCGCAGGGGCGTAGCAGCGTGGGGCTGCGCTTGGGTTGTACGCTGCGCAAAGGTGTTGTATGGGGCTGTGCAGGGGCGCAGCGTGGGACTGCGTAGGGGCGCAGCGTGGGGCCGCGTGGGACTGCGCAGGGGCGCAGCAGCGTGGGGCTGCGCAGGGGCGTGGGACTGCGCAGAGGTGCTGCGTGGGGCGGCGCACTGGTGGGGGGCTGCGTAGCCGTGCAGCGGCATGGAGCTGCGCTGCGGCGCAGCGTGGGGCTGTACACGGGCGCAGTGCGGGGCTGCGCAGGCGCGCAACAGCGTGGGGCTGCGCAGGGGCGCAGCAGCGTGGGGCTGCGCAGAGGCGTGTGGCTGCGCAGAGGTGCTGCGTGGGGCGGCGCACTGGTGGGGGGCTGCGTAGGGGTGCAGCGGCATGGCGCTGCGCTGCGGCGCAGCGTGCCGCTGTACAGGGGCGCAATGCGGGGCTGCGCAGGCGCGCAACAGCGTGGGGCTATGCAGGGGCGCAGCAGCGTGGGGCTGCGCAGGAGCGTGGGGCTGCGCAGAGGTGCCGCGTGGGGCTGCGGGGGGGCGTGGGGCTGCGCAGGAGCGCAGCATGGGACCGCGTATGGGCGCGGCGCGGAGCTACGCAGGGGCGCGGCAGCGTGGGGCTGCGCAGGGGCGCAGCAGCTGGGGGCCGCGCAGGGCTGCAGCGCGGGGCTGCGCAGGGGCGCAGCAGCGTGGGGCTGCGCAGGGGCGTATGCAGCATGGGGCTCCGTAGGGACGCAGCAGCATGGGGCTGCGCAGGGGCGCAGCAGCGTGGGGCTGCGCAAGGGCGCAGCAGCCGGGGGCTGCGCTGGGGCGCAGCAGCGTGGGGGTGCGGAGGGGCGCAGCAGCGTGGGGCTGCGCTGGGGCGCAGCAGCATGGGGCAGCGTAGGGGCGCAGCAGCGCGGGGCTGCGCAGGGGCGCAGCGTGGGGCTGCGCTTGGGCGCAGTGTGGGGCAGCACAGGGCCGCAGCAGCGTGAGGCTGCGCAAAGGTGTTGTATGGGGCTGCGTAGGGGCGCAGCGTGGGGCTGCGCAGGGGCGCGGCAGCGTGGGGCCGCGCAGGGGCGCAGCAGCGTGGGGCTGTGCAGGAGCGCAGCATGGGGCCGCGTATGGGCGCGGCGCGGAGCTACGCAGGTGCGCGGCAGCGTGGGGTTGCGCAGGGGCGCAGCAGCCGGGGGCCTCGCATGGCTGCAGCGCGGGGCTGCGCAGGGGCGCAGCAGCGTGGGGCTGCGCTTGGGTTGTACGCTGCGCAAAGGTGTTGTATGGGGCTGTGCAGGGGCGCAGCGTGGGGCTGCGTAGGGGCGCAGCGTGGGGCCGCGCAGGGTGCAGCAGCATGGGGCCGCGTGGGACTGCGCAGGGGCGCAGCAGCGTGGGGCTGCGCAGGGGCGTGGGGCTGCGCACAGGTGCTGCGTGGGGCGGCGCACTGGTGGGGGGCTGCGTAGGGGTGCAGCGGCATGGGGCTGCGCTGCGGCGCAGCGTGGGGCTGTACACGGGCGCAATGCGGGGCTGCGCAGGCGCGCAACAGCGTGGGGCTGCGCAGGGGCGCAGCAGCGTGGGGCTGCGCAGAGGCGTGGGGCTGCGCAGAGGTGCTGCGTGGGGCGGCGCACTGGTGGGGGGCTGCGTAGGGGTGCAGCGGCATGGGGCTGCGTTGCGGCGCAGCGTGGGCTGTACAGGGGCGCTGTGCGGGGCTGCGCAGGCGCGCAACAGCGTGGGGCTGTGCAGGGGCGCAGCAGCGTGGGGCTGCGCAGGGGCGTGGGGCTGCGCAGAGGTGCCGCGTGGGGCTGCGGGGGGGCGTGGGGCTGCGCAGGAGCGCAGCATGGGGCCGTGTATGGGCGCGGCGCGGAGCTACGCAGGGGCGCGGCAGCGTGGGGCTGCGCAGGGGCGCAGCAGCCGGGGGCCGCGCAGGGCTGCAGCGCGGGGCTGCGCAGGGGCGCAGCAGCGTGGGGCTGCGCAGGGGCGCAGCAGCATGGGGCTCCGTAGGGACGCAGCAGCATGGGGCTGTGCAGGGGCGCAGCAGCGTGGGGCTTCGCAAGGGCGCAGCAGCCGGGGGCTGCGCAGGGGCGCAGCAGCGTGGGGCTGCGCTGGGGCGCAGCAGCGTGGGGGTGCGGAGGGGCGCAGCAGCGTGGGCTGCGCTGGGGCGCCGCAGCATGGGGCAGCGTAGGGGCGCAGCAGCGCGGGGCTGCGCAGGGGCGCAGCGTGGGGCTGCGCTTGGGCGCAGTGTGGGGCTGCACAGGGCCGCAGCAGCGTGGGGCTGCGCAAAGGTGTTGTATGGGGCTGCGTAGGGGCGCAGCGTGGGGCTGCGCAGGGGCGCGGCAGCGTGGGGCCGCGCAGGGGCGCAGCAGCGTGGGGCTGTGCAGGAGCGCAGCATGGGGCCGCGTATGGGCGCGGCGCGGAGCTACGCAGGTGCGCGGCAGCGTGGGGCTGCGCAGGGGCGCAGCAGCCGGGGGCCGCGCAGGGCTGCAGCGCGGGCTGCGCAGGGGCGCAGCAGCGTGGGGCTGCGCTTGGGTTGTACGCTGCGCAAAGGTGTTGTATGGGGCTGTGCAGGGGCGCAGCGTGGGGCTGCGTAGGGGCGCAGCGTGGGGCCGCGCAGGAGCGCAGCAGCGTGGGGCCGCGTGGGACCGCGCAGGGGCGCAGCTGCGTGGGGCTGCGCAGGGGCGTGGGGCTGCGCAGAGGTGCTGCGTGGGGCGGCGCAGTGGTGGGGGGCTGCGTAGGGGTGCAGCGGCATGGGGCTGCGCTGCGGCGCAGCGTGGGGCTGTACACGGGCGCAGTGCGGGGCTGCGCAGGCGCGCAACAGCGTGGGGCTGTGCAGGGGCGCAGCAGCGTGGGGCTGCGCAGAGGCGTGGGCCTCCGCAGAGGTGCTGCGTGGGGCGGCGCACTGGTGGGGGGCTGCGTAGGGGTGCAGCGGCATGGGGCTGCGTTGCGGCGCAGCGTGGGGCTGTACAGGGGCGCAGTGCGGGGCTGCGCAGGCGCGCAACAGCGTGGGGCTGTGCAGGGGCGCAGCAGCGTGGGGCTACGCAGGGGCGTGGGGCTGCGCAGAGGTGCCGCGTGGGGCTGCGGGGGGGCGTGGGGCTGCGCAGGAGCGCAGCATGGGGCCGCGTATGGGCGCGGCGCGGAGCTACGCAGGGGCGCGGCATCGTGGGGCCGCGCAGAGGTGCAGCAGCCGCGGGCCGCGCAGGGCTGCAGCGCGGACTTACGCAGGGGCGCGGCAGCGTGGGGCCGCGCAGGGGTGCAGCGCGGGGCTGCGCAGGGGCGCAGCAGCGTGGGGCTGCGCTCAGGCGTAGCGTGGCGCTGCGCAGGGGCGCAGCAGCATGGGGCTCCGTAGGGACGCACCAGCATGGGGCTGCGCATGGGCGCAGCAGCCTGGGGCTGCGCAGGGGCGCAGCAGCGTGGGGCTGCACAGGGGCGCAGCAACATGGGGCTGCGCAGGGGCGCTCCAACGTGGGGCTCCGCTGGAGCGCAGCGTGGGGCTGCGTAGGGGCGCAGCAGCGCGGGGCTGCGCAGGGGGGCAGCGTGGTGCTGCGCTTGGGTTGTACGCTGCGCAAAGGTGTTGTATGGGGCTGTGCAGGGGCGCAGCGTGGGGCTGCGTAGGGGCGCAGCGTGGGGCCGCGCAGGGGCGTAGCAGCGTGGGGCCGCGTGGGACTGCGCAGGGGCGCAGCAGCGTGGGGCTGCGCAGGGGCGTTGGGCTCCGCAGAGGTGCTGCGTGGGGCGGCGCACTGGTGGGGGGCTGCGTAGGGGTGCAGCGGCATGGGGCTGCGCTGCGGCGCAGCGTGGGGCTGTACACGGGCGTAGTGCGGGGCTGCGCAGGCGCGCAACAGCGTGGGGCTGCGCAGGGGCGCAGCAGCGTGGGGCTGCGTAGAGGCGTGGGGCTGCGCAGAGGTGCTGCTTGGGGCGGCGCACTGGTGGGGGGCTGCGTAGGGGTGCAGCGGCATGGGGCTGCGCTGCGGCGCAGCGTGGGGCTGCACAGGGGCGCAGTGCGGGGCTGCGAAGGCACGCAACAGCGTGGGGCTGTGCAGGGGCGCAGCAGCGTGGGGCTGCGCAGGGGCGTGGGGCTGCGCAGAGGTGCCGCGTGGGGCTGCGGGGGGGCGTGGGGCGGCGGAGGAGCGCAGCATGGGGCCGCGTATGGGCGCGGCGCGGAGCTACGCAGGGGCGCGGCAGCGTGGGGTTGCGCAGGGGCGCAGCAGCCGTGGGCCGCGCAGGGCTGCAGCGCGGGGCTGCGCAGGGGCGCAGCAGCGTGGGGCTGCGCAGGGGCGCATCAGCATGGCGCTCCGTAGGGACGCAGCAGCATGGGGCTGCGCAGGGGCGCAGCAGCGTGGGGCTGCGCAGGGGCGCAGCAGCCCGGGGCTGCGCAGGGGCGCAGCAGCGTGGGGCTGCGCTGGGGCGCAACAGCGTGGGGGTGCGGAGGGGCGCAGCAGCGTGCGGCTGCGCTGGGGCGCAGCAGCATGGGGCAGCGTAGGGGCGCAGCAGCGCGGGGCTGCGCAGGGGCGCAGCGTGGGGCTGCGCTTGGGCGCAGTGTGGGGCTGCACAGGGCCGCAGCAGCGTGGGGCTGCGCAAAGGTGTTGTATGGGGCTGCGTAGGGGCGCAGCGTGGGGCTGCGCAGGGGCGCGGCAGCGTGGGGCCGCGCACGGGCGCAGCAGCGTGGGGCTGTGCAGGAGCGCAGCATGGGGCCGCGTATGGGTGCGGCGCGGAGCTACGCAGGTGCGCGGCAGCGTGGCGCTGCGCAGGGGCGCAGCAGTGTGGGGCTGCGCAGGAGCGCAGCATGGGGCCGCGTATGGGCGCGGCGCGGAGCTACGCAGGTGCGCGGCAGCGTGGGGCTGCGCAGGGGCGCAGCAGCGTGGGGCTGCGCAGGAGCGCAGCATGGGGCCGCGTATGGGCGCGGTGCGGAGCTACGCAGGGGCGCGGCAGCGTGGGGCCGCGCAGGGGTGCAGCGCGGGGCTGCGCAGGGGCGCAGCAGCGTGGGGCTGCGCTCAGGCGTAGCGTGGGGCTGCGCAGGGGCGCAGCAGCATGGGGCTCAGTAGGGACGCAGCAGCATGGGGCTGCGCAGGGGCGCAGGAGCAGGGGGCTGCGCAGGGGCGCAGCAGCGTGGGGCTGCGCAGGGGCGCAGCAACCGGGGGCTGCGCAGGGGCGCAGCAGCGTGGGGATGCGCAGGTGCGCAGGAGCGTGGGGGTGCGGAGGGGCGCAGCAGCGTGGGGCTGCGCTGGGGCGCAGCAGCATGGGGCAACATAGGGAAGTAGCAGCGCGGGGCTGCGCAGGGGCGCAGCGTGGGGCTGCGCTTGGGCGCAGTGTGGGGCTGCACAGGGCCGCAGCAGCGTGGGGCTGCGCAAAGATGTTGTATGGGGCTGCGTAGGGGCGCAGCGTGGGGTTGCGCAGGGGCGCAACAGCGTGGGGCTGCGCAAAGGTGTTGTATGGGGCTGCGCAGGCGCGCAACAGCGTGGGGCTGCGCAGGGGTGCTGCAGCGTGGGGCTGCGCAGGGGCGTGGGGCTACGCAGAGGTGCCGCGTGGGGCTGCGCGGGGGCGTGGGGCTGCGCAGGAGCGCACCATTCGGCCGCGTATGGGCGCGGCGCGGAGCTACGCAGGGGCGCGGCAGCGTGGGGCTGCGCAGGGGCGCAGCAGCCGGGGGCCGCGCAGGGCTGCAGCGCGGGGCTGCGCAGGGGCGCAGCAGCGTGGGGCTGCGCAGGGGCGCAGCAGCATGGGGCTCCGTAGGGACGCAGCAGCATGGGGCTGCGCAGGGGCGCAGCAGCGTGGGGCTGCGCAGGGGCGCAGCAGCCGGGGGCTGCGCAGGGGCGCAGCAGCATGGGGCAGCGTAGGGGCGCGGCAGCGCGGGGCTGCGCAGGGGCGCAGCGTGGGGCTGCGCTTGGGCGCAGTGTGGGGCTGCACAGGGCCGCAGCAGCGTGGGGCTGCGCAAAGGTGTTGTATGAGGCTGCGTAGGGGCGCAGCGTGGGGCTGCGCAGGGGCACGGCAGCGTGGGGCCGCGCAGGGGCGTAGCAGCGTGGGGCTGTGCAGGAGCGCAGCATGGGGCCGCGTATGGGCGCGGCGCGGAGCTACGCAAGGGCGCAGCAGCGTGGGGCTGCGCAGGAGCGCAGCATGGGGCCGCGTATGGGCGCGGCGCGGAGCTACGCAGGGGCGCGGCAGCGTGGGGCCGCGCAGGGGTGCAGCGCTGGGCTGCGCAGGGGCGCAGCAGCGTGGGGCTGCGCTCAGGCGTAGCGTGGGGCTGCGCAGGGGCGCAGCAGCATGGGGCTCCGTAGGGACGCGGCAGCATGGGGCTGCGCATGGGCGCTGCAGCGTGGGGCTGCGCAGGGGCGCATCAACCGGGGGCTGCCCAGGGGCGCAGCAGCGTGGGGCTGCGCAGGGGCGCAGCAGCGTGGGGGTGCGGAGGGGCGCAGCAGCGTGGGGCTGCGCTGGGGCGCAGCAGCATGGGGCAGCGTAGGGGCGTAGCAGTGCGGGGCTGCGCAGGGGCGCAGCGTGGGGCTGCGCTTGGGCGCAGTGTGGGGCTGCACAGGGCCGCAGCAGCGTGGGGCTGCGCAAAGATGTTGTATGGGGCTGCGTAGGGGCGCAGCGTGGGGCTGCGCAGGGCCGCAACAGCGTGGGGCTGCGCAAAGGTGTTGTATGGGGCTGCGTAGGGGCGCAGCGTGGGGCTGCGCTTGGGCGCAGTGTGGGGCTGCACAGGGCCGCAGCAGCGTGGGGCTGCGCAAAGATGTTGTATGGGGCTGCGTAGGGGCGCAGCGTGGGGCTGCGCAGGGGCGCAACAGCGTGGGGCTGCGCAAAGGTGTTGTATGGGGCTGCGTAGGGGCGCAGCGTGGGGCTGCGCAGGGGCGCGGCAGCGTGGGGCCGCGCAGGGGCGCGGCAGCGTGGGTCTGTGCAGGGGCGCAGCAGCGTGGGTCTGTGCAGGGGCGCAGCAGCGTGGGGCTGCGCAGGGGCGCAGCAGTGTGGGCTGCGCAGGGGCGCCGTAGCCTGGGGCTGCGCAGTGGCGTAGCAGTGAGGGTTGTGCAGGGGCGAAGCAGCGTGGGGCTGCGCAGGGGCGCAGCGTGGGGCTGCGCATGGGCGCAGCAGCATGGGGCTGTGCAAGGGCGCAGCAGCGTGGGGCTACGCAAGGGCGCAGTTGTGTGGGGCTGCGCAGCGGCGCAGCAGCGTGGGGCTGCGCGGGGGCGCAGCAGTGTGGGGTTGCGCAGGGGCGCAGCGTGGGGCTCCGCATGGGCGCAGCAGCATGGGGCTGTGCTGGGGCGCAGCAGCCTGGGGCTACGCAGGGGCGCAGCAGTGTGGGGCTGCGCAGGGGCGCAGCAGCGTGGGGCTGCGCAGGGGCACAGCAGCGTGGAGCGTGGGTGGCTGTTGGGTGTGGCGTCAGGTGAGTGGGAGGACGGAGGGGGGCGTGTGACGGGGGTGTGAGCCGGGGTGGGGCGGGGCGGGTGGGAGGGGGGTAGGAAAAAGCCGAGGCAAGCGCTCGAGGCCCGTAGGCTCCGGCTTGCAGAGCGAACAGTGCTACCGGCAGTGGCACAAAGTAAGAAGGGGGGGGGGGGGGGCTGGGGGGCCTGGCAGGGCTGGGGGCTGTCGCTGGGCATGGTGTTCGTCGCGCGATGGTGATAGTCGGGGCTGAGGAATGGGGGGTGCGTCTGGCGAGGGGAGGGGTGCGGCGGCGCCGTCCGGCGTGCGGTGTCCGGTGCGGCGTGTCAGGGGTGTGGGGCGAGGGTGCTCGGCAGACGTCGGTCCAGAGCTGGGCCCCAGGGGAGTGGTGGTGTGTTGCGGTGTCGGATGGGTCCTGCTACCGGCGTCCTACTACGAGGAAGTGATGAGGATGTAGACTGCAAGGGAACTGAGGCCGGAGAGCCTGGGGCGGGGGCATGGGGCGCTGGCGGCGGGTTATCCCCGGCTTGGATGGCCGGGGTGCCCTGGGATCCCGTGGGGGCGGAGGCTCCCCACGTCGGCCGGGTGCGAAACCACGACCTGTTTTTCCGTCACCGAAGTTCTTAGGTTTCTACCCCAGGAACTTACCCGCCGCGGGGACTGTGGGCCGGGACGGCCAAGGGGGATGATCATGAAGAGGAAGCGGGGGGCCAGGATGAGCCTGGCGGTCGGCAGCTTCCCTCGGCCTGGGGGAGGCCGTTGCCCGGGGCTATTACCTCCTTCTTGCGGCCGTGGTGCGGCAGTGGGTGGTGGTGTGGTACCCCCCAACGGGTGTCTGTGCCCGGTGCCGTGGGTACAGACCCCCGTTGGGGGCGGGTACGAAGCGCCCGGTCGCCTCGCCCCCCCTGCACAACAGCCCGCCAAGCGCCTCTAGGCCTTTAGCGCCAGCTGGTGTGGGGGGCGGGGCGCTTGGGGCAGTGCGGGGCCCCTCCGCACTCCTAGCGGGCCGCACTGCCTGTATAACGAAACTGGGGCGACGCGGGCTCGAACCGCACGTGCGGGCCGCGCCGCCCCAGCCGGGGTGGGGGACAGGGGGGGGGACTGGGGGTTGAGTCAGGTGGGACCGCTCAGCGGCGGGCTCCACAACCCTCCACGCTGGAGTCATAGTGTAAGGGGTTCTTGGGGCCCCGCCCAGGGTCCTTGGGTCCCCACTCAGGGTGCTAGGGGCCCCACGCAGGGGCCGTCGCCCCCCCCCCGTTCGATCACTGTGTGCGGGGCGAGGGCAAGGGAGGAGTGGGCGGGTGGGGAACGGCCACTCGCGGCCCTGACACATGGTGCATGGGGAGGGAGGTATGAGTCATGCAACGCCATGATGCACGCAGCAGGGGGAAGGGGGGGCAAGGCCTGGACCCCCACCGCGTATGGGGGGTCCCCTTGTCAGCCAAGCGTCCGCCCGTTGGCGGTTGCGACAGCTCACCTCGGTGGCGTCGGTAACCTGAGAAAGGAGGTGCGGGGAAGTGGAGGGGCGGCGGGGGTGTGGTGCGCACGCAGGGGGGGGGGGTGTGGGTTGGTGGGTGGGCGCGCGCGTGGGGGGGTCGGGGATGCGGTGAGCTCAGCCGCGAGCGTCGCCGTGTTGCTGACCGGGGCAGAGGAGCGGCCGGGGCTGGCCAAAGTCGGCTGGGAAGCCCGGGGCGCTCGTGGTGCTGGGGGCCGCGGTCAGCGGTGGGGCCCGCACCCCGCTCGGCGGGGACGAATCCCGCCGAGCACCATCCACGGGGGCGAGCCCTGGTGGAGGCGGGGGGGAGCGCCACGCCGTCCCCTCACGGCCGAACCGGACCGGGACGGGCCCCGCCGGATGGATACCGGGGGGGCGGGCGGGGCTGGGCACCGGGGCTTTGGGGCCCGGGTCCCTGGTGGTTGTGGGCCGGCGCGGGGGAGACCGGGCGGGCCCTTGGGCTGCGGCTGGTGAAGGGGAGCGTGGAAGGGCCGGGCGGGCTCGGGGGCGAACCCCGAGAGGCCCTCGGGGGCTGGGCGAGGGCTCCCGAGGGCGGCCGTTCCTTGGGAGGGGGGGGAGGGGTGGCTCCCTGCCCGGGGAACGACGGGGGCCCCTCTTGAGCGAGGGGGGGGAGTGGGGGTGTATTGCCCGGTGTAGGGCCATGTCTATTCATGGCCGCGCGGCATGGGACTATATCCCCAACCCTCCGCGCCGGAGTCCCTTTGTGGGGGGGTCGTGAGGGGGGGGGGGGGGGTTGGCGGTTGTCGTGTGCACCCTCCCTCGTGGGGGGGGGTTGCCGGTGGGACCCTCGACCGGCATGGCCGTAAAAACCCGGTGGCGTCCCCTGGGCTCGTGGGCCCCTTCGAGGAAGAACCTCGGATTCGCCGGGGGGGACTCCGCTATATGGTATGGTATGGTACGGTATGGTATGGTATGGTATGGTATGGTATGGTATGGTATGGTATGGTATGGTATGGTATGGTATGGTATGGTATGGTATGGTATGGTATGGTACGGTTTGGTATGGTATGGTATGGTACGGCACGGTACGGCACGGCACGGCACGGTACGGTACTGTACGGGTACGGGTACGGGTACGGATACGGGTACGGGTACGGGTACGGGTACGGGTATGGGTACGGGTACGGGTACGGTTGTTGTTGTTGTTGTTTTGAGGGCACCCAGCACTTGCCGGCGGGAGAAATTGCCAGACCAGTTCTCCCTGGGCAGGGCGCAAGGGAGCAGTCGGCCGGCGTCACGCTGGCCGGGCGTGTGCCGACAACGACCGGGGGGGGGGGGGGGGGGGCGCCGTGGTGTGGAGGGGGGGGGGGCGCGTGGAGGAGGCTGGGGCCACCTGCGGAAGTTACCCTGGAGCCCTCCCCCGTCTCGTGGGGGGAGAGTGACTCGTCCTGTGCGAAGCGGCTGTGGGGGGGGTGGAGGGCGGGGCGGTGACCTTGGGGTGGGGAAGGCACGCCCGGGTCCACGGACACTCCGCGCCTTGCCCGAACATCCCGCCGAGGTGGCCGTTCCTCGTGTGCGGCCGTGGCGTGGCCGGGGGCGCTGGCCCGTGCTTCTAGCCTTCTACGGGGGCGAGGGGAGGCCCGGGAGTTGCTGTCTGCCGGCGCCTAGTCACCTTTGCTCGTTCTGTGGTGTGGCCTCCTCGTCCCCGGTAGTGCGGGCGCGCGCGCGCGTCGGTCATGGGGGAGGGAGGGCACAAGGGCGGGAGCACAAGAGCACTGTCATGGGTATACGGCGGCTGGCGTGTTGTGTTTGGTTCAGGTGCTGTCCCCTGGTGCCTGTCCCTGTGTCCTGCTTACGGGAGGCCGCGCGGCATAGCTGGCGGGGGGTCGAGGCCCGGGCCGGGCGCATGGGTAGCGGCGGGGGCTGAGGTGGAAGCGGCGCCATGCGGGTGCGGGGCCCGTGGCGGTCGCGGGGGGGTGCGGGCGGTCCAGCCGGCGGTTGGCAGTGGCCCTGAGCGCCCCACACAGCGGGGTCGGCGGGCGTGCCGGGGGAGGGCGCGTCCTGCACGCCAAGCTGCGGGGGGCGCGTGCGCAAGGGCGTCGGCGTGCCCGGTGCGGGCCCCTGTGCGGGCCGAGGGACCTGCGGTGAGCAGGTTGCGTTGCCTGGGGGCTGAGGCCGGGGCCGGGCGCATGGGTAGCGGCGGGCGGCCGAGTCGGAGGCGGCGCCATGCGGGTGCGGGGCCCGTGGCGGTCGCTGGGAGGTGCGGGCGGTCCAGCCGGCGGTCGGCAGTGGCCCCAAGAGCCCCACACAGTGGGGTCGGTGGGCGTGCCGGGGGAGAGCGCGCCGTGCAGGCCAAGCTGCGGGGGGCGCACGCGCAAGGGTGTCGGCGTGCCTGTCGGGGGCCCCCTGCGGGCCGTGGGACCCGCGGCTGGCAGGAAGCGCTGTTTGGGGGCTGAGGCCGGGGCCGGGCGCGTGGGTAGCGGCGACCACGGGCACGAGTGCCAGAGGCGAGCGCGGGGCGGTGTGTGCGGGCCGGCCGGTGGCCGGTGGCCTCACTGAGGGTCCCACACGGAGGGGTCGACGGGCATGCCGGGGGCGTACGCAACGTGCAGGTCGGGCAGCAGCGGGCGCACGTGCAGGGCATCGGCGTGCCCGATGAGGACCTCACTGAGGACCGAGGGGTTGGCGGCAAGCAGTATGCGTTGCCCAGGGGGGGTGGCGGCGAGGAGTGGGAGGATGTCCGCGGCCCGCGACGTGGGGGTGAACACGACGTGGGCCGGCTGCGGCCCCGGGAGTGGCGCCGGGGGGAGCGGGACCACAGGCCGGCGGTCTACCGTGAGGCGCCAAGTGGCGCAGTGGCGGAGGAGCCAGACTAGGGCGATACTGTGGCGCAGTGTGAGGGGCTGGGTGCAGGGCGGTGTGGGGACGTGCGGCGGGAGGGGAGGGGGCGGGGTGGTGACATGGGAGGGGGCACAGCGGAGGAGTGATGCTAGCGACGTGTGCGTCGTGCTGAGGGTGGAGAGGAGCTCGCGGAGGAGTCCCTCCCGGCCGGCGCTGTCCAGCAGTGGGGGGGCGCCGTGGGGGGAGGTGGAGTGCCACATGCCGAGCATACTGAACCCCAACTGCGTCGGGGGGCCGGGTCGCGGGGCGGCTGGGAGGTGCTCGGAGAGGTACACTGCGGTGGTGGCCGTGCGGAGCTCTAAAGGTGTGACGAGGCGGGGGGAGTGGCCGGCAGTGGGTGCCAGGATGGGCGGGTGCGTGAACAGGCGCCACGCGAGGAGTAACTGCAGGGCGTAGTGGGGGGGGCAGTGGTATTGGAGGTGGGCGGCGGAGTCCGGGTAGGGGCGGTGACAGAAGAGGCACGTCACGCCTCCGTAGCCGGGGGGGTGGTCCTGGGAGTGCAGTAGCCGGAGGTGCATGATGCGGTGGAGGGCCAGCGCCGGGATCTCGGCGCGTTCATACGCGAGGCGCAGTAGGTGGGAGGACCAGCCTGGGGGCAAGTGCCGGAGGTGCAGCGCGTGGGTGCGGGCGGTGGTGGCCGCATACGCTGCCTCTGCGGCGCGCGCGGGGCTAAGGAAGATTGCGCCCTCACGGAGCGCCACGATGCGGCCGTGGAAGACTGCGGACCAGGGGAGGGTCCACGGGGAGGCGGTGTGGAGCCCGCGGCGGGCCAGGCTGTCGGCCTCGGCGTTGAGGGTGGCGAGGTGGCTGGCGGAGCCGGAGTCGTGTTGCGCGGGGAGCCAGGCCTCGTGCATGCGGAAGGAGGCGGAGAGGAGGGCCGCCCGGTGCGGGATGGAGAGGGCGGACGAGGGGGGCGGGCCGCGGGTGAGGTCGCAGAGTTGGGAGGCGGTGGAGTCTGAGGCGAAGAGGGCTTCGCCGGACCAGCCGCGGAGGGCGAACATGGCGGCTATTTTGGCGATCCACTCTGCGTCGGTGGAGTGGCCGGCGAGGGCGTGGAGGCCAAGCCAGCCGCGGTAGAGAGTGCCGTGGTGGGGGTGCCAGAGGAGGAAGCCGGCGCCGAGGCGGGTGCCCTCTTGGCTGCCGTCGCATGCGACCACGACATAGGGGAGGGAGCGGAGGGGGGCCAGTGAGCCGGTGTGGTGCTGCGGGGCGGGGCGTACGTGGGGGGAGGGGAGGAGGTTGACGGTGATGTCGAGGGGGGCGAGCGCCTGTGCCAGGGCGGGACCTTCGGTGAGCCAGGGGGTGGGGCGGCGTGGGGAGATGAGGGACGCCGTGGCGGCTACTGCGAGGGTGTTGGGGCCCCAAGAGGCGCGGAGGTAGGTGCGGAGCAGGTTGAGGGGGGCCCGATACGCTAAGAGGGGGGCGCCGGGACCGCCTTGCTGGAGGGGGAGGTGGAGAAAGGCCGAGTGTGCCCAGGGGGGCAGACGGAAGGCGTGGCGGTATGCATTGTTGATGCCGGTCTGATGGGGGCGGAGGGAGGGGGGGGGGACAAGGACGCCCGAGGTGACGTAGTCGAGGGGGGAGAGGCCGAAGGCGTGCAGGGAGCGGAGCTGGAGTATGGGGCAGGCCTCGCGGTTGCGGCTGGCCTTGCGCGCCCGGTCGAGGGACGCGCGGGACTTGTTGATGACGCGGAGGAGGGGGAGCTCGGGGAGGATGGGGATGCCGACGAACTCCGGGGGGGGCGGTGGTGGTGGTGCCGGTGTGCTGCGGGACGTCGGCTGTGACGAGGGTGGGCCGGCCTGGGCGGGAGGCGATGAGGGAGAACTCCTGCTTGTCGGGGTTCATTAGCTGCCGGCGCGGCGAGAGCACTCGCGGCAGTCAGTGGCCATGGCTGCCACGTCCGTGAGGGAGGGGGTGATGAAGCGGCGGTCGTCGCTGTACGAGAGGTGGGTGGCGGGGAGGGACGCTGAGTGGCCGGGGATGGTGAGGGGGAGGGTGATGGAAGTGTTGGGGCGCATGGCTGTGGTGATGACCAGGCTGGGGGCCTGGTAGTGGAGTTGGGCGAACCCGTCGCCTTGGTTGCCTCCCTCCTCGGTGCTGAAGGGGTGGGCGAACCCTTCGCGGGTGGCCACGCGGATGACCAGGCGGCTGTAGAAGCCGTCTGCCCAGGGGCCAAAGTCCCACGTGGCGCGGAGGCGGGAGCAGAGGCGGGAGTTGTCCTGGCGCAGTACACTGAGGTACGCGTCAGACTCGTCCCATTCGCAGATGGCGCAGGTGCCGTGGGTGGAGAGGGCTGTGTAGGCGGCGGCGCGGGCCACGAGGGCGAGGCCGAGGGCGGAGTGGCCTGGGCGGTAGGCGAAGGAGGCGGGGGTGTAGGTGGAGGTGAGCTCGAGATTGGCGGCTAGGCGGGTCGTGGCGATGCCGGAGGCTGCGCCGGAGACGCCCGACTCCACGTCGACGGGGCGGAAGGAGCGTGTGAGGTGCCGGGGGAGTGGCTTGGTGGGTTTCCCCTTGTAGAGGCCGTAGCGGACGGTCTCGTTGGAGACGCCCGGGGTGCCGGATTCGAGCTGGAGGAGGAGGTGTAGCAACCCGAGGTGGACGCCTCCGCCGCTGCGGAAGAGCGCCGCGCGTGCCACGTTGTCAGTGGACACGGCGAGGGAGCGCTTCCCCATGCGGCGGTGGGCGAGGGAGGCGGAGGTGATGAGGGGGGGGGACTGGCGGGCGAGGGCGTACGCCCGGAGGGAGGCGGGGGAATCTGGTCTGGCGTTCGCGCGGAGGGCGTCGCGGAGTAGGGGGAGAGTGAGATCGGTGGGCGGGTGTAGGAGGGGGAGCCAGGGGTCCGGGGTGCAGCGGGCGGCGAAGAAGGCGTGGTCCACGGAGACGTGCCGGTTGGCCGTCTGGGATCGGGACTGGGCCGTGACCTCGGCGAGCCGTTCCTCGCAGGTCGTGAGGGTGGCCCCCGGGTGGGGGAGGATGCCGTGGAACGGTTCCAGGGGAGGGGAGGGCAGCCAGAGGACTGTGCGAGTGGCGGAGGTGATGGAGGGGGAGGAGAGGACGGCAGCGCGAGAGACGTAGCCGCGGGCGGCCGATGCCTCCTGGAGGGCAGTGGACTGGGCGGCGAGGTCATGTGTGGAGAGGGGAAAGGTGAACCGGGCCAGGGACCGTAGTAGTGTGGGGGTGTCAGGCGGGTGCGGGAGCAGCTGGTGCGCGAGGGAGTGGTGGGCGGCGATGTAGTGGTCGGGGAGGGAGGGGGTAAGGGAGAGCCAGCCCCATGCCAGGTCAAGGGCGGCTGAGAGCGAGTCCATGTCCTCGACAGTTGCCAGGCGCCATCGGAACAGACGCCAAGAGTGGGCGTCGCAGGAGCGGTGGTGAAGGGTGACCTGCGCCGGCACCATGGCGTGTGAGGTGTGGCAGGGGAGGAAGTGGTGAGTGTGGGAGGCGATGGGTCCGGTGGCGAAGATGTGGTCGATGGCGGTGGACCGGGGGGAGCCGTGGCGAGTGGTGAAGTTGGTGGGAGTGGCTGGGGGGACCAGGCGGTGCCAGGCCGAGAGCGGGCCTAGGGCCCCGAGCGCGGAGGCCAGGGGGGTGCTTGGGGCTCCCGTGCTGTTGAGGTCGCCCAGGAGGACGCACAGGTCGGGACGTATGCGGGAGCGGAGGTGGTTCATGAGCTTGACCTCGGAAACCCACTCGGAGTACTAGAGGCGTGGGGGGAGGTGGGCGTTGAACAGGAGGGCACGGCCCCCTAGTGAGAGGGGGACCGTGGAGGCAATCCAGTGCGGGCTGTCGTAGACGAGGTCGGCGGGCTGGGAGGGGGCGCGGAGGGACCGGAGCCAGGCCGTGCGGAGGCCTGAGCCCTGGCCGGATGCGGTGCTGTAGTGGGCCTCGTACCGCGGTGGGAGGGCGGGGCGGGCCGCGGCCAAGTCCCACAGTCCCTGCTCGGCGACCACGGCGGGGGACAGGGCCTCGAGCCAGGTGCGGGCGAGGGAGACTTGGCCGGCGATGCCGCCCCAGTTGTGTGTGAGGAAGGTGAGGGCTGTGTCGCAGAGGGGGGTGGACGCCTGGTCTCGGGGGTCGGGGAGGGAGAGGACGAAGGCGGGGGTCGGCTGGAGGAGGCGGTCGGGAGGGGGGGCGCAGGGGGTGGCCCAGGGGATGGCCGAGACGGGGACAGCCCCGGGCAGTAGCATGCCCTGGAAGCCGACCACACAGCGGGCGGCGGTGTCACGAGTGCACACGGGCGGGGCTTTGTGGGGGGAGGTGCAGAAGAAGTGAGGCCAGTGGTCGGTCGGCGATGTGGGGAGGTCGACGAAGGCTGTGTGAGGTCTGGGGCGTCCACAGTCGGGGCAAGCGGAGGAGGTGACGAGTGGGGCGTCGGGGAGGGCGGGGTGTAGCGTCCACGCTGAGGTCGGGCCTGACGAGCGAGCATACGCTGGGGACGGGGGGAGGGGGGCTGACGGTAAGTGGGCGGTGTCCCAGAAGGCGGTCCACGTGCAGGGGCGGTGTGATCCAGAAGGAGGGGTCGCGGCGCTGGCGGGGGAAGGAGGCGAGCCAACCGCACACTGTGGGGAGGGCGGAGGCGAGGAGCGAGGGGGGTAGCGACGTGGAGACCTGGGCGGCGTGCAGGAGGTCTCGGAGGGGGCCCGGGGGGAGGTTGGCGGCCGGGGGGAGGCAAAGGGGGAGAAGGTCAGCAGAGTGTGTGCACTCGGGGCAGTGCGTGAGGGCCGGGCGCCGCAGCGTGCCGCAGTGAAGGCATATACGGGGGGCTGAGGCCGGTGGTGTAGCGGGTGCGCGGGGGGGGGTCTCCCGGGCGTAGGATTGGGGACGGGGTTCCGGGCCGGAGAGGAGGTCAGCCCCGGCGCGGTGGGCGTCGAGTGGGCGGGGGAAGTGGGAGGCGAGGAAGGTCGCCCAGGCCAGGGTCGGGAGGTCGGGAGCGCTGGAGGCGGGGGGAGTGTCCGGCAGGGCGAGTCAGTTATGTCTGCGGGCACTGGGGAACATGGCGCCGCGGAGTGCCCTGCCTGACGTGGGGGCCGAGGGCGCTGTGCGGCCATGGTGCCTCGGGGAGCGCCGGGGGCAGGAACGGGGGGGTGATTGCTGGCGGCTGCGTTTGGTGGGACGGGGCTGAGGGTCGCCCGGGACGGGCGGGCGGTGGGTGTGGGGGGTGTTGAGTGTGGCGGCGGGGGCATGCCAAGGTTGCCCATCGTCCCGTCTGCCCTTGACTGTAAGGGACCAGCCCTCGTCGTGCTGGATGACGCGCGTGGGCAGTGAGGCGAAGAGGGAGGTGTGCAGGGCGGGGGCGATGGAGGCGAACGCGTGTCCGCGGCGGGCGTCGGCGTCAGCGACGTACACGACGGTCTGCAGGTTGTGGGTTAGGGTGACTGCCATGGAGGGGTGCGGGCCTAGGCGGAGGCCTGAGACGCGGACGATGCCGGTGGTGGCTGGCGAGGAGCCGACGGGGGCGAAGGTGGGGACCGAGGAGGCGGGGGTGGCGCCGGTGGCGGAGGGCGCGGGGGCGCCCGGGAGGGGGGGTTGGCTGAGGAGGGGTGGGGCGGAGAGTGGCGCGGGCGGGGCGGCGGCGCCACGGGCTTGCAGGGAGGGCGCTGGCGGTGCGGAGGAGCCAAGGCGGAACCAGTCCAGGTCCGCCGTGGAGCGGGGGGAGGGCAGTTTTGGTGTAGGAGATGAGCTCCTGGAACTGGGCCGGGGTGGATAGACGGCCACACAGCCGTGCGATGGCTGCGCGGAGGGTGTCGGCGGAGGAGACGTGTTGGAGGACCTGGTAGGCCTCTATGGGGAAGGAGGGGGCGCTAGCGATGGTGAAGGCCGTTGTCAGCCAGGGAGTGTCGGCATGGGCCTGAGCGGCTGTGATGAGGGGCTGGATGGCCTGGAGGGCGGGCAGGGAGGCCGCGGAGGAGGCGGCGGCTCCGTACCGTTGGGACACCAGGGTGAGGAGCTTGTTGAGGTGGAGGCGGAGGGTGGGCTTGTGGAGGTCGGGGCAGGAGTGCCAGGCACCCTTGGCGGCGAGCACCAAGCTGGCGGTGGACGTGGAGACCGAGAGGTGCTGCACGGTCCTGGGGGGCAGGTGGCAGTTCTTGCCCATGGCCACAATGCACATGGCCGTGTGGTGGGCGTCGGCCTCGGGGACGGAGGAGAGGCCGTCGAGTAAGGACAGTGTGTCCTGGCAGCTCGGGGCTGGGCCAGCCTGGAAGAGCGTCTCCCAGTCTGACGGGGGTGGTGCGGCCGGCTGCGGGGGCTGGGGACGGGGGGGAAGCAGGGACAAGGGTTGCGAAGCGTTGGGGGGTGCAGGGGCGGCGGCGGGGGCGGGGACACCGGGGTCCGCAGGAGGGTCATCTGCCTGCGGGTGAGCGCGGCGGGCGGCTGCGGTGATGGCGGTGGAGATGTTGGGGGTGCGAATTGAACCACCATCCTTCCGATGGTTCAACTCGGTGTACCACCGTTGGGCTGACAGGGGGCAAGGGGCGGGGACACGGACGTGGGGGCTGGCGGGGTCGAAGACGCAGCTGAGGGGGGGGCAGGCCAGCCGGGAGCCGGTCTGCTGGGCCGCCCAGGTCGCTAGCCAGTGGAGCAGGGCGACCCGGGCGACCTTGGGCTTGATGGCCTCCTCGAAGGCGAGGAGGTACAGGAGGCGGCGGAAGGGGATGAAGGGGGGGAGGTCGGGGGAGAAGGGGGAAATGTGGGCGAGGGCGGCCGAGGCGAGAGTGGCCTGGTCGAGGGTGGATGCACGAGCGCCCCAGTCGATGAGGGCGCTCATGCAGGAGGCGTAGGGGAGCCACGAGGCGTCGTGGTGTGTGGTGAGGAGGGAGATCTCGTTCTCGGTGAGCTGCTCGGTGAAGGCGAACCACCAGAGGAGGGGGCTGGCTTCGATGCAGGAGCCGGCGAGGGGGATGGAGAGGACGTCCACATTCGCCGGCATGTGGCGCGCGGAGGCCAGCAGGCGTGGGGGTTGCTGGGAGTCCAGGGCGATGGACAGGAGGGGCCAGGCGTCGGCCGCCGTCAACTGTTCGCGCTGGAGGTCGGGGGACAGAGCTGAGAACGGGTGTGCCATGGTGCCTGTGGGGAGCGGAGCAAGGGAGGGTCCGACACACGGCGTGCCGGGGGGTGGGAGGTCCGTTGACGGCTGTGGGCGCCAGTCGTGGTGTGGGATGAGGGTGGGGGGGGTTGGTCGGGGTGGGCGGGCGGGAGAAAGGGAGAAGCCGAGGCAAGCGCTCAGGGCCCGGAGGCTCCGGCATGCACAGCGAACAGTGCTACCGGCAGTGGCGCAAATGTAGAAGGGGGGGGGGGGTTGGTGGGCTAGGTGCGGGTGGTGGTCGTCGCTTGGCGTGGCGAGAGCCGTGAGGTGGTGCTGGGCGTGGGTGGTCGCTGGGTTTGGTGCCAGGTGGGCGGGAGGCTCGCGCTAGGGGCTGGTGTTGGGTGTGGGGCGGGGTGGGCTGGTGGGGGGCAGAAAAAGCCGAGGCAAGCGCTCGAGGCCCGCAGGCTCCAGCATGCAGAGCGAACAGTGCTACCGGCGGTGGCACAAAGTAAGAAGGGGGGGGGGGGCTGGTGGGCCCGGCGTGGGCGTGGGCCGTCGTTGGGTGCGACGTACGTCGCGCGGTGGCGTCGGCTGGGGGAGAGGGATGGGGCGCGCGTGTGGTAAGGGGAGGGGTGTCGGGCGCGGCGTGGCGGGGGTGTAGGGTGTGGGAGCTCGACTGTCTGCGGTCCAGAGCTGGGCACTGGGGGTCGGTGGCGTGTGGTGGTGGTGGGTGTGTCCTGCTACCGGTGTCCTACTACGAGGAAGTGATGAGGGTGCAGACTGCTTGGGGACTGAGGCCGGATAGCCTGGGGCGGGGGAACGGGGCGCTGGCGGCGGGTTATCCCCGGCTGGGATGGCCGGGGCGCCCTGGGGCCCCGTGGGGGCGGAGGCTCCCCACGTCGGCTGGGTGCGAAACCACGGCCTGTATTTCCGTCACCGAAGTTCTTAGGTTTCGACCCCAGGAACTTACCCGCCGCGGGGACTGTGGGCCGGGACGGCCAAGGGTGATGATTATGAAGAGGAAGTGGGGGGCCAGGATGAGCCTGGCGGTCGGCACCTTCCTTCGGCCTGGGGGAGGCCGTTGCCCGGGGCTATTACCTCTCCCTTGTGTCCGTGGTGCGGTGCTGGGTGGTGGTGTGGTACCCCCCAACCGGCGTCTGTGCCCGGTGCCGTTGGCACAGACCCCCGTTGGGGGCGGGTATGAAGCGCCCGGTCGCCTCGCCCCCCCTGCACAACAGCCCGCCAGGCGCTGCTAGGCCTCTAACGCCAGCTGGAGTGGGGGGCCGGGCTTGGGGCAGTGCGGGGCCCCTCCGCACTCCTGGCGGCCCGCACTGCCTGTATAGCGTTACAAGGGCGACGCGGGCTCGAACCGCACGTGCAGGCCGCGCCGCCCCAGCTGGGGTGGGGGACAGGGGGGGGGACTGGGTTCAGCGTCAGGTGTGACCGCTCGCCGGCTGGTCACACCACCCTCCACGTCGGAGTAACAGCGCTGGGGTTCTTGGGGCCCCGCCCAGGGTTTTGGGGGCCCCACCCAGGGGCCGTTGGCCCCCCCCGTTCGGTCTCTGTGCGTGAGGCATGGGTGGGGGGAAGGGACAAAGGCCACTCGCGGCCATGACGCATGGCGCGCAGGGAGGGAGGTATGACTCATGCAACGCCATGGTGCATGCAGCAGGGGGAAAGGGGGGCAAGGCCCGGACCCCCACCGCGTATGGGGGGTCCCCTCGTCAGCCAGGCGTCAGCCCGTCGGCGGCTGCGGAAGCCCACCTCGGTGGCGTCGGCAACCTGTGAAGAAGGAGAGGGGGTGTGGAGGGGAGGAGGCGCATGGTGTGCACGCGGGGAGGGGGGGGGGGGGCTTTGGGCCGGTTGGCGGGCGCGCGCGCGAGGGGTTGGGGTTGCGGTGTGCTCAGCCGCGAACGCCACCGTTCGGCTGACCGGGGAAGAGGGGCGGCCGGGGCTGGCCAAAGTCGGCTGGGGAGCCCGGGGCGCCCGCGGCGCTGGGGGCCACGGTTAGCGGAGGGGCCCGCACCCCGCTCGGCGGGGACGAATCCCGCCGAGCATCATCCACGGGGGCGAATCCTGGTGGAGGCGGGGGGGAGCGCCACGCCGTCCCCTCGCGGCCGAACCCGACCGGGGCGGGCCCCGCCGGATGGATACCGGGGGGGCGGGTGGGGCTGGGCTCCGGGGCTCCAGGGCCCGGGTCCCTGGTGGCTACGGGGCGGCGCGGGGGGGACCGGGCGGGCCTCTGGGCTGCGGTTGGTGAGGGGGGGCGCGGAAGGGCCGGGCGGGCTCGGGGGAGAACCCCGAGAGGCCCCCACGAGCTGTGCGAGGGCTCCTGAGGGCGGCCGTTCCCTGAGGGGGGGGGGGGGGTGCTCCCTGCCCCGGGGACGAAGGGGGCCCCTCTTGGGCGAGGGGGGGGGGAGGGCGTGTATCGCCCGGTGTAGGGCCATGTCGATTCATGGCCGTGCGGCATGGGACTATATCCCCAACCCTCCGCGCCGGACTCCCTTTTTTGGGGGAGGCTGAGGGGGGGGGAGGGGGCTGGCGGTTGTCGTGTGCACCCACCCATGCGGGGGGGGGGGGGGGTCGCCGGTGGGAGCTCTGTCCGGCTTGGCCGTGAAAACCCGGTGGCGTCCCCTGGGCTCGTGGGCCCCTTCGAGGAAGAACCTCGGATTCGCCGGGGGGGACTCCGCTAGGGTACCGGTACGGGTACGGGTACGGGTACGGGTACGGGTACGGGTACGGGTATGGTACGGTACGGTACGGTACGGCACGGTACAGTACCGTATGGTACGCTACGGTATGGTACGGTACGGTACGGTACGGTACGGTGTGGTATGGTATGGTATGGTATGGTATGGTATGGTATGGTACGGTACGGTATGGTACGGTATGGTACGGTACGGTACGGTGTGGTATGGTATGGTATGGTATGGTATGGTATGGTATGGTATGGTAAGGTACGGTACGGCGTGTTACGGTACGGTATGGTACGGTACGGTACAGTTTGGTATGGTATGGTATAGTATGGTATGGTATGGTATGGTACGGTACGGTATGGTATGGTACGGTACGGTTTGGTACGGTACGGTACGGTACGGTACGGTACGGTACGGTACGGTACGGCACGGTACGGTACGGTACGGTACGTTGTTGTTGTTGTTGTTGTTGTTGTTGTTCTGGCACCCAGCACGTGCCGGCGGGAGAAATTGCCAGACACGCTCTCCCTGGGCAGGGCGCAAGGGAGCAGTCGGCCGGCGTCACGTTGGCCGGGCGTGTGCCGACGACGACCGAGGGGGGAGGGGGGTTCTGCCTTCTGTCTGGGGGGGGGAGGGGGCGCGCGTCGCTGTGAGAGGGACCACCTGCCCGTGTGACCCTAGTTCCCTTGCTCCAGCCGCCGCTCCCCCGTGACAGGGGAGGGGGCTACGTCCTGTGCGGAGGTGGAGTAAAAGGGTGGAGGGGGGGGGGATTATGTATGGTCTATTCCTGTGCTGGGAATCAGTGGCTGCGGAAGGGCCGCAGCGCGGGGCTGCGCTGGCGCGCAGTACGTGGCTACGCCGGGGCGCAGTGTGGGACCGCGCAAGGGCGCAATACGGGGCCGCGGAGGCGCACACGTTGCTGCGTTGGGGCGCGGCGTGGGTCTGCAATGCAGCGCAGCATGTGGCTGCGCAGGGGGCGCAGCGTGGGGTCGCGCAGGGCACAGCCTGCTGCTGTGCTGGAGAGCCCCGTGGGGCGGGGCTAGAGGGTGGCTCACTGGCTCACCACAGGAGTAGCAGCCGCCGGGACCGCTCAGTGTGCAATGGCTGCGTAAAGCCCAGAGCGCGTGGGGGCGAACTACTCGCGTGCCTCCGAACCGCACAAGAGCGGGCGCGGAGGGGCGCTGCTGGAATCTTGTGGGGCCTGCACAGCACAGCTGGTGCAGCCCTGGCGTGCGGGGCCGGGGAGGGAGCGGCAGGCGGGGGCCAAGGGCCGAGACTGCGCGGAAGGTTGACGCAAAGCGCCTGCAGCATGGGCATGGAGGGGGAGATGGCCGCAGAGGGCGCACTGTGCAGGCGGCCGCAACGCGCACTGAGGGCGTGGGGGGCATCTGCTCGGTGAGACCAGACTGCTTAGGGGCGGCCCTGCTGCGCACAGAGCGCGGGGGAGTGTGCAGCGGCAAGGGGCGGAGCGCTGGGACACGTCGGGGCGTGGTGCGGCATTGCGCGGGGGCGTGGCTTGGCGGGGGCGTGGTATGGGGCGGCGCAAGCGAAGGGCGGGGCGGTGAGGGGCTGTAACGTGGCGGAGTGGACGCACAGACTGGGGCTGCGCTGGGGCCCAGCATGCGGTGCCGCCTACTCGCGGCACCGCCGGCAGGGGCGCAACAGCGTGGGGCCGCACAAAGGCGCAGCGCGGGGTTGCGCAGGAGCGCAGCGTGGGGCTGCGCAGGGGCACAGCATGGGGCCGCGCAGGGGCGCAGCGTGGGGCTTCGCAGGAGTGCAGCGTGGGGCCGCGTATGGGCGCGGCATGGGGCCGTGCAGGGGCGCGGCGCGGGGCTGCGCAGGGGTGTAGCGTGGGGCTGCGCAGGGGCGCAGCACCGTGGGGCTGCGCAGGGGCGGAGCGCGGGGCAGCGCAGGGGCGCAACGTGGGGCTGCGCAGGGGCGCAGTAGCGTGGGGCCGCGAAGGGGCGCAGCGTGGGGCTAGGCAGGGGGGCAGCGTGGGGCTGCGAAGGGGCGCAGCGTGGGGCCGCGCAGGAGTGCCGCGTGGGGCCGCGTATGGGCGCGGCATGGGGCCGTGCAAGGGGCGCGGCGCGGGGCTGAGCATGGGCGCAGCGTGGGGCTGCGCAGGAGCGCAGCAGCGTGGGGACGCGCCGGGGCGCGGCATGGGGCCATGCAGGGGCGCAGCAGCGTGGGGCTGCGCAGGGGCGCGGCAGCGTGGGGCTGCGCAGGGGCGCAGCGTGGGGCTGCGTAGGGGCTTCGCAGGGGCGCAGCGTGGTGCGGCGCAGGGGCACAACAGTGTGGGGCGGCGCAGAGGCGCAGCAATTTGGGGCTGCACAGGGGCGCAGCGCGGGGCTGCGCAGGCGGGCAGCGTGGGGCTGCGCAGGGGCGCAACGTGGGGCCGCGCAGGAGTGCGGCGTGGGGCCGCGCAGGGGCGCGGCGCAAGGCCGTGCAGGGGCGCGGCGTGGGGCGGCGCAGGGGCGCAGCAGCGTGGGGCTGCGCAGGGGCGCAGCCCGGGGCTGTGCCGGCGCGCGGCATGGGGGCGTGCAGGGGCACAGCAGCGTGGGGCTGCGCAGGGGCACAGCGTGGGGCGGCGCAGGGGCGCAGCAGCGTGGGGCTGTGCAGGGGCGCAGCGCGGGGCTGCGCAGGGGCGTAGCTGCGTGGGGCTGGGCAGGGGCGCAGTGTGGGGCTGCGCAGGGGCGGGGGGCTGCGCAGGGGAGTAGCAGTGTCGGGCCGCGCAAGGGCGCAGTGTGGGGCGGGGCAGGGGCGCAGCGTGGGGCTGCGCAGGGGCACAGCAGTCAGGGGCCGCGCAGGGGCGTGGGACGGCGCAGGGGCGCAGCGTGGGGCTGCGTAGGGGCGCAGCAGCGTGGGGCTGCGCAGGGGCGCATCGTGGGGCCGCGCGGGGGCGCGGCATGGGGCCGTGCGGGGGCGCGGCGCGGGGCTGCGCAAGGGCGCAGCAGCATGGGGCTGCGCAGGGGCGCAGCAGCGTGGGGCTGCGTAGGGGCGCAGCGTGGGGCTGCGCAGGAGGACAACGTGGGGCTGAGCGGGAGCGCAGTAGCGTGGGGCTGCGCAGTGGCTCAGCGTGGGGCTGCGCGGGGGCGCGGCATGGGACTGCGCAAGGGCGCGGCGTGGGGCTGCGCAGGGGCGCAGCAGCGTGGGGCTGCGCCGGGGTGCGGCATGGGGCCGTGCAGGGGCGCAGCAGCATGGGGCTGCGCAGGGGCGCAACGTGGGGTCGCGTAGCGGCGCAGCGTGGGGCTGCGTAGGGGTGCAGCGTGGGGCTGCGCAGGAGCGCAGCATGGTGCGGCGCAGGGGCGCAACAGTGTGGGGCTGCGCAGGGGCGCAGCGCGGGGCTGCGGAGGGGCGCAACGTGTGGCTGCGTAGGGGCGAAGCGCGGGGCTGCGCAGGGGCACAGCGCGGGGCTGCGCAAGGGCGTAGCGTGGGGCTGGGCAGGGGCGCAGTAGCGTGGGGTTGCGGAGGGGCGCAGGTAGGGGCTGTGCAGGGGCGCAGCGTGAAGCCACGCGGGAGTGCGGCGTGGTGCCGCGTATGGGCGCGGCATGGGGCCGCGCAGGGGCGACGCGCGGGGTTGCGCAGGGGCGCAGCGTGGGGCTGCGCAGGGGCGCCACAGCGTGGGGCTGCGCAGGGGCGCAGCGCGGTGCTGCGCCGGCGCGCGGCATGGGGCCGTGCAGGGTCGTAGCAGCGTGGGGTTGCGCAGGGGCGCAGCGTGGGGCGGCGCAGGGGCGCAGTAGCCTGGGGCCGTGCAGGGGCGCAGCGCGGGGTTGCGCAGGGGCGCTACGTGGGGCCTCGCAGGGGCGCAGCAGCATGTGGTTGCACAGGGGCGCAGCAACCCGGGGCTGCGCGGGGGCGCAGCCGCGTGGGGCTGCGCTGGAGCGCAGCGTGGGGCTGCGCAGGGGCGCAGCAGCGTGGGGCTGCGTAGGGGCGCAGCAGCGCGGCGCTGCGCGGGGGCGCAGTGCGGGGCTGCGCTTGGGTTGTACGCTGCGCAAAGGTGTTTTATGGGGCTGTGCAGGGGCGCAGCGTCGGGCTGCGTAGAGGCGCAGTGTGGGGCCGCGCAGGGGCGCAGCAGCTTGGGGCTGCGCAGGGGCGCAGCAGCTTGGCGCCGCGCAGGGGTGCAGCGCCGGGCTGCGCAGGGGCGCAGCAGCGTGGGGCTGCGCAGGGGCGCAGCAGCCTGGGGCCGTGCAAGGGCGCGGCGCGGGGCTGCGCAGGGGCGCAGCAGCGTGGGGCTGCGCAGGGGCGCATCATGGGGCCGCGAATGTGCGTGGCGCGGAGCTGCGCAGGGGCGTAGCAGCGTGGGGCTGCGCAGGGGCGCAGCGTGGGGCTGCGCAGGGGCGCAGCGTGGGGCTGCGTATGGGCGTGGCGCGGGGCTGCGCAAGGGCGTAGCAGCGTGGGGCTGCGCAGGGGCGCAGCAGCATGGGGCTCCGTAGGGACGCAGCAGCATGGGGCTGCACAGGGGCGCGGCGTGGGACTGCGCAGGGGCGCAGCGTGCGGCTGGGCAAGGGCGCAGCATGGGGCCGCGAATGGGCGCGGTGCGGGGCCGCGTAGGGGCGCAGCAGCGTGGGGCTGCGCAGGGGCGCAGCAGCCGGGGGCTGCGCAGGGGCGCAGCAGCTTGGGGCTGCGCAGGGGCGCTGCAACCTAGGGCTGCGCAGGGGCGCAGCAGCGTGGGGCTGCCGAGGGGCGCAGCAGCGTGGGGCCGCGCTGGGGCGCAGAAGCATGGGGCTGCGTAGGGGCGCAACGCGGGGATGCGCTTGGGCGCAGTGTGGGGCTGCAAAAGGGCGCAGCAGCGTGGGGCTGCGCAAAGGTGTTGTATGGGGCTGCGTAGGGGCGCAGTATGGGGCTGCGCAGGGGCGCAACAACGTGGGGCCGCGCAGGGGCGCAGCAGCGTGGGGCTGCGCAGGGGTGCGGGGCTGCGCAGAGGTGCTGCGTGGGGCCGCGTATGGGCGCGGCGCGGGACCGCGCAGGGGCACAGTAGCCTGGGGCCGTGCAGGGGCACAACGCGGGGTTGCGCAGGGGTGCTGCGTGGGGCTGCGCAGGGGCGCAGCAGCGCGGGGTTGCGCGGGGGCGCAGCAGCTGGGGGCTGCGCATGGGCGCAGTAGCCTGGGGCTGCGCAGAGGCGCAGCACCATGTGGCTGCACAGGGGCGCAGCAGCGTGGGGCTGCGCGGGGGCGCAGCAGCGTGGGGCTGCGCTGCCGCGCAGCGCGGGGCTGCGCAGGGGCGCAGCAGCGTGGGGCTGCGCGGGGGCGCAGCAGCGTGGGGCTGCGCTGCCGCGCAGCGCGGGGCTGCGCAGGGGCGCAGCAGCGTGGGGCTGCGTAGGGGCGCAGCAGCGCGGGGCTGTGCAGGGGCGCAGCAGCCCGGGGCTGGGCAGGGGCGCGGTAGTGTGGGGCTGCGCTGGAGCGCAGCGTTGGGCTGCGCAGGGGCGCAGCAGCCTGGGGCTGTGTAGGGGCGCAACAGCGCGGGGCTGCGCAGTGGCGCAGTGCGGGGCTTTGCTTGGGTTGTATGTTGCGCAAAGGTGTTGTATGGGGCTTTGCAGGGCCGCAGCGTGGGGCTGCGTAGGGGCGCAGTGTGGGGCCGCGCAGGGGCGCAGCAGCTTGGGGCCTGGCCGCGCAGGGGCGCAGCAGCGTGGGGCTGTGCAGGGGTGTAGCACCGTGGGACTGCGCAGGGGAGCAGCGGCGTGGGGCTGCGCAGGGGCATAGTAGCGTGGGGCTGCGCAGGGGCGCAGCAGCGAGGGTTGTGCAGGGGCGCAGCATTGTGGGCGTAGCAACCCGGGGCTGCGCAGGGCCGTAGCAGCGTGGGCGCAGCAACCTGGGGCTGCGCAGGGGCGCAGCAGCGTGGGGCTGCGTTGGAGAGGGCTGTGCAGGGGCGCAGCAGCCCGGGGTTGAGCAGGGGCGCAGCAGCGTGGGGCTGCGTAGGGGCGCAGCAGCGCGGGGCTGTGCAGGGGCGCAGCCTGGGGCTGTACAAGGGCGCTATGCGGGGCTGCGCAGGGGCGCAGCGTGGGGCTGCGCAGGGGCGCAGCAGCGTGGGGCTGCGCAGGGGCCCTGGGGCTGCGCAAAGGTGCTGCGTGGGGCTGCGGGGGGGGCGTGGGGCTGCGCAGGAGCGGAGCATGGGGCCGCGTATGGGCGCGGCGCGGAGCCGCGCAGGGGTGCAGCAGCGTGGGGCTGCGCAGGGGCGCAACAGCTTGGGGCCGCGCAGGGGTGCAGCGCGGGGCTGCGCAAGGGCGCAGCAGCGTGGGGCCACGCAGGGGGCGCGGCGCGGGGCTGCGCAGTGGCGCAGCAGCGTGGGGCTGCGCAGGGGCGCATCATGGGGCCGCGAATGTGCGTGGCGCGGAGCTGCGCAGGGGCGCAGCAGCGTGCGGCTGCGCAAGGGCGCAGCCTGGGGCTGCGCAGGGGCGCAGCATGGGGCCGGGTATGGGCGTGGCGCGGGGCTGGGCAAGGGCGCAGCAGCGTGGGGCTGCGCTAAGGCGCAGCGTGGGGCTGCGCAGGGACGCAGCAGCATGGGGCTGCGTAGGGGCGCAGCAGACTGGGGCCGCGCAGGGGCGCGGCGCGGGGCTGCGCAGGGGCGCGGCGTGGGGCTGCGCAGGGGCGCACCATGGGGCCGCGAATGGGCGCGGCGCGGGGCTGCGTAGGGGCGTAGCAGCGTGGGGCTGCACAGGGGCGCAGCAGCCCGGGGCTGCGCAGGGGCGCTGCAACAGAGGGCTGCGCGGGGGCGCAGCAGCGTGGGGCTGCGGAGGGGCGCAGCAGCGTGGGGCCGCGTTGGGGCGCAGAAGCATGGGGCTGCGTAGGGGCGCAGCAGCGCGGGGCTGCGCACGGGCGCAGCGCGGGGCTGCGCTTGGGCGCAGTGTGGGGCTGCACAGGGGCGCAGCAGCGTGGGGCTGCGCAAAGGTGTTGTATGGGGCTGCGTAGGGGCGCAGTGTGGGGCTTCGCAGGGGCGCAGCAGCGTGGGGCCGCGCTGGGGCGCAGCAGCGTGGGGCTGTGCAGGGGCGCGGCAGTGTGGGCTGCGCAGGGGCGCAGTAGCGTGGGGCTGCGCAGGGGCGCAGCAGCGAGGGCTGTGCAGGGATGCAGCAGCATGGGGCTGCGCGGGGGCGCAGCAGCGTGGCGCTGCGCAGGGGCGCAGCAGCGTGGAGTTGCGCAGGGGCGCAGCGTGGGGCTCCGCATGGGCGCAGCAGCATGGGGCTGTGCAGGGGCGCAGCAGCTAGGGGCTACGCAGGGGCGCAGCAGTGTGGGGCTGCGCAGGGGCGCAGTAGCGTGGGGCTGCGCAGGGGCAGAGCAGCGTGGAGCGTGGGTGGTTGTTGGGTGTGGCGTCAGGTGAGTGGGAGGACGGAGGGGGGCGTGTGACGGGGGTGTGAGCCGGGGGTGGGGCGGGGCGGGCGGGAGGGGGGTAGGAAATGGCCGAGGCAAGCGCTCGAGGCCCGTAGGCTCCGGCATGCAGAGCGAACAGTGCTACCGGCAGTGGCGCAAAGTAAGAAAGGGGGGGGGGGGGTTGGGGGGCCTGGCGTGGCTGGGGGCTGTTGTTGGGCGTGGTGTTTGTCGCGCGGTGGTGACGGTTGGGGGCGAGGGATGGGGGGTGCGTCTGGCGAGGGGAGGGGTGCGGCGGCGCCGTCAGGCGTGCCGTGTCCGGTGCGGCGTGTCAGGGGTGCGGGGCGAGGGTGCTCGACAGACGTCGGTCCAGAGCTGGGCCCCAGGGGAGTGGTGGTGTGTTGCGGTGTCGGGTGAGTCTTGCTACCGGCGTCCTACTACGAGGAAGTGATGAGGATGTAGACTGCAAGGGAACTGACGCCGGAGAGCCTGGGGCGGGGGCATGGGGCGCTGGCGGCGGGTTATCCCCGGCTTGGATGGCCGGGGTGCCTTGGGGTCCCGTGGGGGCGGAGGCTCCCCACGTCGGCCGGGTGCGAAACCACGACCTGTTTTTCCGTCACCGAAGTTCTTGGGTTTCTAGCCCAGGAACTTATCCGCCGCGGGGACTGTGGGCCGGGATGGCCAAGGGGGATGACCATGAAGAGGAAGCGGGGGGCCAGGATGAGCCTGGCGGTCGGCACCTTCCCTCGGCCTGGGGGAGGCCGTTGCCCGGGGCTATTACCTCCTTCCTGCGGCCGTGGTGCGGCAGTGGGTGGTGGTGTGGTACCCCCCAACGGGTGTCCGTTGGGGGCGGGTACGAAGCGCCCGGTCGCCTCGCCCCCCCCTGCACAACAGCCCGCCAGGCGACTCTAGGCCCAGCGCCAGCTGGTCTGGGGGGGGGGCGCTTGGGGCAGTGCGGGGCCCCTCCGCACTCCTAGCGGGCCGCACTGCCTATATAACGAAACAAGGGCGACGCGGGCTCGAACTGCACGTGCGGGCCGCGCCGCCCCAGCCGGGGTGGGGGACAGGGGGGGTGACTGGGGGTCGAGTCAGGTGGGACCGCTCACCGGCGGGCTCCACAACCCTCCACGCCGGAGTCACAATGTAAGGGGTTCTTGGGGCCCCGCCCAGGGTCCTTGGGTCCCCACTCAGGGTGCTAGGGGCCCCACGCAGGGGCCGTCGCCCCCCCCCCGTTCGATCACTGTGTGTGGGGCGAGGGCAAGGGAGGAGTGTGCGGGAGGGCAAGGGCCACTCACGGCCATGACACATGGTGCATGGGGAGGGAGGTATGAGTCATGCAACGCCATGATGCACGCAGCAAGGGGAAGGGGGGGCAAGGCCTGGACCCCCACCGCGTATGGGGGGTCCCTTTGTCAGCCAGGCGTCAGCCCGTTGGCGGCTGCGATAGCTCACCTCGGTGGCGTCAGTAAGCTGAGAAAGGAGGTGCGGGGAAGTGGAGGGGCGGCGGGGTGTGGTGCGCACGCGGGGGGGGGGGGCTGTGGGCTGGTGGGTGGGCGCGCGCGTGGGGGGGCGGGGATGCGGTGAGCTCAGCCGCGAGCGTCACCGTGTTGTTGACCGGGGCAGAGGAGCGGCCGGGGCTGGCCAAAGTCGGCCGGGGAGCCCGGGGCGCTCGTGGTGCTGGGGGCCGCGGTCAGCGGTGGGGCCCGCACCCCGCTCGGCGGGGACAAATCCCGCCGAGCACCATCCACGGGGGCGAGCCCTGTTGGAGGCGGGGGGAGTGCCGCACCGTCCCCTCGCGGCCGAACTGGACCGGGACGGGCCCCGCCGGATGGATACCGGGGGGGCGGGCGGGGCTGGGCACCGAGGCTCTGGGGCCCGGGTCCCTGGCGGTTGTGGGCCGGCGCGGGGGAGACCGGGCGGGCCCCTGGGCTGCGGCTGGTGAGGGGGAGCGTGGAAGGGCGGGGCGGGCTCGGTGGCGAACCCCGAGAGGCCCTCGGGGGTTGGGCGAGGGCTCCCCAGGGCGGCCGTTCCTTGGGAGGGGGGGGAGGGGTTGCTCCCTGCCCGGGGAACGACGGGGGCCCCTCTTGAGCGAGGGGGGGGAGTGGGGGTGTATTGCCCGGTGTAGGGCCATGTCTATTCATGGCCGCGCGGCATGGGACTATATCCCCAACCCTCCGCGCCGGAGTCCCTTTGTGGGGGGGTCGTGAGGGGGGGGGGGTGTTGGCGGTTGTCGTGTGCACCCTCCCTCGTGGGGGGGGGTTGCCGGTGGGAGCCTCGACCGGCATGGCCGTAAAAACCCGGTGGCGTCCCCTGGGCTCGTGGGCCCCTTCGAGGAAGAACCTCGGATTCGCCGGGGGGGACTCCGCTATACGGTACGGTACGGTATGGTATGGTATGGTATGGTATGGTATGGTACGGTATGGTATGGTACGGTACGGTACAGTACGGTACGGTGTGGTATGGTACGATACGGTACGGTACGGTATGTTGTGCGAAACGGAGGCGGGATGGGGGCGGGATGGAGGGACCACCTGTCCGGGGACCTGCGGGGCCCCGGTTCCCCTTGCTTCCAGCCGCCGCTCCCCCGCGACAGGGGAGGGGGCTACGTCCTGTGCGGTGGTGGAGTAAGGGGGTGGAGGGGGCGGGGATTATGTATGGTCTTTTCCTGTGCTGGGGCGCAGCGGCTGCGGAAGGGCCGCAGCGCGGGGTTGTGCTGGCGCGCAGCACGTGGCTACGCCGGGGCGCAGTGTGGGACCGCGCAAGGGCGCAATACGGGGCCGCGGAGGCGCATACGTTGCTGCGTTGGGGCGCGGCGTGGGTCTGCAATGCAGCGCAGCATGCGGCTGCGCAGGGGGCGCAGCGTGGGGTCGCGCAGGGCACAGCCTGCTGCTGTGCTGAAGAGCCCCGTGGGGCGGGGCTAGAGGGTGGCTCACTGGCTCACCACAGGAGTAGCAGCCGCCGGGACCGCTCAGTGTGCAATGGCTTCGTAAAGCCCAGAGCGCGTGGGGGCGAACTACTCGCGTGCCTCCGAACCGCACAAGAGCGGGCGCGGAGGGGCGCTGCTGGAATCTTGTGGGGCCTGCACAGCACAGCTGGTGCAGCCCTGGCGTGTGGGGCCGGGGAGGGAGCGGCAGGCGGGGGCCAAGGGCCGGGACTGCCAAGGGCCGGGACTGCGCGGAAGGTTGACGCAAAGCGCCTGCAGCATGGGCATGGAGGGGGAGATGGCCGCGGGGGGCGCACTGTGTGGGCGGCCGCAACGCGCACTGAGGGCATGGGGGGCATCTGCTCGGTGAGACCAGACTGCTTCGGGGCGGCCCTGCTGCGCACAGAGCGCGGGGGAGTGTGCAGCGGCAAGGGGTGGAGCGCTGGGACACGTCGAGGCGTGGTGCGGCATTGCGCGGGGGCGTGGCTTGGCGGGGGCGTGGTATGGGGCGGCGCAAGCGAAGGGCGGGGCGGCGAGGGGCTGTAACGTATGGCGGAGTGGGCGCGTAGACTGGGGCTGCGTTGGGGCCCAGCATGCGGTGCCGCCTACTCGCGGCACCGCATGCAGGGGCGCTGCAGTGTGGGGCTGCACAGCGGCGCAGCGCGGGGCTGTGCCGGAGCGCAGCGTGGGGATGCGCAGGGGCGCAGCATGGGGCTTCGTAGGGACGCAACATGAGGCTGCGCAGGGGCGCAGCGTGGGGCTGCGCAGGAGTGCAGCGTGGGGCCGCGTACGGGCGCGGCGCGGGGCTGCGCAGGGGCGTATCGTGGGGCTGCGCAGGCGCGCAGCAGCGTGGGGCTGCGCACGGGCGCAGCGCGGGGCGGCGCAGGGGCGCAACGGGGGGCTGCGCAGGGGCGCAGTAGCGTGGGGCTGCGCAGGGGCACAGCTTGGGGCTGCGAAGGGGCGCAGCATGGGGCTGCGAAGGGGCGCAGCGTGGGGCCGCGCATGAGTGCCGCGTGGGGCTGCGTATGGGCGCGGCATGGGGCCGTGCAGGGGCGCAGCAGCGTGGGGCTGCGCCGGGGCGCGGCATGGGGCCGTGCAGGGGCGCAGCAGCGTGGGGATGCGTAGGGGCTGCGCAGGGGCGCAACGTGGTGCGGCGCAGGTGCGCAGCAGTGTGGGGCTGCGCAGGGTCGCAGCGCGGGGCTGCGCAGGGGCGCAGCGTGGGGCTGCGAAAAGGGCGCAGCGTGGGGCTGCGCAGGGGCGCAGCGTGGGGCTGCGCAGGAGTGCGGCGTGGGGCCGCGTATGGGTGCGGCGCGGGGCTGCGCAGGGGCGCAGCGCGGGGCTGCGCCGGGGCGCAGCAGCATGGGGCTGCGCAGGGGCACAGCGCGGGGCTGCGCCGGCGCGCGGCATGGGGCCGTGCAGGGGCGCAGCAGCGTGGGGCTGCGCGGGGGCGCCGCGTGGGGCGGCGCAGGGGCGCAGTAGCGTGGGGCTGTGCAGGGGCGCAGCGCGGGGCTGCGTAGGGGCGCAGCTGCGTGGGGCTGCGCAGGGGCGCAGCAGCGTGGGGCCGGGCAGGGGCGCAGCGTGTGGCTGGGCAGGGGCGCGGTGTGGTATGGTATGGTATGGTATGGTATGGTATGGTATGGTATGGTACGGTACGGTGCAGTACGGTACGGTACGGTACGGTACGGTACGGTATGGTATGGTACGGTACGGTACTGTACGGGACGGTACGGTACGGTACGGTACGGTACGGTACGGTATGGTACGGTACGGTACGGTACGGTACGGTATAGTATGGTATGGTATGGTATGGTATGGTATGGTATGGTATGGTATGGTATGGTATGTTGTTGTTGTTGTTGCTAGGGCACCCAGCACGTGCCGGCGGGAGAAATTGCCAGACACGCTCTCACTGGGCAGGGCGCAAGGGAGCAGTCGACCGGCGTCACGTTGGGCGGGCGTGTGCCGACAACGACCGAGGGGGGGGAGGGGGCGCGCGTCGCTGTGAGAGGGACCACCTGTCCGTGTGACCCTGGTTCCCTCTCCCGCCGTGGGGGGAGGGCGTGCGCACCTGTGCGAAACGCAGGCGGGACGGGGGGCGGGATGGAGGGACCACCTGTCCGGGGACTTGCGGGGCCCCGGTTCCCCTTGCTTCCAGCCGCCACTCCCCCGCGACAGGGGAGGGGGCTACGTCCCGTGTGGTGGTGGAGTAAGGGGGTGGAGGGGGCGGGGACTATGTATGGGCTATTATCCGGTGCGTCCCTGTGTCCCGTGTGCGGGAGGCCGCGCAGCACGGCCGGCGGGGGGGTCCAGGCCTGGGCCGGGCGCGTGGGTAGCGGCGGGCGGCCGAGGCGGAGGCGGCGCCATGCCGATGCGGGCCCCACTGTGGGCCGCGGGACCAGCGGCAAGCTGGAAGCGTGGCCTGGGGGCCGAGGCCGGGGCCCGGCGCGTGGGTAGCGGCGGGCGGCCGAGGTGGAAGCGGCGCCATGCGGGTGCGGGGCCCGTGGCGGCCGCGGGGCGGCGCGGGCGGACAGGCCGGTTGCCGGCGGCGGCACTGAGAGCCCCACTCCATGGGGTCGGCGGGCGCGCCGGGGGCACGCGCGCCGCGCAGGCCAGGCTGCTGGGGGCGCGTGTGCTAGGGCGCCGGCGCGCCCGATGAGGGCCCCTCTGTGGGCTGCGGGACCAGCGGCAAGGGCGCAGCGTGGGGCCGCGCAGGGGCGCGGCATGGGGCCGCGCAGGGGCGTAGCAGCGTGGGGCCGCGCAGGGGCGCGGCGTGGGGCTGCGTAGGGGCTGCGCAGGGGCGCAGCGTGGTGCAGTGAAGGGGCGCAACCGTGCGGGGCGGCGCATGGGCGCAGCAGTGTGGGGCCGTGCAGGGGCGCGGCGCGGGGCTGCGCAGGGGCGCAGCGTGGGGCTGCGTAGGGGCGGTGGGGGCACGGCGTGCACGTTGGGGGGGGGGGGGGGGGGGGGTTGTCGGCTTGTGGGTGGGTGCGCGCGCGAGGGGGACGGGGGTGCGGTGAGCTCAGCCGCAGAGCGTCACCGTGCGGCCAACCGGGCGGAGGAGCGGCCGGGGCTGGCCAAAGTCGGCCGGGGAGCCCATGGCGCTCGAGCTGTCGGCGGGGCCGCGGTCAGCGGTGGGGCCCGCACCCCGCTCGGCGGGGACGAATCCCGCCGAGCATCATCCACGGGGGCGAATCCTGGTGGAGGCGGGGGGGAGCGCCACGCCGTCCCCTCACGGCCGAACCGGAACGGGACGGGCCCCGCCGGAGGGACACCGGGGGGGCGGGCGGGGCTGGGCACCGGGGCTCCGGGGCCCGGGTCCCTGGTGGTTGTGGGCCGGCGCGGGGGAGACCGGGCGGGCATCTGGGCAGCGGCTGGTGAGGGGGGGCGTGGAAGGGCCGGGCGGGCTCGGGGGCGTACCCCGAGAGGCCCTTGGGGGCTGGGCGAGGGCTCCCGAGGGCGGCCGTTCCTTGACGGGGGGGGGGGGGGTTGCTCCCTGCCCGGGGGACGACGGGGGCCCCTCTTGAGCGAGGGGGGGGGGAGGGCGTGTATCGCCCGGTGTAGGGCCATGTCGATTCATGGCCGCGCGGCATGGGACTATATCCCCAACCCTCCGCGCCGGAGTCCCTTTCTTTGGGGGGGCTGAGGGGGGGGGGGGGGCTGGCGGTTGTTGTGTGCTCCCTCCCTCGTGGGGGGGGGGGTCGCCGGTGGGAGCTCCGTCCAGCTTGGCCGCAAAAACCCGGGCTGCGTAGGGGCGCAGCGCGGTGCGGTGCAGGGGCGCAGCCGTGTGGGGCGGCGCAGGGGCGCAGCAGTGTGGGGCCGCGCAGGGGCGCGGCGCGGGGCTGCGCAGGGGTGCAGCGTGGGGCCGCGGAAGAGCGCGGCGTGGGGCCGCGTATGGGCGCGGCATGGGGCCGCGCAGGGGCGCGGCGCGGGGCTGCGCAGGGGCGCAGCGTGGGGCTGCGCAGGGGCGCAGCGCGGGGCCGCGCGTGGGCGCGGCATGGGGCTGTGCAGGGGCGCAATAGCGTGGGGCTGGGCAGGGGCGCAGCGTGGGGCTGGGCAGGGGCGCAGCGCGGGGCTGGGCAGGGGCGCAGCGTGGGGCTGGGCAGGGGCGCGGCATGGGGCCGCACAGGGGCGCGGCGTGGGGCTGCGCAGGGGCGCAGCGTGGGGCCGCGCGGGGGCGCGGCGCGGGGCTTCGCAGGGGCGCAGCAGCGTGGGGCCGCGCCGGGGCGCGGCATGGGGCCGCGAAGGGGCGCAGCAGCGTGGGGCTGCGCAGGGGCGCAGCGTGGGGCAGAGTAGGGGCACAGCATGGGGCTGCGCAGGGGCGCAGCGTGGGGCCGCGCAGGGGCGCAGCAGTGTGGGGCGGCGCAGGGGCGTAGCAGCGTGGGGCTGCGCAGGGGGGCAGCAGCGTGGGGCTGCGCCGGGGCGCGGCATGGGGCCGTGAAGGGGCGCAGCAGCGTGGGGCTGCGCAGGGGCGCAGCGTGGGGCTCAGTAGGGGCGCAGCATGGGGCTGCGCAGGGGCGCAGCGCGGTGTGGCGCAGGGGCGCAGCAGTGTGGGGCGGCGCAAGGGCGCAGCAGTGTGGGGCTGCGCAGGGGCGCAGCGCCGGGCCGCGCGGGGGGCGCACTGTGTGGGCGGCCGCAACGCGCACTGAGGGCATGGGGGGCATCTGCTCGGTGAGACCAGACTGCTTCGGGGCGGCCCTGCTGCGCACAGAGCGCGGGGGAGTGTGCAGCGGCAAGGGGTTGAGCGCTGGGACACGTCGAGGCGTGGTGCGGCATTGCGCGGGGGCGTGGCTTGGCGGGGGCGTGGTATGGGGCGGCGCAAGCGAAGGGCGGGGCGGCGAGGGGCTGTAACGTATGGCGGAGTGGGCGCGTAGACTGGGGCTGCGTTGGGGCCCAGCATGCGGTGCCGCCTACTCGCGGCACCGCATGCAGGGGCGCTGCAGTGTGGGGCTGCACAGCGGCGCAGCGCGGGGCTGTGCCGGAGCGCAGCGTGGGGATGCGCAGGGGCGCAGCATGGGGCTTCGTAGGGACGCAACATGAGGCTGCGCAGGGGCGCAGCGTGGGGCTGCGCAGGAGTGCAGCGTGGGGCCGCGTACGGGCGCGGCGCGGGGCTGCGCAGGGGCGTATCGTGGGGCTGCGCAGGCGCGCAGCAGCGTGGGGCTGCGCACGGGCGCAGCGCGGGGCGGCGCAGGGGCGCAACGGGGGGCTGCGCAGGGGCGCAGTAGCGTGGGGCTGCGCAGGGGCACAGCTTGGGGCTGCGAAGGGGCGCAGCATGGGGCTGCGAAGGGGCGCAGCGTGGGGCCGCGCATGAGTGCCGCGTGGGGCTGCGTATGGGCGCGGCATGGGGCCGTGCAGGGGCGCAGCAGCGTGGGGCTGCGCCGGGGCGCGGCATGGGGCCGTGCAGGGGCGCAGCAGCGTGGGGCTGCGTAGGGGCTGCGCAGGGGCGCAACGTGGTGCGGCGCAGGTGCGCAGCAGTGTGGGGCGGCGCAGGTGCGCAGCAGTGTGGGGCTGCGCAGGGTCGCAGCGCGGGGCTGCGCAGGGGCGCAGCGTGGGGCTGCGAAAAGGGCGCAGCGTGGGGCTGCGCAGGGGCGCAGCGTGGGGCTGCGCAGGAGTGCGGCGTGGGGCCGCGTATGGGCGCGGCGCGGGGCTGCGCAGGGGCGCAGCGCGGGGCTGCGCCGGGGCGCAGCAGCATGGGGCTGCGCAGGGGCACAGCGCGGGGCTGCGCCGGCGCGCGGCATGGGGCCGTGCAGGGGCGCAGCAGCGTGGGGCTGCGCGGGGGCGCCGCGTGGGGCGGCGCAGGGGCGCAGTAGCGTGGGGCTGTGCAGGGGCGCAGCGCGGGGCTGCGTAGGGGCGCAGCTGCGTGGGGCTGCGCAGGGGCGCAGCAGCGTGGGGCCGGGCAGGGGCGCAGCGTGTGGCTGGGCAGGGGCGCGGTGTGGTATGGTATGGTATGGTATGGTATGGTATGGTATGGTATGGTACGGTACGGTACAGTACGGTACGGTACGGTACGGTACGGTACGGTATGGTATGGTACGGTACGGTACTGTACGGGACGGTACGGTACGGTACGGTACGGTACGGTACGGTACGGTATGGTACGGTACGGTACGGTACGGTACGGTATAGTATGGTATGGTATGGTATGGTATGGTATGGTATGGTATGGTATGGTATGGTATGTTGTTGTTGTTGTTGCTAGGGCACCCAGCACGTGCCGGCGGGAGAAATTGCCAGACACGCTCTCACTGGGCAGGGCGCAAGGGAGCAGTCGACCGGCGTCACGTTGGGCGGGCGTGTGCCGACAACGACCGAGGGGGGGGAGGGGGCGCGCGTCGCTGTGAGAGGGACCACCTGTCCGTGTGACCCTGGTTCCCTCTCCCGCCGTGGGGGGAGGGCGTGCGCACCTGTGCGAAACGCAGGCGGGACGGGGGGCGGGATGGAGGGACCACCTGTCCGGGGACCTGCGGGGCCCCGGTTCCCCTTGCTTCCAGCCGCCACTCCCCCGCGACAGGGGAGGGGGCTACGTCCCGTGTGGTGGTGGAGTAAGGGGGTGGAGGGGGCGGGGACTATGTATGGGCTATTATCCGGTGCGTCCCTGTGTCCCGTGTGCGGGAGGCCGCGCAGCACGGCCGGCGGGGGGGTCCAGGCCTGGGCCGGGCGCGTGGGTAGCGGCGGGCGGCCGAGGCGGAGGCGGCGCCATGCCGATGCGGGCCCCACTGTGGGCCGCGGGACCAGCGGCAAGCTGGAAGCGTGGCCTGGGGGCCGAGGCCGGGGCCGGGCGCGTGGGTAGCGGCGGGCGGCCGAGGTGGAAGCGGCGCCATGCGGGTGCGGGGCCCGTGGCGGCCGCGGGGCGGCGCGGGCGGACAGGCCGGTTGCCGGCGGCGGCACTGAGAGCCCCACTCCATGGGGTCGGCGGGCGCGCCGGGGGCACGCGCGCCGCGCAGGCCAGGCTGCTGGGGGCGCGTGTGCTAGGGCGCCGGCGCGCCCGATGAGGGCCCCTCTGTGGGCTGCGGGACCAGCGGCAAGGGCGCAGCGTGGGGCCGCGCAGGGGCGCGGCATGGGGCCGCGCAGGGGCGTAGCAGCGTGGGGCCGCGCAGGGGCGCGGCGTGGGGCTGCGTAGGGGCTGCGCAGGGGCGCAGCGTGGTGCAGTGAAGGGGCGCAACCGTGCGGGGCGGCGCATGGGCGCAGCAGTGTGGGGCCGTGCAGGGGCGCGGCGCGGGGCTGCGCAGGGGCGCAGCGTGGGGCTGCGTAGGGGCGGTGGGGGCACGGCGTGCACGTTGGGGGGGGGGGGGGGGGGTTGTCGGCTTGTGGGTGGGTGCGCGCGCGAGGGGGACGGGGGTGCGGTGAGCTCAGCCGCAGAGCGTCACCGTGCGGCCAACCGGGCGGAGGAGCGGCCGGGGCTGGCCAAAGTCGGCCGGGGAGCCCATGGCGCTCGAGCTGTCGGCGGGGCCGCGGTCAGCGGTGGGGCCCGCACCCCGCTCGGCGGGGACGAATCCCGCCGAGCATCATCCACGGGGGCGAATCCTGGTGGAGGCGGGGGGGAGCGCCACGCCGTCCCCTCACGGCCGAACCGGAACGGGACGGGCCCCGCCGGAGGGACACCGGGGGGGCGGGCGGGGCTGGGCACCGGGGCTCCGGGGCCCGGGTCCCTGGTGGTTGTGGGCCGGCGCGGGGGAGACCGGGCGGGCATCTGGGCAGCGGCTGGTGAGGGGGGGCGTGGAAGGGCCGGGCGGGCTCGGGGGCGTACCCCGAGAGGCCCTTGGGGGCTGGGCGAGGGCTCCCGAGGGCGGCCGTTCCTTGACGGGGGGGGGGGGGGTTGCTCCCTGCCCGGGGGACGACGGGGGCCCCTCTTGAGCGAGGGGGGGGGGAGGGCGTGTATCGCCCGGTGTAGGGCCATGTCGATTCATGGCCGCGCGGCATGGGACTATATCCCCAACCCTCCGCGCCGGAGTCCCTTTCTTTGGGGGGGCTGAGGGGGGGGGGGGGGCTGGCGGTTGTTGTGTGCTCCCTCCCTCGTGGGGGGGGGGGTCGCCGGTGGGAGCTCCGTCCAGCTTGGCCGCAAAAACCCGGGCTGCGTAGGGGCGCAGCGCGGTGCGGTGCAGGGGCGCAGCCGTGTGGGGCGGCGCAGGGGCGCAGCAGTGTGGGGCCGCGCAGGGGCGCGGCGCGGGGCTGCGCAGGGGTGCAGCGTGGGGCCGCGGAAGAGCGCGGCGTGGGGCCGCGTATGGGCGCGGCATGGGGCCGCGCAGGGGCGCGGCGCGGGGCTGCGCAGGGGCGCAGCGTGGGGCTGCGCAGGGGCGCAGCGCGGGGCCGCGCATGGGCGCGGCATGGGGCTGTGCAGGGGCGCAATAGCGTGGGGCTGGGCAGGGGCGCAGCGTGGGGCTGGGCAGGGGCGCAGCGCGGGGCTGGGCAGGGGCGCAGCGTGGGGCTGGGCAGGGGCGCGGCATGGGGCCGCACAGGGGCGCGGCGTGGGGCTGCGCAGGGGCGCAGCGTGGGGCCGCGCGGGGGCGCGGCGCGGGGCTTCGCAGGGGCGCAGCAGCGTGGGGCCGCGCCGGGGCGCGGCATGGGGCCGCGAAGGGGCGCAGCAGCGTGGGGCTGCGCAGGGGCGCAGCGTGGGGCAGAGTAGGGGCACAGCATGGGGCTGCGCAGGGGCGCAGCGTGGGGCCGCGCAGGGGCGCAGCAGTGTGGGGCGGCGCAGGGGCGTAGCAGCGTGGGGCTGCGCAGGGGGGCAGCAGCGTGGGGCTGCGCCGGGGCGCGGCATGGGGCCGTGAAGGGGCGCAGCAGCGTGGGGCTGCGCAGGGGCGCAGCGTGGGGCTCAGTAGGGGCGCAGCATGGGGCTGCGCAGGGGCGCAGCGCGGTGTGGCGCAGGGGCGCAGCAGTGTGGGGCGGCGCAGGGGCGCAGCAGTGTGGGGCTGCGCAGGGGCGCAGCGCCGGGCCGCGCATGGGCGCGGCATGGGGCCGTGGAGGGGTGCAGCAGCGTGGGGCTGCGCAGGGGAGCAGCGTGGGGCCGCGTATGGGCGTGGCATGGGGCCGTGAAGGGGCGCGGTGCGGGGCCGTGCAGGGGCGCAGCAGCGTGGGGCTGCGCGGGGCGCGGCATGGGGCCGCGAAGGGGCGCAACAGCGTGGGGCTGCGCAGGGGCGCAGCCTGGGGCTGAGTAGGGGCGCAGCGTGGGGCTGCGCGGGGGCGCAGCGTGGGGCCGCGCAGGGGCGCAGCAGTGTGGGGCGACGCAGGGGCGCAGCAGCGTGGGGCTGCGCAGGGGGGCAGCAGCGTGGGGCTGCGCCGGGGCGCGGCATGGGGCCGTGAAGGGGCGCAGCAGCGTGGGGCTGCGCAGGGGCGCAGCGTGTGGCTGAGTAGGGGCGCAGCATGGGGCTGCGCAGGGGCGCAGCGCGGTGGGGCGCAGGGGCGCAGCAGTGTGGGGCGGCGCAGGGGCGCAGCAGTGTGGGGCTGCGCAGGGGCGCAGCGCCGGGCCGCGCATGGGCGCGGCATGTGGCCGTGGAGGGGTGCAGCAGCGTGGGGCTGCGCAGGGGCGCATCGTGGGGCTGCGCATGGGCGCAGTGTGGGGCCGCGTATGGGCGTGGCATGGGGCCGTGAAGGGGCGCGGCGCGGGGCCGTGCAGGGGCGCAGCAGCGTGGGGCTGCGCAGGGGCGTAGCAGCGCGGGGCTGCGCCGGGGCGTAGCGTGGGGCCGCGAATGGGGCGCAGCGGGGGGCTGTGTAGGGGCACAACAGCGTTGGGCTGCGCAGGGGCGCAGCGTGCTGCGCGGGGGCGCGGCAAGGGGCTGCGCGGGGGCGCGGTAAGGGGCCGCGCAGGGGCGCAGCAGCGTGGGGCTGCGCAGGGGCGCAGCAGCGTGGGGCTGCGCCGGGGCGCGGCATGGGGCCGTGCAGGGGCGCAACAGCATGGGGCTGCGCAGGGGCGCAGCGTGGGGCTGAGTAGGGGCGCAGCGCGGTGCGGCGCAGGGGTGCAGCAGCGTGGGGCGGCGCAGGGGCGCAGCGCGGGGCCGCGCATGGGCGCGGCATGGGGCCGTGGAGCGGTGCAGCAGCGTGGGGCTGCGCAGGGGCGCAGCGTGGGGCCGCGAAGGGGCGCAGTGTGGGGCTGCGCAGGGGCGCAGCACTGTGGGGCGGCGCCGGGGCGCCTCAGCGTGGGGTTGCGCAGGGGCGCAATGTGGGGCCGCGGAGGGGCGCAGCGTGGTGCCGTGCAGGGGCGCAGCAGTGTGGGGCGGCGCCGGGGCGCAGTAGTGTGGGGCTGCGCAGGGGCGTAGCGCGGGGCGGCGCAGGGGCGCAGCGCGGGGCTGGGCCGGGGCGCAGCGTGGGGTCGCGCAGGAGTGCAGCGTGGGGCCGCGTATGGGCGTGGTATGGGGCCGTGAAGGGGCGCGGCGCGGGGCCGCGCAAGGGCGCAGCAGCGCGGGGCTGCGCCAGGGCGCAGCGTGGGGCTGCGAATGGGGCGCAGCGGGGGGCTGCGAATGGGGCGCAGCGGGGGGCTGCGTAGGGGCGCAGCAGCGTTGAGCTGCGCATGGGAGCAGCGTGGGGCTGCGCGGGGGCGCGGCAAGGGGCCGTGCAGGGGCGCGGCGCAGGGCCGCGCAGGGGCGCAGCAGCGTGGGGCTGCGCAGGGGCGCAGCGTGGGGCTGCGCATGGGAGCAGCGTGGGGCTGCGCGGGGGCGCGGCAAGGGGCCGTGCAGGGGCGCAGCGTGGGGCTGCGCAGGGGCGCAGCAGCGTGGGGCTGCGCAGGGGCGCAGCGTGGGGCTGCGCAGGGGCGTAGCGTGGGGCTGCGTAGGGGCGCAGCCGCATGGGGCTGCGCAGGGGCGCAGCGTGGGGCTGCGCAGGGGCGCAGCAGCGTGGGGCTGCGCAGGGGCGCAGCAGCGTGGGGTTGCGCCGGGGCGCGGTACGGGGCCGCGAAGGGGCGCAGCGTGGGGCTGCGCAGGGGCGTAGCGTGGGGCTGTGCAGGGGCGCAGCCGCGTGGGGCTGCGCAGTGGCGCAGCAGCGTGGGGCTGCGCCGGGGCGTGGTATGGGGCCGCGAAGGGGCGCAGCAGCGTGGGGCTGCGCAGGGGCGTAGCGTGGGGCTGAGTAGGGGCGCAGCGTGGGGCTGCGCAGGGGCGCAGCGTAGTGCGGCGCAGGGGCGCGGAAGCGTGGGGCGGCGCAGGGGCGCAGCAGTGTGGGGCTGCGTAGGGGCGCAGCGCGGGGCCGCGCATGCGCGCGGCAAGGGGTCGTGGAGGGGTGCAGCAGCGTGGGGCTGCGTAGGGGCGCAGCGTGGGGCTGCGTAGGGGCGCAACGGTTTGGGGCGGCGCAGGGGCGTAGCAGTGCGGGGTTGCGCAGGGGCGCAACAGCGTGGGGCCGCGCAGGGGAGCAGCAGCGTGGGGCCGCGCAGGGGAGCAGCAGCGTGGGGCTGGGCAGGGGCGCAGTAGTGTGGGGCTGCGCAGGGGCGCAGTAGCGTGGGGCTGCGCAAGGGCGCAGCAGCGTGGGGCTGCGCAGGGGCGCAGCAGCGTGGGGCTGCGCAGGGGCGCAGCAGCGTGGGGGTGCGGAGGGGCGCAGCAGCCCGGGGCTGGGCAGGGGCGCAGTAGTGTGGGGCTGCGCAGGGGCGCAGCAGCGTGGGGCTGCGCAGGGGCGCAGCAGCGTGGGGCTGCGCAGGGGCGCAGCAGCGTGGGGCTGCGCAGGGGCGCAGCAGCGTGGGGCTGCGCAGGGGTGCAACAGCGTGGGGCTGCGCAAGGGCGCAGCAGCGTGGGGCTGCGCAGGGGTGCAGCAGCGTGGGGCTGCGCAGAGCAGCTGTGTGGGGCGGCGCAGTGGTGGGGGGGCTGTGTAGGGGCGCAGCGGCATGGGGGTGCGCTGGGGCGTAGCGTGGGGCTGCGCTTGGGTTGCGCGTTGCGCAAAGGTGTAGTATGGGGCTGCGCAGGGATGCAGCAGCGTGGGGTTGCGCAGGGGCGCAGCAGCATGGGGCTGCGCAGGGGCGCAGCAGCGTGGGGCTGCGCAGGGGTGCAGCAGCGTGGGGCCGGGCAGGGGCGCAGCAGCCCGGGGCTGGGCAGGGGCGCAGTAGTGTGGGGCTGCGTAGGGGCGCAGCAGCGTGGGGCTGCGCAGGGGCGAAGCAGCGTGGGGCTGCGCAGGGGCGCAGCAGCGTGGGGCTGCGCAGGGGTGCAACAGCGTGGGGCTGCGCAGAGCAGCTGTGTGGGGCGGCGCAGTGGTGGGGGGGCTGTGTAGGGGCGCAGCGGCATGGGGGTGCGCTGGGGCGTAGCGTGGGGCTGCGCTTGGGTTGCGCATTGCGCAAAGGTGTAGTATGGGGCTGCGCAGGGGCGCAGCAGCGTGGGGCTGCGCAGGGGCGCAGCAGCGTGGGGCTGTGCAGGGGCGTAGCGTGGGGCTGCGCTTGGGTTGTGCGTTGCGCAAAGGTGTAGTATGGGGCTGCGCAGGAGCGCAGCAGCCTGGGGCTGCGCAGGGGTGCAGCAGCGTGGGGCTGCGCAGGGGCGCAGCAGCGTGGGGCTGCGCAAAGCAGCTGTGTGGGGCGGCGCAGTGGTGGGGGGGCTGTGTAGGGGCGCAGCGGCATGGGGGTGCGCTGGGGCGCAGCGTGTGGCTGTACAGGGGCGCAGCAGCGTGGGGCTGCGCAGAGCAGCTCTGTGGGGCGGCGCAGTGGTGGGGGGGCTGTGTAGGGGCGCAGCGGCATGGGGGTGCGCTGGGGCGCAGCGTGTGGCTGTACAGGGGCGCAGTAGCGTGGGGCTGCGCAGGGGCGCGGCAGCATGGGGCTGTGCAGGGGTGCAGCACTGTGGGGCTGCGCAGAGCAGCTGTGTGGGGTGGCGCAGTGGTGGGGGGCTGTGTAGGGGCGCAGCGGCATGGGGGTGTGCTGGGGCGCAGCGTGTGGCTGTACAGGGGCGCAGCAGCGTGGGGCTGCGCTGGGGCGCAGCAGCGCGGAGCTGTGCAAGGGCGCAGCAGCGTGGGGCTGCGCAGGGGTGCAGCAGCGTGGGGCTGCGCAGAGCAGCTGTGTGGGGCGGCGCTGTGGTGGGGGGGCTGTGTAGGGGCGCAGCGGCATGGGGGTGCGCTGGGGCGCAGCGTGTGGCTGTACAGGGGCGCAGTGCGGGGCTGCGCAGGGGCGCAGCGTGGGGCTGCGCAGGGGCGCAGCAGCGTGGGGCTGCGCAGGGGCGCAGCGCGGAGCAGCCCCGGGGGGCAGCGTGGGGCCGTGGAGGGGCGCAGCGTGGGGCTGCGCAGGGGCGCAGCAGCGTGGGGCTGCGCAGGGGCGCAGCGAGCGGCAGCGCAGTGGTGGGAGGCTGCGCAGGGGCGCATCACGGGGCCGCGTATGGGCGCGGCGCGGAGCTGCGCAGGGGTGCAGCAGCGTGGGGCTGCGCAGAGCAGCTGTGTGGGGCGGCGCAGTGGTGGGGGGGCTGTGTAGGGGCGCAGCGGCATGGGGGTGCGCTGGGGCGTAGCGTGGGGCTGCGCTTGGGTTGCGCGTTGCGCAAAGGTGTAGTATGGGGCTGCGCAGGGGTGCAGCAGCGTGGGGTTGCGCAGGGGCGCAGCAGCATGGGGCTGCGCAGGGGCGCAGCAGCGTGGGGCTGCGCAGGGGTGCAGCAGCGTGGGGCCGGGCAGGGGCGCAGCAGCCCGGGGCTGGGCAGGGGCGCAGTAGTGTGGGGCTGCGTAGGGGCGCAGCAGCGTGGGGCTGCGCAGGGGCGAAGCAGCGTGGGGCTGCGCAGGGGCGCAGCAGCGTGGGGCTGCGCAGGGGTGCAACAGCGTGGGGTTGCGCAGAGCAGCTGTGTGGGGCGGCGCAGTGGTGGGGGGGCTGTGTAGGGGCGCAGCGGCATGGGGGTGCGCTGGGGCGTAGCGTGGGGCTGCGCTTGGGTTGCGCATTGCGCAAAGGTGTAGTATGGGGCTGCGCAGGGGCGCAGCAGCGTGGGGCTGCGCAGGGGCGCAGCAGCGTGGGGCTGTGCAGGGGCGTAGCGTGGGGCTGCGCTTGGGTTGTGCGTTGCGCAAAGGTGTAGTATGGGGCTGCGCAGGAGCGCAGCAGCCTGGGGCTGCGCAGGGGTGCAGCAGCGTGGGGCTGCGCAGGGGCGCAGCAGCGTGGGGCTGCGCAAAGCAGCTGTGTGGGGCGGCGCAGTGGTGGGGGGGCTGTGTAGGGGCGCAGCGGCATGGGGGTGCGCTGGGGCGCAGCGTGTGGCTGTACAGGGGCGCAGCAGCGTGGGGCTGCGCAGAGCAGCTCTGTGGGGCGGCGCAGTGGTGGGGGGGCTGTGTAGGGGCGCAGCGGCATGGGGGTGCGCTGGGGCGCAGCGTGTGGCTGTACAGGGGCGCAGTAGCGTGGGGCTGCGCAGGGGCGCGGCAGCATGGGGCTGTGCAGGGGTGCAGCACTTTGGGGCTGCGCAGAGCAGCTGTGTGGGGTGGCGCAGTGGTGGGGGGCTGTGTAGGGGCGCAGCGGCATGGGGGTGTGCTGGGGCGCAGCGTGTGGCTGTACAGGGGCGCAGCAGCGTGGGGCTGCGCTGGGGCGCAGCAGCGCGGAGCTGTGCAAGGGCGCAGCAGCGTGGGGCTGCGCAGGGGTGCAGCAGCGTGGGGCTGCGCAGAGCAACTGTGTGGGGCGGCGCTGTGGTGGGGGGGCTGTGTAGGGGCGCAGCGGCATGGGGGTGCGCTGGGGCGCAGCGTGTGGCTGTACAGGGGCGCAGTGCGGGGCTGCGCAGGGGCGCAGCGTGGGGCTGCGCAGGGGCGCAGCGCGGAGCAGCCCCGGGGGGCAGCGTGGGGCCGTGGAGGGGCGCAGCGTGGGGCTGCGCAGGGGCGCAGCAGCGTGGGGCTGCGCAGGGGCGCAGCGAGCGGCAGCGCAGTGGTGGGAGGCTGCGCAGGGGCGCATCACGGGGCCGCGTATGGGCGCGGCGCGGAGCTGCGCAGGGGTGCAGCAGCGTGGGGCTGCGCAGAGCAGCTGTGTGGGGCGGCGCAGTGGTGGGGGGGCTGTGTAGGGGCGCAGCGGCACGGGGGTGCGCTGGGGCGCAGCGTGTGGCTGTACAGGGGCGCAGCAGCGTGGGGCTGCGCAGAGCAGCTCTGTGGGGCGGCGCAGTGGTGGGGGGGCTGTGTAGGGGCGCAGCGGCATGGGGGTGCGCTGGGGCGCAGCGTGTGGCTGTACAGGGGCGCAGTAGCGTGGGGCTGCGCAGGGGCGCGGCAGCATGGGGCTGTGCAGGGGCGCAGCAGCGTGGGGCTGCGCGGGGGTGCAGCACTGTGGGGCTGCGCAGAGCAGCTGTGTGGGGTGGCGCAGTGGTGGGGGGCTGTGTAGGGGCGCAGCGGCATGGGGGTGTGCTGGGGCGCAGCGTGTGGCTGTACAGGGGCGCAGCAGCGTGGGGCTGCGCTGGGGCGCAGCAGCGCGGAGCTGTGCAAGGGCGCAGCAGCGTGGGGCTGCGCAGGGGTGCAGCAGCGTGGGGCTGCGCAGAGCAGCTGTGTGGGGCGGCGCAGTGGTGGGGGGGCTGTGTAGGGGCACAGCGGCATGGGGGTGCGCTGGGGCGCAGCGTGTGGCTGTACAGGGGCGCAGTGCGGGGCTGCGCAGGGGCGCAGCGTGGGGCTGCGCAGGGGCGCAGCAGCGTGGGGCTGCGCAGGGGCGCAACGCGGAGCAGCCCCGGGGGGCAGCGTGGGGCCGTGGAGGGGCGCAGCGTGGGGCTGCGCAGGGGCGCAGCGAGCGGCAGCGTAGTGGTGGGAGGCTGCGCAGGGGCGCATCATGGGGCCGCGTATGGGCGCGGCGCGGAGCTGCGCAGGGGCGCAGCAGCGTGGGGCTGCGCAGAGCAGCTGTGTGGGGCGGCGCAGTGGTGGGGGGGCTGTGTAGGGGCGCAGCGGCACGGGGGTGCGCTGGGGCGCAGCGTGTGGCTGTACAGGGGCGCAGTGCGGCGCTGCGCAGGGGCGCAGCGTGGGGCTGCGTAGGGGCGCAGCAGCGTGGGGCTGCGCAGGGGCGCAGCGCGGAGCAGGCCCGGGGGGCAGCGTGGGGCCGTGGAGGGGCGCAGCGTGGGGCCGCGCAGGGGCGCAGCGTGGGGCTGCGTAGGGGCGCAGCGAGCGGCAGCGTAGTGGTGGGAGGCTGCGCAGGGGCGCATCATGGGGCCGCGTATGGGCGCGGCGCGGAGCTGCGCAGGGGCGCAGCAGCGTGGGGCTGCGCTTGGGCGCAGTGTGGGGCTGCACAGGGGCGCAGCAGCGTGGGGCTGCGCAAAGGTGTTGTGTGTGGCTGCACAGGGGCGCAGCGCGGGGCTGCGCAGGGGCGCAGCAGCGTGGGGCCGCGCAGGGGCGCGGCAGTGTGGGCTGCGCGGGGGCGCAGTGGCGTGGGGCCGCGCATGGGCGCAGCAGCGAGGGCTGTGCAGGGGCGCAGCAGCGCGGGGCCGCGCGGGGGCGCTGCAGCGTGGGGCTGCGCAGGGGCGCAGCAGCGTGGGGCCGCGCGGGGGCGCTGCAGCGTGGGGCTGCGCAGGGGCGCAGCAGCGTGGGGCTGCGAAGGGGCGCAACATGGGGCTGCGCATGGGCGCGGCAGCATGGGGCTGTGCAGGGGCGCAGCAGCGCGGGGCCACGCAGGGGCGCAGCAGTGCGGGGCTGCGAAGGGGCGCAGCGGCGTGGGGCTGTCGTGTGGGGTAGAGGAAGGGGTGGCGTGAGGGCGGCGGGGGGTGTGGGGCCCTGCTCGACAGACAACGGTCCAGAGTCGGGCCCCTGGTGGGCGGCCGGGGGCGGCGCGGGGTGCGTGGGGGCGTGCCGTGGGGTGGTGTGGGGGTGTGGCCTGCTACCTAGCCTTTCACTACGAGGATGTGGCGAGGAAGACACAGGGGAACTGGGGCCCGAAAGCCTGGGGATGGGGGCTGGGGCGCTGGCGGCGGGTTACCCCCGGCTGGGATGGCCGGGGTGCCCTGGGGTCCCGTGGGGGCGGAGGCTCCCCACGTCGGCCGGGTGCGAAACCACGACCTGTGTTTCCGTCACCGAAGTTCTTAGGGTTCTACCCCAGGAACTTACCCGCCGCGGGGACTGTGGGCCGGGACGGCCAAGGGGGATGACAATGAAGAGGAAATGGGGGGCCAGGATGAGCCTGGCGGTCGGCACCTTCCCTCGGCCTGGGGGAGGCCGTTGCCCGGGGCTATTCCCTTCCTCCCGTGGCCGTGGTGCTGTGGTGGGTGGTGGTGTGGCTACCCCCCAACGGGTGTCTGTGCCCGGTGCCGTGGGTACAGACCCCCGTTGGGGGCGGGTACGAAGCGCCCGGTCGCCTCGCCCCCCCTGCACAACAGCCCGCCAGGCGCCGGTTGGCCTTTAGCGCCAGCTGTCGTGGGGGGGGGCGCTCGGGGCAGTGCGGGGCCCCTCCGCTCTCCTGGCGCATGGGCATGGGAGCAGTGTGGGGCTGCGCGGGGGCGCGGCAAGGGGCCGTGCAGGGGCGCGGCGCGGGGCCGCGCAGGGGCGCAGCGGCGTGGGGCTGCGCAGGGGCGCAGCGTGGGGCTGCGCAGGGGCGCAGCGTGGGGCTGCGCAGGGGCGTAGCGTGGGGCTGCGCAGGGGCGCAGCCGCATGGGGCTGCGCAGGGGCGCAGCGTGGGGCTGCGCAGGGGCGCAGCAGCGTGGGGCTGCGCAGGGGCGCAGCGTGGGGCTGCGCAGGGGCGCAGCAGCGTGGGGTTGCGCCGGGGCGCGGTATGGGGCCGCGAAGGGGCGCAGCGTGGGGCTGCGCAGGGGCGTAGCGTGGGGCTGTGCAGGGGCGCAGCCGCGTGGGGCTGCGCAGTGGCGCAGCAGCGTGGGGCTGCGCCGGGGCGTGGTATGGGGCCGCGAAGGGGCGCAGCAGCGTGGGGCTGCGCAGGGGCGTAGCGTGGGGCTGAGTAGGGGCGCAGCGTGGGGCTGCGCAGGGGCGCAGCGTAGTGCGGCGCAGGGGCGCGGAAGCGTGGGGCGGCGCAGGGGCGCAGCAGTGTGGGGCTGCGTAGGGGCGCAGCGCGGGGCCGCGCATGCGCGCGGCATGGGGTCGTGGAGGGGTGCAGCAGCGTGGGGCTGCGTAGGGGCGCAGCGTGGGGCTGCGTAGGGGCGCAACGGTTTGGGGCGGCACAGGGGCGTAGCAGTGCGGGGTTGCGCAGGGGCGCAACAGCGTGGGGCCGCGCGGGGGAGCAGCAGCGTGGGGCCGCGCAGGGGAGCAGCAGCGTGGGGCTGGGCAGGGGCGCAGTAGTGTGGGGCTGCGCAGGGGCGCAGTAGCGTGGGGCTGCGCAAGGGCGCAGCAGCGTGGGGCTGCGCAGGGGCGCAGCAGCGTGGGGCTGCGCAGGGGCGCAGCAGCGTGGGGGTGCGGAGGGGCGCAGCAGCCCGGGGCTGGGCAGGGGCGCAGTAGTGTGGGGCTGCGCAGGGGCGCAGCAGCGTGGGGCTGCGCAGGGGCGCAGCAGCGTGGGGCTGCGCAGGGGCGCAGCAGCGTGGGGCTGCGCAGGGGTGCAACAGCGTGGGGCTGCGCAAGGGCGCAGCAGCGTGGGGCTGCGCAGGGGTGCAGCAGCGTGGGGCTGCGCAGAGCAGCTGTGTGGGGCGGCGCAGTGGTGGGGGGGCTGTGTAGGGGCGCAGCGGCATGGGGGTGCGCTGGGGCGTAGCGTGGGGCTGCGCTTGGGTTGCGCGTTGCGCAAAGGTGTAGTATGGGGCTGCGCAGGGGTGCAGCAGCGTGGGGTTGCGCAGGGGCGCAGCAGCATGGGGCTGCGCAGGGGCGCAGCAGCGTGGGGCTGCGCAGGGGTGCAGCAGCGTGGGGCCGGGCAGGGGCGCAGCAGCCCGGGGCTGGGCAGGGGCGCAGTAGTGTGGGGCTGCGTAGGGGCGCAGTGTGGGGCTGCGCAGGGGCGCAGCAGCGTGGGGCTGCGCAGGGGCGCAGCAGCGTGGGGCTGCGCAGGGGTGCAACAGCGTGGGGCTGCGCAGAGCAGCTGTGTGGGGCGGCGCAGTGGTGGGGGGGCTGTGTAGGGGCGCAGCGGCATGGGGGTGCGCTGGGGCGTAGCGTGGGGCTGCGCTTGGGTTGCGCATTGCGCAAAGGTGTAGTATGGGGCTGCGCAGGGGCGCAGCAGCGTGGGGCTGCGCAGGGGCGCAGCAGCGTGGGGCTGTGCAGGGGCGTAGCGTGGGGCTGCGCTTGGGTTGTGCGTTGCGCAAAGGTGTAGTATGGGGCTGCGCAGGAGCGCAGCAGCCTGGGGCTGCGCAGGGGTGCAGCAGCGTGGGGCTGCGCAGGGGCGCAGCAGCGTGGGGCTGCGCAGAGCAGCTGTGTGGGGCGGCGCAGTGGTGGGGGGGCTGTGTAGGGGCGCAGCGGCATGGGGGTGCGCTGGGGCGCAGCGTGTGGCTGTACAGGGGCGCAGCAGCGTGGGGCTGCGCAGAGCAGCTCTGTGGGGCGGCGCAGTGGTGGGGGGGCTGTGTAGGGGCGCAGCGGCATGGGGGTGCGCTGGGGCGCAGCGTGTGGCTGTACAGTGGCGCAGTAGCGTGGGGCTGCGCAGGGGCGCGGCAGCATGGGGCTGTGCAGGGGCGCAGCAGCGTGGGGCTGCGCGGGGGCGCAGCAGCCTGGGGCTGTGCAGGGGTGCAGCACTGTGGGGCTGCGCAGAGCAGCTGTGTGGGGTTGCGCAGTGGTGGGGGGCTGTGTAGGGGCGCAGCGGCATGGGGGTGTGCTGGGGCGCAGCGTGTGGCTGTACAGGGGCGCAGCAGCGTGGGGCTGCGCTGGGGCGCAGCAGCGCGGAGCTGTGCAAGGGCGCAGCAGCGTGGGGCTGCGCAGGGGTGCAGCAGCGTGGGGCTGCGCAGAGCAGCTGTGTGGGGTGGCGCAGTGGTGGGGGGCTGTGTAGGGGCGCAGCGGCATGGGGGTGTGCTGGGGCGCAGCGTGTGGCTGTACAGGGGCGCAGCAGCGTGGGGCTGCGCTGGGGCGCAGCAGCGCGGAGCTGTGCAAGGGCGCAGCAGCGTGGGGCTGCGCAGGGGTGCAGCAGCGTGGGGCTGCGCAGAGCAACTGTGTGGGGCGGCGCAGTGGTGGGGGGGCTGTGTAGGGGCGCAGCGGCATGGGGGTGCGCTGGGGCGCAGCGTGTGGCTGTACAGGGGCGCAGTGCGGGGCTGCGCAGGGGCGCAGCGTGGGGCTGCGCAGGGGCGCAGCAGCGTGGGGCTGCGCAGGGGCGCAGCGCGGAGCAGCCCCGGGGGGCAGCGTGGGGCCGTGGAGGGGCGCAGCGTGGGGCTGCGCAGGGGCGCAGCAGCGTGGGGCTGCGCAGTGGCGCAGCGAGCGGCAGCGTAGTGGTGGGAGGCTGCGCAGGGGCGCATCATGGGGCCGTGTATGGGCGCGGCGCGGAGCTGCGCAGGGGCGCAGCAGCGTGGGGCTGCGCAGAGCAGCTGTGTGGGGCGGCGCAGTGGTGGGGGGCTGTGTAGGGGCGCAGCGGCACGGGGGTGCGCTGGGGCGCAGCGTGTGGCTGTACAGGGGCGCAGTGCGGCGCTGCGCAGGGGCGCAGCGTGGGGCTGCGTAGGGGCGCAGCAGCGTGGGGCTGCGCAGGGGCGCAGCGCGGAGCAGGCCCGGGGGGCAGCGTGGGGCCGTGGAGGGGCGCAGCGTGGGGCCGCGCAGGGGCGCATCGTGGGGCTGCGTAGGGGCGCAGCGAGCGGCAGCGTAGTGGTGGGAGGCTGCGCAGGGGCGCATCATGGGGCCGCGTATGGGCGCGGCGCGGAGCTGCGCAGGGGCGCAGCAGCGTGGGCTGCGCTTGGGCGCAGTGTGGGGCTGCACAGGGGCGCAGCAGCGTGGGGCTGCGCAAAGGTGTTGTGTGTGGCTGCACAGGGGCGCAGCGTGGGGCTGCGCAGGGGCGCAGCAGCGTGGGGCCGCGCAGGGGCGCGGCAGTGTGGGCTGCGCGGGGGCGCAGTGGCGTGGGGCCGCGCATGGGCGCAGCAGCGAGGGCTGTGCAGGGGCGCAGCAGCGCGGGGCCGCGCGGGGCGCTGCAGCGTGGGGCTGCGCAGGGGCGCAGCAGCGTGGGGCTGCGAAGGGGCGCAACATGGGGCTGCGCATGGGCGCGGCAGCATGGGGCTGTGCAGGGGCGCAGCAGCGCGGGGCCACGCAGGGGCGCAGCAGTGCGGGGCTGCGAAGGGGCGCAGCGGCGTGGGGCTGTCGTGTGGGTAGAGGAAGGGGTGGCGTGAGGGCGGCGGGGGGTGTGGGGCCCTGCTCGACAGACAACGGTCCAGAGTCGGGCCCCTGGTGGGCGGCCGGGGCGGCGCGGGGTGCGTGGGGGCGTGCCGTGGGTGGTGTGGGGGTGTGGCCTGCTACCTAGCCTTTCACTACGAGGATGTGGCGAGGAAGACGCAGGGGAACTGGGGCCGGAAAGCCTGGGGATGGGGGCTGGGGCGCTGGCGGCGGGTTACCCCCGGCTGGGATGGCCGGGGTGCCCTGGGGTCCCGTGGGGGCGGAGGCTCCCCACGTCGGCCGGGTGCGAAACCACGACCTGTGTTTCCGTCACCGAAGTTCTTAGGGTTCTACCCCAGGAACTTACCCGCCGCGGGGACTGTGGGCCGGGACGGCCAAGGGGGATGACAATGAAGAGGAAATGGGGGGCCAGGATGAGCCTGGCGGTCGGCACCTTCCCTCGGCCTGGGGGAGGCCGTTGCCCGGGGCTATTCCCTTCCTCCCGTGGCCGTGGTGCTGTGGTGGGTGGTGGTGTGGCTACCCCCCAACGGGTGTCTGTGCCCGGTGCCGTGGGTACAGACCCCCGTTGGGGGCGGGTACGAAGCGCCCGGTCGCCTCGCCCCCCCTGCACAACAGCCCGCCAGGCGCCGGTTGGCCTTTAGCGCCAGCTGTCGTGGGGGGGGCGCTCGGGGCAGTGCGGGGCCCCTCCGCTCTCCTGGCGGCCCGCACGGCCCGTATAATGCAACAAGGGGCGGCGCGGGCTCGTACCGCACGCGCGGGCCGCGCCGCCCCAGCCGGGCTGGGGGACAGGGGGGGGACAGGGGGGGGTTCAGGGGGGTCAGGGCAGGTGGATGGAGGGTGGCGGGGGCTCGTACCGCGCACCGGCGGGCCCCACCACCCTCCAGTCGGGAGGCGCAGCCGCAGGGGTTCTGGGGGCCCCACCCAGGGGCCTTCGGCCCCCCCCGTGCGGTTTCCGTGTGGGGGAGGGGAGGCAAAGGCCACTCGCGGCCATGACACATGGTGCATAGGGAGGGAGGTATGACACATGCAACGCCATGATGCGTGTGGCAGGGGGTAGGGGTGCAAGGCCTGGACCCCCACCGCGTGCGGGGGGTCCTCTTGTTCGTAAGGCGGCCGTCCGTCGGCGGCTACGGCGGCCCACCTCGGGGGCTTCGCTACCTGAGAGAGGAGGGGCGGAGAGTGGGGGGGCGGTGGGGGCACGGCGTGCACGTTGGGGGGGGGGGGGGGGTGGGCTGGTGGGTGGGTGCGCGCGCGAGGGGGACGGGGGTGCGGTGAGCTCAGCCGCAGAGCGTCACCGTGCGGCCAACCGGGCGGAGGAGCGGCCGGGGCTGGCCAAAGTCGGCCGGGGAGCCCGGGGCGCTCGAGGTGTCGGCGGGGCCGCGGTCAGCGGTGGGGCCCGCACCCCGCTCGGCGGGGACGAATCCCGCCGAGCATCATCCACGGGGGCGAATCCTGGTGGAGGCGGGGGGGAGCGCCACGCCGTCCCCTCACGGCCGAACCGGACCGGGACGGGCCCCGCCGGAGGGATACCGGGGGGGTGGGCGGGGCTGGGCACCGGGCCTCCGGGGCCCGGGTCCCTGGTGGTTGTGGGCCGGCGCGGGGGAGACCGGGCGGGCCTCTGGGCTGCGGCTGGTGAGGGGGGGCGTGGAAGGGCCGGGCGGGCTCGGGGGCGAACCCCGAGAGGCCCCCGGGGGCTGGGCGAGGGCTCCTGAGGGCGGCCGTTCCTTGAGGGGGGGGGGGGGGTTGCTCCCTGCCCGGGGGACGACGGGGGCCCCTCTTGAGCGAGGGGGGGGGGAGGGCGTGTATCGCCCGGTGTAGGGCCATGTTGATTCATGGCCGCGCGGCATGGGACTATATCCCCAACCCTCCGCGCCGGAGTCCCTTTCTTTGGGGGGGCTGAGGGGGGGGGGGGGGGGGCTGGCGGTTGTTGTGTGCTCCCTCCCTCGTGGGGGGGGGGGTCGCCGGTGGGAGCTCCGTCCGGCTTGGCCGAAAAAACCCGGTGGCGTCCCCTGGGCTCGTGGGCCCCTTCGAGGAAGAACCTCGGATTCGCCGGGGGGGACTCCGCTATATGGTATGGTATGGTATGGTATGGTATGGTATGGTATGGTATGGTATGGTATGGTATGGTATGGTATGGTATGGTATAGTTTTGCCTCCTCCTGGTCACTAGGGTGCTGCCAGAGAACCCAGATATCAAGGTGGTGCTCATGTCCGCTTCCATGGACAGCCAGTCCATGGTTGCCTACTTCTCCCGGGCGCTTGAAGGGGCGGCACCGCACCTGCTGGATCTGGAGTCCTGCCGCCCCCACCCGCTGAAGGTTACATACCTCGATGACATCCCCTTCTTCGAAGAGCGACTGGACCGTGCCCTGCACCGTGCCCTGTGCGGACCAGCATGGCCGGACCCGGGGTTTCCTGCCGATTGGAATCAGGAGGACATGGCGGAGCTGTTGGCGGAGTTCGTCCTTCACTTGCATGACACACGGCCGCCCAGAGCAGGCAGGACCTACCCCTCCCTTCGCACTCTTTTCTTGCTGGCCCTCTCTGTTTCCCTCCATCCGTCCTCCACTCCATTCGGCACCTCATTTATTTTTGCAGTCAGTTTGTACACCCCCTCTGTTTTCCCCACCTGCCCTCCATCTCTGGGGCTTTCCGGATTTTCAATTGCCAGGGGGAAACTGGGGTCAACGGGAAGGGTCTAAAGGCGGCAAGCGGAGTCGGCATACGAAGCTGGAAATGCGGTGGAGAAAGCGTGTCGCACACGGGGTGGAGCTGGGACGGTGAAAGACTGGACCAAGACCAGGTGAGCCATGGGGCAAGAGGATACTGCGGAGGTCACGGGTCCAAGGCACGGAGTCCGGCAAGTTCAGGGATGAGGCGCAACACGCAGGCCGCCACGACGGATGTTCGGGGGCCGGGGGACCAAACGATGGTGGCCCAGGACCGAACCAATGGACCAGGGAGACCTGGGGCAGGAGACTGTTGGACGACTGTTGGAAGACCGGGGCCAGTAGCAAGGCCTTCGGCCACTCTTCGGACTACCATCGGAGCATGTCCGGCGTCCCGGTGCCCCGGGTGGCCCGCCTCTGGCCCGCCACACCCGGCCCTGGCTGCAGCAGCAGTTGGCCGTCCCTGCAGGGGCATGCCCAGGGCCCCCGCGGTCCGGCGCGGTAGGGTGGCGCCTATTGGGGGGGGGGGTTCAGGGACCACCTGCCCTTGTCCCGGAAGGGGGCGTCCAAGGTCCCCCGAGGAGCGAGGACTGCCATTGCGCCAACCCCGGCACACAGAGCTCTCGCCCCTGTGCCAGACTGTCGCGCCCTGCGATGGTGCAAAGGGGGCGCACCGTGCGCTGTGCCCGCGCTGTGCGACCACCGCCGGTAGCCACGGGTCCCAGGGCCCTGAAGTCTGCACCCCCGATGCTGTTTTGAATGGATCATGCACGCTTCTGTAGGGGGGGTGGTTTGCAGGGGTGTTCCTGGGATGAACAACGTAATGATTGGCGCTGTGCCCGCGCTGTGCGAAAACGCCCCCAAAGGCACGACTCTCCTGCGGGGGGGCGGCTCCCCTCGTTCCGCTTCCGCGGTCCGGCCTCCTTCACGACTGGCGAGCCATTCCATCCGGTCCGTGCCCGGCGCGTGTCACAAGCGTTCCCTTGGTCGCCTCCCCGTGGGTGTGTTTGGGCGGTTTTGTGTTGCGCCGCGGTGTGTCCGGGATTCACGCCGCGCCCCACGTGCGCTGCATTGTGGTAGACCTCGCCTCCGGTGTGCCGGTTGGCCGCGGCCCACCGCCGGTGTGCCGGTCCATGTGGCCCATGCCGCCTGCGTGAGCCTCGGGGGGAAGTTGGGCTGGTGGTGGTGGTGCCCCCTAGCCCCCCTCCCCCCGAAAAAAAGGGGTCTCAATGGACAGGACCCGTGCAAGCAGGTTTTACCAGTGTTTATGGCCATTGTTGGCCCCGTTTACCTGTTTCCCCCTCTTATACATGGCCCCCCTTTGCCAGTCCTTTGGCCCATGACACCGCAAATTCCCGCTGTTTCATTCATTTTCTAGCAGTCCCCAATTGTCAACCCATTTCGGCCCATTTGGCCCTCCGCTTTTGGGGCGGGGGGGGGGGGTTTGGCACAAGGCCTCGGCATCAGATCGGGGGGGGGGGGGATGGGAGACATGGGCCAAAAAGGTTGCCTTTCCTGATCCAGTGGCAGGGACAGTCAGGTCTTGGGGTGTTAAGGGCTGCGAGGGAAAAGACTTTAACTTGTATCAACTTCCGACAGCGGGTGTGCCTTGTGAAAAGACAGGCACATAATCCGGCACACGGATTTGTTTTACGGTCCGGAAGAATTTCGAGGTCGATTTCCGGACGGGATGTATCTCATGGGCCAATTTCATGAGACTAATCCGTAGAATAACTCATTCTCGCAGGTTTACCTCATGGAATCGGCCCATAAGATGCATCTGAATCACCCATTATCCATTGATTTACACGTTATAGCCTGTGGCAAGGCAGCAGTACGGACCCGGCAACACAACCCACGTGCAGCCCCACCCTCTCGCTGCTTCCGTCCTCCATCAGATTCTGAGCTGGAGTCCTTTTTGGTGTTCCTGCCAGGGAAACGGGAGGTGGCCCTTCTCTCGGAAAAGCTGGACGACGCGGCCCGTGGCGACCTGACCATCAAGTCCGTCGTCGGCGGGCAGACGGTGGAGGTGCAGGAGCAGACCCTCCAGAGGTCAGTGAACGCCGTGGACCAGCGGACGGTCATTCTGGGCACTGATGTCGTGGAGTCCAGCGTCACCATCCCCGACGTCGACGTCATCATCGACAGTTGCGAGCACAAGCGCCTCCGGTGGGACGGGCAGCGGAGGCAGTATCTGCTCACGCTGATGCTCATCAGCCAGGTCCACAACTGGACCCGCCTGCCCACGTCCCGCATGTTCCGGGACGGCCCGCTGCCTCTGTCTCCGCCGAGCTGCCCCCTGCTTTGGGGTGTTGTTGTTGGCCCCCCACGCCGCCACCAATGAACCATGTTCCATACCCCATGTCAGTGGTGGTGAGCGCCCTCCGATTTCATTGTCGTGAAAGTGGCTGCATGTGAGGCATGCCGGCGCCGGCATGGGGGGAACGCCGAGGGGTGGTGTGTTTGTAACGTAGACACCTTCCTCCTGAACACTCAAACTAACGGGGGGGGGGGGGGCAGACCAGCCGTGAGGGGGAAAAGGACATATGGTGGACGGCCGGGACAGCGCGTGGAGGAACAGGGCACCTGGGCCTCACGCACACAGAAACACAGCGAGGCAGAGGACAGAGGCGCGTGGACAGCAAAAACAGTCAAACGACCCCAGCAACAACCAGCACATCCTCAATACGCCAACTATTGGGCGCCGCTGACGCGCAAACGGCACACCCTGCCACATCCAGCACAGGCCCAACCCACCAACTACTGGGCTCCGCGAACGCGGAAACGACACCAGCAGGAGCACCGGCCGCAGTGGCCGACAGAAAGCAGCAACCCGACGCAACATGCGAAGGGAAGAACGGGTGACTGTCCAGGGCCCCGTAAAGGAACAACAACCAGACAGAATGTCACACAGGGGGATTATACAAGCTAGAATTTCTGCATTTCAAATTCTGTAGAGAAATTTTGTACGCAATTTGTTCAGTGTTCTTAAGGATTTGTGCGGGTAATAACAGCAAGAGCCCACTGTTTCTCATGAGCAATTGTTGGGAACCGTACATAATTTGTTCGCTCGTTTTTAAGAAGTGGCACAGATTTTGTCGCGCCAGCATTTGTAGAAGCATCTGCGATGGCGATCAGGCCGCTGAAAGCCTCTGCACACCACCGCTGTCTTGATGGCGGCCTCAGAACAAAGCGCCTCTGCGAAGGCATGGCGCGGTGCGCCGGAACGCGGATGATGTCTCGATGTGATTTGCGCCCTCTCAACCACCGCACCACCCCTGCTCTCGCCCTCCCCGTTGGCCGCCCCTCTGCCCTTCCGCCTCCTGCTGATCGCCAGGACGAGGCGAAGCAGAGGGCCGGGCGGACGGCGCGCGTGAGGCCGGGGGAGGTCATCCGCCTCATTTCCGCGCGGTGCTTCGCGGAGCTCCGTCGGCACGCAGAGCCGCAGATCCGGCACTCGCCCCTCGAGGACGTGCTGCTCACGTGCTTTGAGTTGCCCAACTTGGGGGACCCGAGGGAATTCCTGCGGACGATGCCCGACCCGCCCGATGAGCGCGCGGTGGATGCGGCCATACTGCGGCTGCTGGAGCTCAACGCGTTGAGCCGCCCGGCCGCTGTGGAAGGGGGCGCCCAAGCGAGGCCCACCCACTTCGGCCGGTTCCTCCAGCGGATGCCGCTCGACCCGGAGGTGGGCCTGCTCGTCATGAACGGGCTGCGCCTGGGCGTTGTCGAGGACTGCGCCCTCCTCGCCGCCGTGCACCAGCGCGGCGAGCCCTTCCTGGACAACCCCGAGTACACCCCGGCGGAGGTGCGGACGCTGCGCCGCGTGCGCGACGCGTGTAGCCCAGGCCGGGCCGAGGGTCGCAAACGCGTGTTGCCCGGGGATCTGGTCGCAGGCCTGAGGGCGTTCCGGGCCTGGAAAGCAAAAGGGGCCCAGGCGAAGTGGACGTTGGCGCAGGAGGCGGAGTGGTGCCAGCAGCACTGTTTGAGTCTGGACCGGCTGCATGAGATCGAAGAGATGTTGGTGCAGATTTGTGAGGTCGCCTCTTCCCCCCTCCCTCCCATTCGCTGACTGTCTGTCTGTCCGTCTGCTTGCCCCTGCCTCCCATGACCTCCTTCTGTGGCGGCAGGTGGCAAACCGAGGTAGGCCACAGCGGCCCTGGGGTAACAGGAGGAGTCGTGGGCTCGCACCAGCCTTTGGGCCCTAAGAACCTAGTTACAGTGCAACAACAGACACATGCATACAGCCATGCCTGAACCCCCTTACCCACAGACCGGCCAATGCATCCCTGGATTATGAGGAATGGAGGGCTCAAAAGGCGAGGTGACAACGAACACCCAGACCCGCCTAACTGAATTGTACAGGGGCAAAGAGAAAGCCCATGCTTGCAGGCCCTCTTCCACCCCTTCTCTCCGGATCTCCTGGCGCCAGGCGCCAGTGCACGCGACGTGATTGGGATGGCACTTGGACCACTTTCCTACCAGCGTGGACAAAAATATACACCGCCGATGGCAGATCCGAAAACTCTTTCGCAATCAACCATGGCAGGTCACAATCAGGACGTATAAAAGAACGCTAAGGAGTCCACTGCACCTTGTTCATGGTCAATTTGCCAATTGTCATCCACCGTCGATGCATGTCACTACATAGACATTGAAACAGAAGCCTTCAAGAAGCGGTGGACACAAGACCACTACCACATAGGACGACCATTATCCGATCCTTGGCTTAGATTGCGGCCGAAATACGCGATCCTTGCGGCCCTCTCCTCCCTCCTTTCCTCCGGTGCTGCTAGTTTTGCCATCCCTCGTCAGCACAGGCATTCAATCTCATGTGTATCGAAGTGTATCGGAGCGTGTCGTCGCCAGGGTGGTCCTTAAGGGACCAGATTTTTTTTTGTTAAGGACCGCCCCGAGGGACCACCAACCGCTAACTGCCAACTGCTACCAACCGCCAACCGCCACCAACCGCCAACCGCCAACCGCGACCAACCGCCAACCGCTGCCAACCGCCACCAACCACCCATCACCAACTGCCAACTGCCGCCAACCGCCGCCAACCACCAACCGCCAGCCGCCAACTGGCAATCTCCACCAGCCGCCAACCGCCAATTGCCACCAACCATGGTTGAACATATGAGCTACACGCGGTCGTTTTTGAAAAAACCATGTTCCGGAACAGTTTTTTTTCTTCCGTTAAGGACCGCCCTGGTCGTCGCACATAGTGCCAAATTGGCCACCAGAGAAGTACCCAGTGATTACCGGGAGCACACGAGTGGGGGATACGCACTTTTCGCGTCTGAAACAGAAAACACAGCACCCCTGCGAACACCCTCATGCTTGCTCTCACCCATCTCCCCACAGAATGCCGAAAAGGTCACGAGAGTGCAGGCGCTCTCCAATAGTGTTGCTACAATTTTGGCGGAACCCTGAATCACCCAGTGTTACACACAAGTGGTGCGATGCAGGTATTTTCGTGCTGGTGACGCGAATGCAGTGTGCCCCCCCGATGCCAAAGGTCCAGCGGCTCTCGGGCATGTTCGAGTTGGGCAGTCGGAGAAGACAAACGCAAATATGTGAAAACCTAATTCCACAGTTCCACAGCACACACAGACGACAATTGCTCTTAATACAACGAAGAAACAAAAGTGTCCGACGCCATTTCAAATCCTTCTGAGATGGCAGGGGTTACGTTGCCATTTCATTTTGGTTTTTTGTTGCGTTTTGGGTAGTTTTTGGGTGATTTTTCCAGCAGTGACACTATCATCCTCAAACATGGCACCGCTCTCAACCGCCAACAGCGCACTTTGAACTTTGGGGTGCAATGTATCTGCTGGCCATGGCACAACAGTACTGTGCCTCTAAAGTCTTCCCTGTTTCGTCTTCGCTTCTTGCTGCTTGGGCATTGTAATCGTGTCCAATAGTTGGTATGAGGAAATACAAAATCCCACTACGTATTTTGAACTTTAAGTGTGGTATTTTGAACTTCTAGCACCCAAATGGGTTAGTCCCAAGCAAATCAGGCTGAATTTCCCCAAGTGGCTGAAGTCCGGTGGTGGTGGTCGCCTTTTGTGCTTTCGCGGTTCTCGCCTCCATCAGGTGGCCTTATATGAATAGGACATATCTCTGGTACCATAGATAATGCTTGAGGCGCAAGGCCTTTGGCGGGCACCATTGCCCAACAGATGGGGCAGCTAGGCACTAACAATCACCCATAATGTGGTGATTTGCGATTTATTGGTGAATTTGACAAAAGATTCGTTTGTTTATCACAACGATTTCATGTTGTTTGCATGGATGTCACGTTGATGTTGTTGCTGCATTTGACATTGCTTTTGCTGTTGGATTTGCTCAGTCGCATAAGAGCTGCCCAGTGCAGAACAAGACCAATTAGGATGCCACTGATTATAGAGGGGCTTTTCCCTTCCACTGACCTATGACCTCCCTCTCTTCCTCCCTCTCTCCCTCCCTCCCTCCGTCGCCACCCTCGCCCCGTTGTTTTCGTTGTTTTCCCCACCTCTTCCTCCTTCTCCCTCTCCGTTTCTGCCACCGACCTCACCTCCCCTACCTGATCCCCCCCCCCCCCTCTCTTTTTGTGTATCTGTGTTTTTGTGTGTGCACGCATCCTGCACCAGGTTCTGAATGACTTGGGCTATGGGTCACGTGTCGCGCTTCCAAACCGTACGCGCATGCGCCGGCGCAGGCAGGAAAAGCATTTGCTCCGAAGGGGGCAAGGAGCCCGCCCCAAGCACAACGCCGAGGAAGATTTGCAGGAGCTGCTGCTGCCGTACATCACAGATCGCAGCACGGAGCTGCTCCTTGTTTGGTGCATCGCATCTTCCTTTACTGCCGGGATTCTCGAGGTCTCCAACGGCTCAAGCACTGAGCAGGTGAAGTATCGGCCGAAGAAGCGCCGTTCCATGTCCATTGCTCCGCACCTGAACGACAACGGGTTTCGCGTTGTATTCTCGAGGACACTTGCGGAAGGAGACGTGCAGATCAGTTTCCCCTGCCCCGAAGAAGCTCACCAAGCCCTGCAAGAGGCTGCACTGGCCAACAACCGGTCCGTTCCTTGGAGCAGTGCCCGTCTTTGGGGCCGCCCCACGGCTCGGACGCATGTAGCCCGCAGGAGGTGCTACGAGGGCCCGCCCGTGCGGATTGCGGGGACGTCGCTCGCGCAACCGCCGCCTTGCGACCAGGTCACCATCGTGGCAGGCGAGGTCTTGGCCTGCGGGGACCACAAGCGGGTGGCCATGTCGTACATGTGTACCAAGTGCAGTGTGGCGCCCTGGGGCATTCTGCCGCTGGTGCTCGTTGCGACGTATCCCGCGACCCGCGTTGAGAAGTGCGACGATGGGAAGATCTGGAGGCTGGCGTTCCGGATGCACGGGGTGCGGGAGGAGCGCGATTACCATGCGCCTTCGCCGGAGGTGGAACGGCTTCTTGATCTGATCCGCAAACACATGGACACCGAGTTCGGGACCAAGCGGGAGGAGCGGCACAGGGTAGTGGACGCGCGGCGCACCGCCGTTTTGCAGTTGATGGGCCTCTTGGACCAGCCGGAAGGTGCCGCCGTCCCAATGGAACCCGCGATCCGCGAGACGCAGTTTTTTGACCGCGGGGGCGTGTTTGCGGAGGCCTTGCACAATTGGTTCCTGCCGGAGGTGTTTTCGAACGATCTGGCGGCCTTTAGCCTGCAATAGCCGCACGGCACTGCGCCGCATCCCCATTGCATCTGGCGGCCTTTAGCCTGCAATAGCCGCACCGCACTGCGCCGCATCCCCATTGCATTCTCCACCACGCCGCGGCGCACCACTCCGGTCTACACGGCACCCCGACAAGGATGCATTGGAAGGGGGGAGGTACCCCCCCCCCCCCCCCTCCAGCGCGCCCAGCCTATGCCCAGCCACTGTCCCCCTCACGCCAAGTGCCGGCCTCAACGGCATTTGTAACCGACAGTAACCGCCCCCAACCGCTTTGGCAACCTCCTCCAACCGCCTGTCACGCCCGCCCCTGGGGCCGCCTCTGAGGCCCCTTCTCTTCTATTGTATCCCTGCTGACCCCGACCCACCACTGCGCAGTGTCAATGATCCGGTCCAGAATGTTTGGTTGGGGAGGTGGAGGGTACAACCGCTTCAGAAGAGGGCTCGTTCCGCGCGCTGTGCAGGCCAAAGGGCCGTGGGCCGGGCCGCTGGTCCAGTGCGGGCCCACGGCGCTGCGCGACTGCGGCCTGAAACGCGGATGTGCGGGCACCAGCACCGGCCCTCGAACGGGCGACACTTTGTACCAGAAGGCGCCGGACGACCGCGCGACGAAAGGTCGGGACGAGAGGCCGAGCGTTAAGGCCCGTGCCTGTCGGATGGGGTTTCCTCGACGAAACGCGGTTTCCACTGCAAACACCTGTCGCCCCTGCGCCCCCTCCCACTCAGCACCTCCCCTCTTCAAGCACCTCCCCTCTTCAAGCACCTCCCCTCTTCAAGCACCTCCCCTCTTCAAGCACCTCCCCTCTTCAAGCACCTCCCCTCTTCAAGCGCCATCGATGGTTGCTGTCATGGCTCATGTTGTTCACTCACCCCAGCAACGGACCCGATGTCTGTGGTGGTGTTTGACCATCCCACAACACGCGCTGTCCCGTTCGGTGGGCGGCGTCTTAAATCACCCATTTTACCCGCGCGGAGGGGCTGGGGCGACGTGCAAAGCGCATTGTCCCTGCAACGGACTGGGCACACCAGCGGGGGCATGAGCGGCCTGCCATTCCTGCTGAGCCCTCCAGACCGTCTCTCCGCGCCCACTCTCACACTGTGTCATTTGTTTCGCTGCATTTTTCGGGGTGCATTCCCCATTGCGTTTGTAATGTTCGGTGCAAAATTGTGCCGTGCGCAGGGGTTTGCGTGTTTTGACGGACCCCCATTTGGGGTGCTCAGAACCAGACTTTCAGTTAATGCGCATCCCACTTTTTTGTGTTTGTGAATCCTTTGCATCCCACAAACAAAAAGTATGAACACATGTGAATCCCACAAATGACCAGTGTGCACACATGTGATGACCGTCGAGTTCATGTCCTGCTGTGTGTGCCCATGTTGCAGTTTGCTGTCGTGTTGTGTGCCCCGTGTGTGTGTGCCTCTTCCAATCCAGCACAAATGAAACGACGTTCTTTGAAGTCAATGCTCACCCCTGCCCTGTCAACAGATCAACCTTCGTTGGTATGGCAGTTTGTGCATGTGAACCTGTGAGTCTGTGAGTTCATGTGAATCCCATGTTACAAATGTGTGAACACGTGTGAGTCCCACAATCAAAAAGTGTGACTCCAAACGCGCACGGAGTCGCATTACCTGAAACTCTGCTCAGAACACTGCACCGGCTGAGGGCACCCCCCCCCCTCTGCCAGGAACGTCCCTGCGCTGGATCTAGATCCCCTGCACTGTCGTCACAGCCCCACCGGGCGATGATATTGCCAGCCTTTTGTGCCCGGGGCACTGTGTAGACTCCGACGGGCGCATGCAGAGGAGCCCCGTGATCTGGTCCGTCTCATCTCAGCCTCTGCAAGGAATCCGGGAGGCCTGAAATGTCGAACCTGCACTGAAAGGTATTTTGTGTGCCAGAAAGGTATGAGGTCAGGTTTATATTGCGAAGGATCTCTTGTTGCGAAAGGTATACTTTTGTGGCGTGCAAACTCGAACAACTCAGTCTTGTGGCGAAAAAAATACCGAATGTTTCCGTGCCTTGAGGCCCTGTCCCTGAGCGCCCTGCCCCCTGCGCCCCACATCCCCGATATTGGATTGGCCTTGGCAAGGCATCAGAATGTGTCCAGTGCCGTGGATTGCCCGCCACACTTTTACTCATGGCCCCACCACGTCAGAAGTTGTGTGCCAGCAAGAACATGAACATCGTATGGACGGGGGCTTTTGGTGCAGCCGGGTTTCAACCTGTGAGTGTCAATCGACTTTTATATGTGATTTGTTTCTTATCTTTTTGTCTTTTCATGCTTCTTATCTTTTGTGTCCGATGAAGCATGCCGATCCACTCAACCCAAATGACCAATGTGCGAAGTGTTTCGCTGCAACGTGGTTGGCGCAACTGTTTGTGGCAAGATGATACAAAATGTCGAGAAGGGACCCCATCGGTTGTTTCTGTTGTTTCAGAAAATGGAAAATAAAAGCAAAGTAGAAAGGTGAAGACTCCCCAAGAAAGTGGAGTGTTGGAAATACAAGCCTATGTGGATGCAAAACACTATTTTTTGTACACGAAAAATGACCCAGTGTATGGATAAAAGCTTCTTGTGTTCCCTTCAATTTCTCATGCCAATTCCACCTCTGTGTTCGATCCAACAACAACTTCAGACATGGCCTCTGAAGAGCGGCATCCTGCAAGGAATCTCGGTAACACACCACAAAGGCCCTTTCTTTTCCAACATTGTCCATTGCTCTGCATTTGTTTGCACGTCACACAACATCAAACATCCAAGGGCGGAGAGGGTGGGTTGAGGGGTTGGCCTAGACTCTCAGCCCCCTAGTCTTCTAGCACGTCCCTCAGGTCGGGTCCTCAGGGACCAGCTCCGGAACAGTTTGGGGGGGGGGGGGGTGTTGGCTTGAAACTGTGCCGTGGTAACCATTCCATGGGGGGTTCGGATCCAGGATTTCACATGGAACCTTTGATCATGCTCTGATTTGCCTCGGGGCCGCGCGCTCCCGCCCGTCAAGTGGTTATTTGACTTATTTCTGTGCACTCTCAGCAGGACAACGGGGTCCGAGGAACCAGCCAAACCTTTGATCATGCTCTGATCTGCCTCCTGCATTGCTAGCCTGTGACTTTCTGAGTCTCTCATTCCTTTTTTTTTTCTCGCTAAAATGCATTTGCGAACAAGACCAGCCCGTGTTGTGTTCCCGGTTGCCTTGGCAATTTGTTGTGTGTCTACGGGGGTTGGCCCACACTGTCTGCTCCCACCCACTCTGCCATCGCTCAGCTCTTCAGTGCATGCACCATGGCTCAGCTCGCCAACGTTACCGAACCGGCGTCAGAAGCAAACTCCACGGCTGCGTCGCCAGGCTGCCAGTCACCACGCAATCCTCAGAGCCCCACCGCTCAAGCCCGTCTGGCGGCAATGATTGACGAGGATTTCGTTTCTCGTGTGGACATCCCCGAGTATTCGGACCCCACACGGTTCAGCTGGTACAAGCTGTGGGCCTACACTGGCCCCGGGTTTCTGATGAGCATAGGTTTGTTGCAGGGGTATTGTGGAAGCGGACCTTTGCTTCACCAGCTGCAACCACATATGATGGGCACATATGGGCCAAAGCGCCGATGACGGTGTCACTGATAAGTTATTTTTGCTGATCATTTGCTGGTGCCCACCACCCCGCCCCATGCCCGCCCGCCCAGGCCTCGCGCCACCCCGTCTGCCCGCCAGCCCCCCCCCCCCCCCAAGACCACGCCCCCGCGCCTGCCCGCCCACCCGGACCCTGCCAGGCGCACTTTACCTGGGGTGTCGCGGGCACTTGGGTCTGGCCAGGCGCACTTCATGTGGGGTGTCGTGGACACTTGGGTCTGACCAGGCGCACTTCATGTGGGGTGTCGCGGGCACTTGCGCCTGACCAGGCGCACTTCATGTGGGGTGTCGCGGGCACTTGGGTCTGACCAGGCGCACTTCATGTGGGGTGTCGCGGGCACTTGGGTCTGACCAGGCGCACTTCACCAGCCCTGCCCGTGTGAACCCCGCCCCACCCGCCACCCACCAGCACCCCACCCCGCCCCGCCAAGACCACCCACCGGCCTGCCCACACCCCGCCACAGCCACCCTGCCAGGGGGGGCGGGTGGGGCGGATGGAGATCTATGGGGAGGGAGGATAGCGGCAGCAAATTGGAATGTTTGATGCTGCATACCTTAACCAACACAGCGCAGGGCACACCAGTTTTCGGGGGAAGGAAGTGGCACGCTGCTGGAGTCTGCTTTTGCCCACTGCACGCGCCCCTTTCATGCAGCGTATTTGGACCCCGGCAATCTGGAGGGGGACCTGCAGGCGGGTGCGGTGTGTGGGTACGACCTTCTGGGGGTCCTTTTCTGGGCCAGCGTGATGGGCTGGCTGCTGCAGCTGCTGGCCATGCGGCTGGGGGTCGTCAGCGGAAAGCACATGGCGGAGGTCTGCCGCGAGGAGTATCCCATATTGCCCCGGTATGTGACCCCGACTTCCACTTGGGCACGAGAGACAGAGGCAATGCAGGCAATGGAAGCCAGACTCAACACCAGCCCGTCTGTTCTCATGGGCTTTGTACACGCTTGTCCTTTTGTACGCGCGCGCGCAGCGTTGCTCTGTTGCACTGTTTGTCGCTCGCACGTGCGTGTGCACACGCGCATGTGTGTGTGCGTGCGTTTCTGTGCGGGCGTGCGTGCGTGCGTTCGTGTGCGTTTGTCGGTGCGTTTCTGTCTGTTTCCGTTCCGAAAGCGCGCACCTGGAAGTCCTCTTTTTGGTCCGCGGCCCAAAGGGGGGCACGGGCCCCATTCCCCCGATGCAGTTGACGCGCGCCTCTGCCAAATGTCGAATTTCACGCCCTTTTAGGCCATGAAGCAAGTCAAGCACTGCCAATGTGTGGGCTTCAGGTGAACAAACAATATGTTTGTGGTCGTGCTCTGGGGCCGAGCAGTCTTCACCCTCAGGCACGGTCTGCGACAAATACCAGGGGTGGCTCTGCAGGGGGTGGGTGGGTGGGGGGATGCTCTAGGGGCAGGGGCTACGGCCAGCAAGAGCAGGTGTGTGTATCTGCCTCCGTGTGGTCTAAAGCCACACAAACCGCTGGTTTGGCACGAATGCTGAGGTGTCTCCATCTACCCCTCCGTTAATACGAAGGTAAGGGGTGGCAATACGATGGGTACCACGTGGGGTACACGTGCATGTACACGTGCATGTGCGTGCCTGTTTGGGGGCGGGGGGGGGGCTGGAATGGGGCCTCCGGCTTGTTGAGTGCAAGACCTCATCAGGCACCAAACACAGAACATTCAGCGTTTTGGTGGCAAAGGCACTGGAAAATTGGTTCTGTGGTTTGCGGGGCCCAATCTGTTTCTGCCCTTCAACTTGTGCTCACCAAAAACCCTTCGATCATTGGGAGGCCACGCAAACATGTATGACAACGAGAAACACAAACGGTGCCTCCGTCGGGAGTGTTTGTCTGCTTGGGATACAAAGGGGGGCCTGGGCCATCTCAAGAAAGGGGGGTTGTCAGGTGGCGAGGATTGTCAAGCGGTCGGGAGTGGGGGACGGGGGTTCTTGAAGGAGGGAGGGGGGTACCCGTTTTGGTTGGGGGCATTGGCCCACAGAGGGATATAAAGGGGGTTGGCCAATAACAGTAGGGGGGGGAGGGGGGTTAGTGGCAGGGGGCATTTAACGGCAGGGGGTTGGGAAGGTGATTCCTGCACTCCAATAGTGGCAGGGCAATTCGACCGAGGCACAGGCATTCGGCCGCGTAATGGAGCATCTGCAGAATAGCAATCGTCCGCTGTGACGAAACACAATCATGGCCCTCTGCATTCGCCACAGGGACCACATTGTCAATTAGTTCAACCTCCGATTCTGAGTCGGAGATTGAAGCAACAGAGGAGGCACCACCATCAGACATTTGAACGCTGCATCAAACAGTGGCAGGGGGGATAGTGGCAGGGGGTTTCGAAACTTTTTGGTGCAACCTTCGGGTATGGCCCGGGGAAGTTGGACTGCCCACCGACACTTCCGTTGCCCAGGATCCTGGTCTGGATAATGATTGAATTGGCGGTCATTGGCAGTGACATCCAAGAGGTCATTGGCTCCGCCATCGCCCTGAAGGTGCTCAGTGGGGGCGTGCTGCCGCTTTGGGCGGGCGTCATCATCACCCTCCTCGACACGTTCATCTTCCTGCTTTTGGAGGGCTACGGGATCCGAAAGTTGGAGGTTCTGCCCCATCAGCGCCTCTGTTGCACCCTCCATTGCACCGGCCCATGCCCCCTGCCCCTGCCCCGGCCCGTTCACTTGCCCGGTTCCCTGCCTGACGACCCCACGCTGCTGCCCCATGCCACCGCATGCCAATGGCATGGCCTGTTAGCGAACGCCCTCTTGTGTGCCCTCTTTTGCTGCAGCGACTCTTGCATGGCAGTCCTCCCAAACCCTTTGTCAGGCTTGACATGGGCCTTCGTTGAACACATCAAGACTGGGCCCCGATCATGTACACCGCCGGACTGAGCACTGTGGAAGGGCCTTGCCAGATTCCCCAGAGCTGATCCCGGGGACTAAAGGAGGAGGCAACGCGAGCCCCCCCCCCCCCCAACTGCGATCGCCACGGTGCCATTTTCGTTCAGCCATGACAACCACTGGAAATGGTGGCCTGTCTAACCACCGTTGCAGGTCAACATGGGACCAAGAAGAGAGTGGACCCAATTTTGCAACCAAAAGCAACACATGCTTTACCCCCCCCCCCCCCCCCAATGCGAGAACGACGCCCTGGTCAGAACAACAGTCGGTATTGTTTCCGCAACTTCCGGAGCCATGTCCGACTTCGCCCTTCATAAAAAACAATACATCCCATTGTCAGAACAACACTCGGTGTCGTCTCCATCAAAGTCTGCGGCTTCAGTGTTGTTCTTGCAAAGGGGGGGGGGTACATGTTTTCCCCACAAGGGCTCTGCCGGAACGGAACGGAATGCGCATTGGTTCACGAACACCGCAGTGCTGTCCCTGCCGCAACCCAGCGCCCGTTCCCGTATCGTGTTCTGCAAGCCCCAAACGAAGCCCACCAGTGTGTGTTGTGTGACCCACCCACCGTCCGGGCACAACTGGTGCATGGAGACGCACAACTGATTGCTGCCGATTGCTGAACTCCGCCCCGCGACGTTTGATTGGGACTTGCCTCGACCGGCACAAAAGGGTCGTGAGGGGACGCTACTGGTCTCATGTTTGCAGTTGGAGGGGGCCATTGTACCGCCAGGGAATCGGTACAAGATTGCCAGGCGTGGGCCGGAAAGACGTTTTGAAACACCTGCGGGGCTGCAATTGGTTGGCCAAACATCTTTGGAAGTGTCCTCCACCCGACTGTCGCCGTGCCATGTGAGTGGAAGCGTGACGGGGTAGAGGATGTGCGTTGCATGGGGGAACAAGGGGGCGGGAGGAAGGAGAGTGAAATGGAGGGGAAAGAAGGCGGGCGACGCAGTAGGTCTAGGCGGTGTGTGTTGCCCATGTCGCCTGCCCCTGCCCACATTCCTGTTTTTTCATGCATGGGTCCCAGGCAATGTTCAGTGTGCTCATCACAACGATGGCCATCACATTTGGTGTCCAATTCTTTATTGCGCAACCGGACTATTGGGATGTCGCATCAGGTCTGTTGTGCGCAGACTGAGTGAATCTCTGTGTTGAGGCCTTGCCCCAGCTCAAGGAGAGGGTTTTGTACGCCTTTGCCTCAGCTCTAGTGGACGGGCGTTGTGCGCTTTGCCCATTTATGCGCTGGCTGGTAGTGGGTCCCCCTTTTCAGACCCCCCCGTCCAAAAATGGGCGGGTGTAGCATGCGAGAGGGTCAAGGGAAGTGGGTTCAGAGTCGAAGGGACAAACTGGCACGTGTTGTTTCAAGGCGGCGTTGCGGCAGCAGAGCCGAGCCCTTTCTCAGGTCAGAGTGAAACAATCATGTGTGCCATGGCATTGTCTGCTTCTCAACATGCGGACTGCACTTAATACCGGAGGCCTCATCCACGTCATCCTGAGCCCCTAGTCACGAAGGAATGATCCAGACACTTCTCCCCAAACAGGGACCCCCCACCTGCGATGGCGTGAACCGAGACCACGCCACCCGGCATCTCCCCCAGGCCTGCACTCGTCATTTTCTGTTTGCTGCGCTTCAGCCGACCCTCGCAGTTTGAGCAACGATCCAATTGCTCTGGGCTCTGGTGACAGCTTCCCTTTCCCCGCAGTTGGGAAGGCGGTGGGTTCTGGTATCCCCCGAGCACATGTCTCAAACTGATCTGCACCGCACAGCGTTTTGAAATGTGCTACTGAGAGGCAATCCTTTTTGGCGTGTGGCAAATAAGCGAACACCCTCGCCCATAACAATATCGGCATCAGTCACACATATTTCCGCCGGATCCACGCGCCTCGTTTCACGAGGCACGCGGGAGGGGAGGGGTTTGGCGCTACCGAGGCGCACGGGGGTTTGGTGCTGCCGAGGCGCGCGGGTGTTTGGCGTGTCTGTAGTCTGTAGACGCAGTCCGCGAATTGTAGACACCGTCGGCATGTTGTGGGCGCAAAGTGACATTCTTTGAGAAGGGGCCGAAGGCTCTTTCCCCCAAACGGTCCGCTAACGTTGTTCCCCCACGCACATGCGCATGATGGTCTGGAGTGTGCCCCAAGTAGACATGGTCTGTTAATTGTAGACACTGTCGGTGTGTGACACAAAGTGACAATATTCGGGAAGGGGGCCAAAGGCCAAAGGCCCCCTTCCCCCAAAACGGTCTGCTAACGTCGTTTACCGGTGCACATGGACACATCTCTTGAGTGAAGCGAGCAAGGAAGGTGCATAGGGGTCTTGGGCAAGCGAAGCGAGGCATGTGCACACGGGTGTGTGTTGGGGGGGACAGGGCGGTCCTTTGGGACCGAGATTGTTTTTTTTGTTAAGGACCGCCCTTGGGGACCGCCCCAAGGGACCACCAACCACCAACCACCAACAGCCGCCAACTGCCAACCGCCAACCACCAACCGCCGCCAACCGCCAGCGACGACCAACCACCAACCGCCAACCACTGCCAACTACCATCCACCACCAATCCCCAACCACCAACCGCCGACAAATACCACCAACCGCCACCAACCGCCACCAACCACCAACCACCAGTCGCCAACCGCCAACCGCCAACCTCCCACCGCCAACACATGGTGTGCCCGCGGGCATTTTTGGGAAACCTGGGTACAGGAACACTTTTTTTTCCTTTGTTAAGGACCGCCCTGGGGGGGGATGGTTAGCTCAATTGGGGGGAGAGGAAAAATTTGGGGGTGTCCAGGCGCATTTTTTCCGGGGGTTGGCACCGACGAGGCGCAGCGGGGGAGAGGGGGGGGGGGGGGTTGGCACAGGGTTTGGTGCCGGGTGGGGGGTTTGGTGCTACCGAGGTGCACTCGGGGGGGGGGGGGGGCTAACCCAGCGGAACACTCCGCTCCAGTCACATATGCCCAGAGGTCATGAGTCATCAAATATTCCGCGCCGATGGTGTACAAAGGCGTATGGGCTTTGTTCAGATTTGTATGCGATGCGTGCAGAGTTGCAACTGGCATTGTTTGTACACTGCATGTGGGATGCAGCATGGGCAATGGCCCTCTTTGTCGGGGCACGGCGGGCGATTGAACCACAACAGTCATTGAGTAACGCTCCAACCTCTGAAACGTGTGCCGCCACATGTACAGAGATGAGGGAAGACGGGCGGGGGCGGGTAATTGGGCCTCATGCACATCGCAATGTGGGGAGGCAGGTGGCGGACGACCAGGACAACACTCCAGAGGGATGGAGCAATTGGGCCTCTTGCACGCAGAAACGCAGCGGGGAATGTGGTGGACGACCCGGAGGGGAACGGGCAGCAGAAACTGTAAACCGACTCCCGCAACAACCAGCACAACCCCAGTGTGCCAACTACTCGGCTCCGCTAACGCGGAAACGACACCACAAGAAACACCGGCCGCAGCGGCCGTCAGAACGCATTGACCCGACGCGGCACGCGAAGGGAAGAACGGGTGACTGTCCAGGGCCCCGTAAAGAAACCGCAACCCGACGGAATGTCTCACGGGGGGGGGGGGGGGGGGGCAGGAGATGCACTTCAGGTAAAGGTTTGCTCCGCCCGGCGTTGTTGAACGGGAACGACGGTATTGATCGAACCATTTTGCAGTCAAATGTCCCTCAGTCACTCACATGGAGCCAGACCCCAAACAATTCTGACCCGGACCCAGGGAATCACAGGTCCGTCGGGCGTCGGGCGAGGCCCATGCTTGCCCCTACTCTGCCCCCAGGCATTTTGGTGCCCAACCCATTCAAACCGGACAACCGGATTCCCGCCGTGGGCCTCATCGGGGCCGTCATCATGCCACACAACTTGTACCTCCATTCGGCCCTAGTGAAGTCTCGCAGCATCGATATCACGAAGGAGGAAAAGGTCAGAGAAGGTTGGTCTGCCCCCGCTTCTCCTGAACGCCCTGCCGTGCCCGTGTGCCATTACAGTGTGTGTGTGTGGGGGGGGGTATGTGGCACAGGGTGGTATTGGCTCATTTGCTGAAAGTCCTCCACTGTGCCATGGGAGTTGTGCACTTTTTTTTGCAATCTGTATCAGAGAGCCCCAGATGTTGGAATTCTCGACCCCGATTTCCCAATTTCCCATTATCGGGCTGACGACCCATTCGGGTCGGGGACCCGACACAGGATGATATGTTTCCACACCTGCTGATCACAGTATCAGCAGGGCGCACCCCATTAAATGTGCACTGAATCCCAAGCGGCGCATATTGTTTTTGTCAAGCAGGGCGTCCTGGTCAAAGTGTCAAGGCTGTGGACAGATGATCAAAGTCAACAAGATGGCATTTGCTGGGAGCATTCATTGGCTACAGAAGATCAGATTTTTCATGGTCGACCCGCAACCTGCGGTGCTTATTGCTCACATGGGGCCATACCGCCTACAACCGCCACCAGCAAGCCCTTGGAAATTCCAGCGCAGGCGCATTGATTGCAGTCTTCAGATGTGATTTGTTTGGCGCAATCTTCGTAAAACATCGAGGCAAGATACAACGCCCTGCGTGGCCTGAGGATGTGCCCCCACTCCACCCCCCCTTGGCAGCTGGCTCCTGATGGCTGCCGGCGCCAGCGCAGGCCTGGTAAGACTCGCTTTGCACCGCCCCCGGCAACCAGTTGCCACCCCTGCGGCATTCCGTACACACGTCACTGGGATGCAAACCGCTGTCAGCCGCGGAGGGCCAGCAAGTGCACAAGACGTGTCCGCAGCCGTGCGGTGTCCGCAATGTGCGATGCAATGGCAACAAGCGACGGAGGGAGAATGCGGGGGGCAATGCGCATTCCGTAGCGCATGCGGAGAGATGGCGTGCGGCACTCCGGAGGGCCCCGTGTTGGCTCTGTATTTTGAAAAAATTTTGGAAAAAATTTTGGAAAAGTTTGGCAGTGCGCAGGGCATCAGATGCCGCGGTGCGCAGACCCTCTGTGCTGCGCGTTGCGTTGCGCTTGCGAAAGCGGAAGTACTGCGAACAGCAACAAAAACTGTGCGCATGCGCTCCTTTCACGTGGCCGCCGGCCTCTGTCCCGCACCTGCGCGTCCGGGGGGTGCACCGGCGTACGCGTGCCCTGCGCATTCCTCGGGTTCAGGGATCTTCTATTTCACGGTGGAGTCCTCCGTGGCCATTTTCGTGTCCTTCGTCATTAACATGTTCGTGGTTGGCGTCTTTGCGGCCTCTGCCTTGTGGGGTCCGGAGTGCGGGTCCAACCAGGAACTGGGTATGCCCCCTGACGTGATGGGGGTCCTCGGGCCCCCGTGCAAGCGACACCTGCGTCGGGGGGGGCGGGTTCCGTCCAGTTTTGCACGATGGATTGGGGCGATGCATAGGGGGGGGGGGCGCATTGCACAAGCAGGGCCATGGGGGGAGTCCGGCAAAACATCACTGGTACCGGGGGGGGGGGGGGGGCATTGCACAAGCAGGGCCATGGACATTGGCCGGATGATGCTCATCTTGAGCCAAAAGAACAAAGCCCCATTCATCTTCAATTTGGAGTGTTCAATGCGGCCAGTGCCTCTTGTTGTCATGAAGGGACAGGGCATTTGTGTTTCGGAGGCCTGAGTCAGTACGGAACTTGTGTGTGGGGGGCGGGGGGAGTCCGGCAAAACATCACTGGTACCGGGGGGGGGGGGTTTATACAAGCCAGAATTTCTGCATTTCAAATTCTGTGCAAACATGTTGTACGCAATGTGTTCAGTGTTTTTAAGGAGTTGTGCAGGTAATAACAGCAAGCGCCCACTGTTTCTCATGAGCAATTATTGGGAGCCATACATAATTTGTTCGCTCATTTTTAAGAAGTCGCACAGATTTTGTCGCGCCAGCATTTGTAGATTCATATTTTCCCCCACACGGAATGCCCCCCCCCCCCCCCGCGGTATCTGAACGGATGCGAGTGCGTGCCGTGTCATGCCTCGGCATTGATTTGCCTGATGGCCGTGTTTTGTGTCAGCGCAGCTTTTTGGGCCCTTCTGGCGTTTGTGGCGTTTGTGGCGTTTGTGGCGTTTGTGGCATTGATTGCCATTTGGGTTTCCGAAGTGGCCCATGCGCCGTGTGCGGACCGGCAGCCACGCCCTTGTCCCAGCAAAACGAGGCGTTGGATCCGCCGATTGCTGTTGGTTGGGGGGGGGGGGGGGGGCTGATGCCGCTGCACAGATCCCGGGCGCCCAAGGCCTAGCGAACCGGGGGGTCTGCGTGCTACGCCCTTGTGCAATGCCGTCGTCGTGGCCTTGCGCACGCCGTTGCGGGTCTCGAGGCATGAATTTGGTGTGTGCCCTTTGTGTTGGCCTTGGGGCTGTGGCGTGTGCCCTTTGGGGGCGTGTGGGAGGGGCCGCCGTTTGGACAAGTTCCCTCATGCAACGCTTCGTTGCGTGACCTGCACCGGCACTGGGGCGGTTTGTGGGGGAAGAGCCGCGTGGGTGTCGTGATGTCCTGAGGCACGCTGCCCTCCTGCGCCTGCGAACAGGAGGCGAGTGACGGGCGCGGGGCTGCTCCCGGTCATGACCCGACCCAAAACGGGGGGGGAGGGGTCCCCCGGGGCTTCTTTAGAATAATTAAAAACCAAGGGGGGGGGGGAGGCTCCCCCAAAACCCCCTCCCCCCCTCCCCAGACCAAAGTGACCATAGTGGGAAAAAGTGAAATTTACAAAAGGGAAAATCTGGTACCAAGTTTTGGGTCCAAACCCCCCCCCCCCCCTGCTCAAAAGAAGCCCTGGGGTCCCCCCCCATGTGACATTCCGTCGGGTTGTTGTTTCTTTACGGGGCCCTGGACAGTCACCCGTTCGTCCCTTCGCATGTTGCGTCGGGTCGCTGCGTTCTGTCGGCCGCTGCGGCCGGTGCTCCTGCTGGTGTCAGCCCAGGAGCCAGGGGTCCTCCCCCCCCTACACCCCCCCAAAACGGTTGTACACCCCTCGGGGTCACACATTGGCTGACAGCACCCCCCCCCCCCCCGTGAGTAATGGCCCCTCACGATCCCTCTCCTCTGCCCTTTCGGTGCGGGGGTGCCCGCGACAGTGTGTTTTACCGACGTGGTACTGCCCCTGAGCCACAGCCCTTTGGACCGGCGGTTGGCCGCTAACCGCCGGCGATTCACCCCCAACCGCCGGTCGGGGGCCGCCAACCGCCGGTCGGGGGCCGCCAACCGCCGGCGGTTGGCGGCCACTTTCTGGCGTATTGCGCACCGACTGCGGGTGAGTTCACATGTCACGAATGACGAAATGTGGATCGAGGCAGTACCCGATAATGGGGACTTGCGCCGCGTGTGCAGTGCCGCTGGTTGCCCTCTCCGCGCCGGCGTGCGCATCGCATGTCATCTGAAGCGCATCTCAACGGGATTGTCTTCTTCGCCATAAGGCCCTCCCTCATGCGGTTGTGCATGGCTCGTGTGGGGGGTCTTGCACAGGCTTGTCCAACGCGGGCGATTACCTGGAGTGCAAGTACGGCAAGTTTGCGCTTTATGTCTGGGCGCTCGGGCTGTTGGCGGCGGGCCAGGCCTCCACGTGCACGGGGACGTACGCCGGCCAGTTCGTGATGCAAGGTGTGCACGCCCCCCCCCCCTGCCCGCAGTCGAGCTCTAGCCTGGGCTGGATTATGGACATGGCCACGATGATGAATACTTGGAACGGTGATGATGTCAGTGTTCAAGTCAGTCAATCCTTGCTTGGGCAATTGCCAAACAAGGGGGTTTTCCGGAGGGTATTTATGGAATATTCCACTTTTTTCTGCATCACAGAGATGTGGCATATGCGTTCTTCATTATGTACGAAAAATTGGGAAGTAGCGCTGTCAGGGGGGGAGTCAAAACAAGTCATGTTGCAGGCTTTGACCGCAAGAATTGCGGTCAGAAAAGCGGTCAGATGGCATTGCCGTGCTCAGACGAGGCCGTGCTACCGCAAGGGGAGGGACCAAATTGTAATCGGCTGCTGGCTCACCTCAGGGAAGGGGGGAAGGGGGCCACGAAGAGCACAGGCAATCCGGACTCCGTTGGGTATAACTCAGCCGCCAGTTCCCCTGATTGGACCCTCTCTTTTGTGATGCAGCCGGACGCCACGGCCCCCACGACGGTGGCCGGGGAGCCGGTGATACGGGCCCATGGCACGGGGTTCGTGGGATTGTCATTGGAAGGGCGTCGTTCCGCTGATCATCGCGGTGCGCGTCGCCTCGCGGAGAGTGACGGTGCCGGCGAAGGTGTAGAGTGATTTGATGGGGTGCCGGGACACAAAACAGGTCCGGAGTGCCGGTACAGGGGCTGCACCTCGGCGCCCCCCCATTGATCTGGGGCCATCAGGGCATTCCAAGTCTTTCCGATCGGTTTGTGGCCGATGTCACCCCCTCGGACCCGCATTGAGTGCGTTGGTGTCCCGAGGTCCGGTGGATCCTTCACCCCCGTTGCCTTTTGCTGCGGATCGTATCAGAGGGGGCGTTCGTGTTTTGGGCGGGGGGACGTTCTGATTGTGGGTCAGAGTAGCGGTGCAGAGTCATCACATTGCACTTGCCACGCGTGATCGGCACTGCCTACGACTGTACGACTGTACGGCGCCGTCACAAATGAGGGCCACAGGGCCGCGGGGGTTTGTGCTCTGCCGGTGTCTCACGTGGGGGTCGTTGCCCGGCCCACACGCCCACACGCCCACACGCCCACACGCCCACACGCCCACACGCCCACACGGCCCACACGCCCACACACACCCACACACGCCCACACGCCCACACACGCCCACACGCCCACACGCCCACACGGCCCACACGCCCACACACGCCCACACGCCCACACACGCCCACACACGCCCACACACGCCCACACACGCCCACACGCCCACACACGCCCACACGCCCACACACGCCCACACACGCCCACACACGCCCACACGCCCACACGCCCACACACGCCCACACGCCCACACGGCCCACACACGGTCTCAGGGTTCCTAAATCTGCATTTGGCCCCGTGGAAGCGCACGCTCATCACGCGGTCCATTGCCATCGTCCCGGCCGCCCTCGTATCAATGTTTTACACTGCGGAGGTCGATGCCCTGAACGCAGGTCTGCCCGTGCCCGAGGGTGCGCATCGAGTTCCCGCGTCGTGGCCGTGCACCGTGTCAAACCGCCGGGGGGTGCCCACGGGAAGCGCAGGCCTGTCATGCGCCGGGGGGCGGCCTTGCTGGCGCTCGGGCCTCGGGGCAGGGGCCGCGGGGGACCTCCGCGGCGGCCGCGTCCGGCGCCCAGCCACTCATCCACGAAGCCTCCTCCTCTCGGGGGTCGCGGTCGCACGCCATCGCGGTCTGGCGGGGGCACAGTGCCCGCGCGCGCGCGCGCGTGCGTGCGTGCGTGCGTGCGTGCGTGCGTGCGCTGTATGTGTGCCGGCGTGCGGTTCTTGTGTGCGCTTGTGTTCGCGCGTCCGTTTGATGTGCGCGGGCGGATGTTTGTGTACAAACCCGGTCCGTGTGGTGTGCCGCGCGCGTTGTTGCATCGCGATGCACGGGCTCGTGTGAGCAGTGGTGAACGTCTGCCGCTCGATGTCGCCGTTGTCCCAGGGCTGAATAGTCTGCAGAGCCTTCTGCTGCCGTTCGCCATCCTCCCCATTTTGTACTTCACGTCCCGCAAGCGGCGCATGGGGGCATTCGCCAACGATGGCCTCTCGAAGGTGGTGTGCTGGAGCATCGCCGTCATCGTGCTGGGTATGCCCGTGCGGAGGGGGCTGGCGGGGCGCGGGAGGCTGGTGCGTGCCTGGGCGTGTGGCATGGCAATGCCGGGCGGCGGGCGGCGGGTGTTCCGCTGGGCATGCCCCCGCTTGGGTGCCCGGCGGGTGCTCCCACTCCATGTCACGCATGTCGTTCACCTCGTGGGCCCGCCGGATTTAACCGTACCTGGGTTCGGCGTACCTATCGGCTCGGCGTACTTTCGGCCGGCCGATCAGCCGGCCGAAAGTCCGGCCGTACCTTCGGCCCGCCGACTCGGCCGGCCGAAGGTACGGTTTAATCCGTCACCCCCCCTTGTACTAGGGCCACATGCAAGGCGGTACACACAGAAGGCGGTGCACACACAAGGCGGAACACACAAAAGGCGGTTTGTGGCCACCGCAGGAGTCATGTTATTAAAGGGGCCACAGGCAAGGCGGTACACACAGAAGGCGGTGCACACACAAGGCGGAACACACAAAAGGCGGTCTGTGGCCACCGCAGGAGTCATGTTATTAAAGGGGCCACAGGCAAGGCGGTACACACAGAAGGCGGTGCACACACAAGGCGGAACACACAAAAGGCGGTCTGTGGCCACCGCAGGAGTCATGTTATTAAAGGGGCCACATGCAAAGCGGTGCACACACAAGGCGGAACACACAAAAGGCGGTCTGTGGCCACCGCAGGAGTCATGTTATTAAAGGGGCCACAGGCAAAGCGGTACACACAGAAGGCGGTGCACACACAACGCGGAACACACAAAAGGCGGTCTGTGGCCACCGCAGGAGTCATGTTATTAAAGGGGCCACAGGCAAGGCGGTACACACAGAAGGCGGTGCACACACAAGGCGGAACACACAAAAGGCGGTCTGTGGCCACCGCAGGAGTCATGTTATTAAAGGGGCCACAGGCAAGGCGGTACACACAGAAGGCGGTGCACACACAAGGCGGAACACACAAAAGGCGGTCTGTGGCCACCGCAGGAGTCATGTTATTAAAGGGGCCACATGCAAAGCGGTGCACACACAAGGCGGAACACACAAAAGGCGGTCTGTGGCCACCGCAGGAGTCATGTTATTAAAGGGGCCACAGGCAAAGCGGTACACACAGAAGGCGGTGCACACACAACGCGGAACACACAAAAGGCGGTCTGTGGCCACCGCAGGAGTCATGTTATTAAAGGGGCCACAGGCAAGGCGGTACACACAGAAGGCGGTGCACACACAAGGCGGAACACACAAAAGGCGGTCTGTGGCCACCGCAGGAGTCATGTTATTAAAGGGGCCACATGCAAAGCGGTGCACACACAACGCGGAACACACAAAAGGCGGTCTGTGGCCACCGCAGGAGTCATGTTATTAAAGGGGCCACAGGCAAAGCGGTACACACAGAAGGCGGTGCACACACAACGCGGAACACACAAAAGGCGGTCTGTGGCCACCGCAGGAGTCATGTTATTAAAGGGGCCACAGGCAAGGCGGTACACACAGAAGGCGGTGCACACACAACGCGGAACACACAAAAGGCGGTCCGTGGCCACCGCAGGAGTCATGCTATTAAAGGGGCCACAGGCAAGGCGGTACACACAGAAGGCGGTGCACACACAAGGCGGAACACACAAAAGGCGGTCTGTGGCCACCGCAGGAGTCATGTTATTAAAGGGGACACAGGCAAAGCGGTGCACACACAAGGCGGAACACACAAAAGGCGGTCTGTGGCCACCGCAGGAGTCATGTTATTAAAGGGGCCACAGGCAAAGCGGTACACACAGAAGGCGGTGCACACACAACGCGGAACACACAAAAGGCGGTCTGTGGCCACCGCAGGCGTCTTGTTATTAATATACAGGGGGGGGGGGGTTGTTAGTATATGGGGGTATTACTACAAGGGGGGGTGACGGATTAAACCGTACCTTCGGCCGGCCGACTCGGCCGGCCGGAGGTACGGCCGTACTTTCGGCCGGCCGATCGGCCCGCCGAAGGTACGGCTGGACTTTCGGCCGGCCGATCGGCCAGCCGAAAGTACGGCCGTACCTCCGGCCATTTTTTCGGCCAAAACGAGGGGGGGGGGGGGGGTGACGGATTAAACCGTACTTTCGGCCGGCCGATCGGCCGGCCGAAAGTACGCCGAGCCGATAAGTACGCCGAGCCGACAGGTACGCCGAACCCCAGGTACGGTTTAATCCGGTGAGCTCACCTCGTGGCTTGAGGATGAGGGGGTGTAGCATGGACTTGGACAGCGTGTCTGAGTAGGCGCACTGCAGAGGGACAGAGCACAGAGACCAGTCCATCGCCAGTACAGTGGCTGGGCAGCATGTCGGGCCCCATCTGGCGTTGTAGGGGCCCGGCAGTCATCCCAGCCAGTCCCCAGTCATGTATTAGAATGGCCGTACACCGCAGTACCCCCCCTGGACCCCCCTCCCCCCTCCTCCCCTTCCTATGTTTGAGGCCGACAGCCAAACTTTTGCTTTGGCCCCTTCAGTGCCAAGAGGATTTACGCTTTAAAATTTTTTGGCCCGCCTTCGGCGGGGACCATAGGGGGACCCTGGGAGGAGGGGGGTACCAGCCAACCCCCCCCCCCCCTCTCTCTAATACATCTCTGCCAGTCCCCTGTCACCCCCCCCCCCAAGCACATTCGGGTGTGGTGCCCTCTGGGCCCCCTCGTCTACGCGGGCTGTAGCGCCGCAGCCAGTGCAGCCAGCACCGGTGGCACCCAGGGCAGGGAAGCACTCTTTGCGCCCTGGTGCCCCTCCACCTGCCCGCGGTACGCCCTCGGCCGTGGGGAGCCGGACCCAGCCCGCGTGGCAGCACCACCTGTGCCTAAGGCAGTCAAGGAGTGCGGGTCTGACCCCAGTCGTGCCACGTACCACCGCCTTCCCGTGCCAACAGGCAGTCGTGGAGTGGTTGGGTAGCATGTCCTAGTGACGTGGAGGTTGCGAGCCCAGGCCCACATCTCCCCCGGCGGGCTCAGAGTCAGGCTCTCCAGCCTCCCTGCCGGGGCCTGGAGCACCAGGCACACACTTCCCCGCACCATGTGCGCCAACGCCGAACAACAATGGAGCAAGCAGGTGTGCCACAGCCCCCCCCCCCCCTCCACAAACACACAAGGGCACATACACACAGGCACGGCGGCATCTCCCGCCCGCGAGCGCCACCGCGGGGTCTGGGGGCGGTCAGCAGTCCGGTAGGCCTTGTGACCGGACACCCTGGTACAGCCGCCCGGTCGGGTCCGGCAGGGAAGGCGGCGCGGACCGTGGGTAGGCGACCAGGTGAGGCCTTCACCCAACCCAACCCAACCCCCCCCCAAGCAGCCACCAAACACCACCCAAAGGACGGGAATACCCCGGCCAACCAACCGCCTCCCTGCCCCCTTGGGCCCTCAAGCAGCCACCAATCACAAGCGAACGACATCCCGGCCGATCCCCCCCCCCTCCACCCGCCGGCACAGCCACCGAACACACACCAATGGCCATGGGGGGTACACCGGCCGATGTCCACAAGCCCCATCCCCCCCCCCCCCTCTGGTGCGGGGTCATAGCACGTCGGCACTTATTCAAAAGTAGATTCAGAACACGCGACCGAAGGATGGCCCACAGCCGTGCGTTGCTCTCGGTGGGGGATGTCTGGGGCCTCCGCCACGTCCAGTGAAGGCGCCCTCCGGAGGAGGCCAGACGCAGGCCACAACAATCCCGTGCCTCCGAGGGAACCGGTTCTTGGAGCTCTTAGGGGACTGCTCTGTTGACAAGGCCAGTCCGCAGTAGCGGCCGTCCACACCCTCTGCCTGACACGTCTTGGAATGACTTGAATCTGGTGCTTGTAGTTGTGAAGGTCCGGCCTCCCGTGATATCCGTGGATTACCCCCCTCCACCCGTCCCCCCCCCTCCGGCCTGTGCTGGTGTAGTTGAGGTGCTGGGGGGGGGGGGGCAAACATGGGGGACATTGGTAGAATGGTGGGCATGTTTTGATAAAGGGCCAAAGCGCCGTACCCGCCCAAGTACACTCCCCGTCTCTTCGACGGGGCTGTCCTTTATCAACGAGATTTTCCGCCGAACGCCGCCCTCACGGACAGCCCAAGGGCTTACTGCCAGCCTCCGGGGGTGTGGGGGTCAGTGCCGGTCAATGCGGCTGAAAGTTCGTATGCCTTCTCTTTGCCAGTGACGAAGTTCCGATGGATGTTTTCGAACTTTGCTGCGGGTAGTGCCGGTGGTGGCCTTCTCCGTGGCGGAGTGCGCAGTCGTTGGGTGACGCGTACATCCGCAATATTGCCCGTTTTTTTTGCATCCGGGACCCCCCATTCCCTTCAATACAATCGGGGCACACGATCGCAGGCTTAGCCAACCCTCGGGAACCCCCACCCCCCGCCTCAAGGCCCTCGGGGCCCAGGGTAGTGCGGGTGCGTCAAGGGGCATGGGGCGTCCGGCGCTTCCGGCGTTTGGCGCCGACAAACACCTTCCGCAGCCCGCCTCATGTACATGTCCCACGCGGCTGCGGGTGTTGAGGTCGCTGAGTTGGCCCACGTGGTCGCCTTTGGGCACGGGAGTCCAGTGCTGAATCTGATACAGGCCAATGTCACTGCGGCCAGGCACATGGGCCACACCCTAACGCCTCCGGGACGGTACCCCTTTTGTGCATCCGTCCACGTCATTTGGTGACACTTGTGGAGCAAAAGGAACACAGAAAAGTGTTCTATGTGAATCACACAGCGAGTTCGCTGGTGCTCACCCATACCCCCCCCCCCCCGCCCCCCCCCAGAGCGCCCAGCCTATGCCCAGCCACTGTCCCCGTGACGCCAAGTGCCGGCCTCAATGGCATTTGTAACCGACAGTAACCGCCCCCAACCGCTTTGGCAACCTCCTCCAACCGCCTGCCTAACCGCTTGTGGGGCCGCCTCTGAGGCCTCATCCCTGGGGTACCCCCTCCCGTCCTTCCAATGCATCCTGCCCATACCCCCCCCCCCCTCTACAGCCCCTCTCTCCCTCCTTCCCTCATCACCCCCCAACCCAACGGGTGGGCAGCCCCCTCCCCCCCCATCCACAAGCGGAGGATTCCCTCCTCAAAAGGAGCACACGTACGTGCCCTCAGAAATACCGACCAGCACACCCCTTCAGCCTCAATGGCGGCCTCCCCCCACCCCCCTGTTCCTCTGTTGGGCCGGCAGTTGAGCCCCCTCCCCCACTGGGGCCCCCCTCCCCCCGGTCCTCCGGCCCAGAGGCTGCCCAGAAGCGTGGGGCATAGACCCACTGAGCCTGTGACAAGTTTGGCCCCTGAGGCTGAGGGCGAGGGTTGAGGGGGCGGGGGCAGAGTTTTGCTCAACAACTCAGCGTCTCCTGAGGGGGGGGGGGTCTAACACCCCCCCCCCCTCGGACCCGGAGGTCATCGTTGGAAAACATGAACGTATACAAACGGAAATGTTGATTGGGGCTGTTTTTGGTGCACAAACTTTTGGACTTTTGGGTTCCAGGACCCCCCCCCCACTCGACTCGGGGGGGGGGGGGGCAAGGGCGGCCGGGAGGGCGGATCATTTTCAAGGCTGAGAGGGGCCGGGGGGATGAGGGTCGCCTGGAAGGGCCCTCTTTCAATCCCCAGTCCCTGACCAAGCGCCCTCTGCCCTCGACGGGAGGGCGGGGCTGTGGCGAGGGGCCTTATTCGGTGGCAGCGCCGAATGTGGGATCTTGCGGAGCGATGGGCCGTGATGGGGCCGGCCGGGCAGCCCCCGGGCACGGCCGTGTGCCCCCCCCCCCCCTCCCCCTCCGTGTGCCCCCCCCCCCCCCCTCCCCCTCCGTGTGCCCCCCCCCCCCCCCCCCCCCCCTCCCCCTCCGTGTGGTGCCCCCCGCAGCCCCGGCCGCGCCCCCCTCCCGCACGATGGCGTAGGGATCAACATCGGCGGCTGCATTGAATTCGTCAAAGACAACATTCAGGTGCCCCACTACCCCTGTGACCGTGTGGCAGTGCAGGGCTGGTGGCCGGGCCGTAGGGGGGGGGCGGTGCGCGCTGTGCTCCCTGTCCAACGGTGCATATGGCAGCCCCAGGGGCGTCATCCCCCCGAAGTGACGCGTTGGTGTTGGACAACGGCAGGTCCCTTTCTTGTTGGCGCTGTAGCGGGACCAAATTGGCTTCGCCTTCGCGGCGCTGGCGGCGCAGGTTCGCGGCTTTGCGTCGGTGATCCGCGGTTCGATTTGAGTCGATTTGTCAATGGTCGGCGCCGTGTCCGTTGCGCTGTGTAGCCCCCCGCCCCCCCCGAGAGGCCAATAGGCGCTGCCACAGGCAAACAACGTGATACCGAGGCCTTGTGCCAACCCCCCCCCCCCCCCCCCCACCCCGAGCAAAGGTAGACAATCCCTGGGCAGCCCAATCACTCTGAACTACCAACCGGCACAATGCCTCGGCTTTTATGGCAAACCCCCCCCCCCCCCCCACAGAGGGTCAGAATGGGCAGTGGCGAGGGGCCAATAGGCACTGCCAAAGGCACACAATCAGATACCAAGGCCTTGTGCCAAACCCTCCCCCCCCCCCTCCCCCGAAGACGGGAGGGGGCCTTTGTGCCATTTTCCCGTTTGTTTTGGGGCCAGGGCCGGGCACAGTGTGCCCACGAGCCCAACCACGGCAAAGGGGGGCAGTGAGGGGGTGTCGGGGCAAGAGTCTCGGAGAGGGTTCACGGGGGTCCAGAGGTGGTGTGTGTCGTGTGGTGCTGTGGTCGCGGCCGACGCGATGGTAGTGCCCCCGGAAACTGCCGCGTCATTTGTGGCGGAGAGCGCCGTCCGAGGGTCGCGGCTGCCAGCGCCGCGGGGCTGTGGACGCCAGGGCTGTCCGGAAGGATCCGGAGATGGTCGCTTTTCCCCTCGGGGACAGGGATTGTGGATGGCGCCCTGTCCAGAAGTTACCGACGGTGGTGGGCGGGCAACGGACGGCAGTTGGGGAGTTAACCGACGGCGGTTGGCGGGTAACCGACGGGGGTAACCGATGGCGGTTTGGTAACCGACGGGGGTAACCGATGGCGGTTGGCGGGTAACCGACGGGGGTAAGCGATGGCGGTTGGAGGGTAACCGACGGGGGTAACCGATGGCGGTTGGAGGGTAACCGATGGGGGTAACCGATGGCGGTTGGCGGGTAACCGACGGGGGTAACCGACGGCGGTTGGAGGGTAACCGACGGGGGTAACCGATGGCGGTTGGAGGGTAACCGACGGGGGTAAGCGATGGCGGTTGGCGGGTAACCGACGGGGGTAACCGATGGCGGTTTGGTAACCGACGGGGGTAACCGACGGCGGTTGGAGGGTAACCGATGGGGGTAACCGATGGCGGTTGGCGGGTAACCGACGGGGGTGACCGCTGGCGGTTGGCGGGTGAGCAGTCTATCTTGTCAGTGTGGCGGAGGGACCCCCCCCCCCCTCTTCCCCCTTGCCGACCTGTGGACGCTGCAGGGCCAGTCATGGTCAGCGGTGGGACCACCGTTGCAATCCAAACCCACCCCCTCCCCCACTCTTCAGAGGCACACGCGACCCCAGAGCCACAAAGGCAGAGCGTCCCCCACCCGCCTCAATAGACCCCCCCCCCCCCCCCGAACAACGCAGACGCAGTCCATCAGCGGCCGCGTACCAACGGGACGTCTGCAAAAGACTGGCCACGCCTCCACACAACCCGAGCCCTGGCAACTCCACGGAATCGCATGGAGCGTGCGGGACAATGGCGTCGCTGCTGCCGCGGCCTCGGGGGCGCAAGGGCCGAGCGGGCGGGTCCCTGAGACGGACACCGCGAGGCACACGGTCGACGGGATTGGGGTCTGTGCGCCACGAACACATCCGTTTTGGGGGGGGGGGGGGGGGCTGTGCGAAGTGCTCTGCAGACGGCTCGCCATCAACCGCCGTTCCTCACGACCGACGGCCAAGCGCTGCCAATTGGGACTGGGGGCGTGAGGCCGGGCGGGTGTTGGACCCGATGCCGATGGTTTTGGGCTGAGGGGGACCCGCTGGGGCGGCGGTGGGGACTGTGCCGGTGTTGGCGGTGGAGGCGGTGGAGGCGTCTGGCGTACGGGGGCCCCCTGTTCACGTGAGGCGGGTGCGGCGGACGAACAGAGACACGCCCCATCGGAGCGGCACATCTCGGCGTCGTCCATGGCCCCGGCGCTGGCGATGGGGGGGTGGTCATCCCGGGCCTCGCCGTCACGTCCCCCGGGGGCATCAGGCGTCGCATGTGTGGGGACTGGGGCGGGGGTGAAGGTGGAGGCGCCTGGCGTACGGGGGCCTGGCGGGGGTTGGGGCAGCGGACGAGACAAATGGGGGCCCCCGCTCCGCGAACACGGCCCAAGGCCCGACGGCGGCGATTGCGATGCGTGGGTGGCCCTTCCCCAGACCCGAAGGGGCCGTGTGTTGGCGCTCATGAAAGCCAAAGCAGTCCTGTCCCCCGCGCCCGCGGGGGACAGGACTGCAGCGGCGGCGGCAACGGAGTGCAGCGGCAGCGCGCATCGTGAGGGCGGAAACGGCGTCACAGCAGCGCTCCACAAAACGGGACGTGGGTTTCGAGGTTTGTGCCGAGTGGCCCGCCGGATTTGGCCGGACGCGGGCTCGGCGCATGTATCGGCTCCGGGTTGGGGGTTAGGGTTAGGCTGAGCCGTGCCGAGTCCCAGGCCCCGCTCCAGCGCCGCGCCGCACGGAGGCCGCCGGCCTCCCACCGTTTGGGTGTCTGCCTCTGCAGCTCAACGCCGTGACCGTGACGTTGTTGACGCTGTTCTCGATCTTTTACTTATCTCTGGTCTGCTTCTTGGTGATCCCGGGTATGCCCCAATGGGCGGTGGTGTGGGGGCGAGCGTGACCTGGACGGGACTGTTAGGGACGGGTAGGGCGGGATGCGGCTGCCTGCACAGGCAGGTTGCTTCTCGGTCCGTGTCATGCCTTTCCCTGGGGGTTTTGACCGTGGCTTCAGTCACGTGGCAGGTGGCTTGTCGGAACGGTGGAATGCCTGAAGTGGCAGCGCTCGGTGTCTGGCTCTGACAACTTGGGCATTCTTCTTCCACGGCGATTTCCTGTGCATTGAGCAAAATTAGGACCCAGCCCCGTCCTCGTCGTGAGTCTTGATTACCGAGCTGGCTTCTCCACTGGAGGTTTTACAACCCTTCTTAGGGTACAACATGAGCCGTACATTTAAGCAGCAGCAGCAGTAGCAGCAGCAGGGCACCGGAGAACAAAAAAGGCTTTTCTTGGACACCGTGACCCAAAACCGGCGTCCAAGTAGCTCAAAACGACCGCAGAGCAAATGTGCATCACCTGCAGCAGGTTTTGTGCGGTACCGCCGGCGGTCAGCCCACCGCAGCAGTTCACCGCCAAAACTGCTGGCGATTAATGCCCAAAATTTTGTTCTTGTAGTACCCACTGCAGGTGGAGGTTTGTATGTCTTCGCTGTACCAAAACCGGCACCCACCTGATGAAGGCTGCCCACTGGCCCATTAAGCACAAGAGCTGGCATGCTCACAAAGGTGCATACCCAAAAGGACCAAGAAACTAGACCGAGCAGGTGTCAGTGCGTCTTTGAACTGTAGCAAACAATGTAGCCTGCCCTCTTTGTCTGAGGAAACCATTCAGGACCCTTGTGTGGTTGGCTTGAAGCCGTCGTTCAGAACGGAACCACGTGGTTCGCAGCCTATGGCCCCCTTTGATATCTATGGCTGCTTGGTTACGGGTGCTTTTCACTGGGACTGGGTGACCTTTGGGGAGAAGGCAGCGGGAAGCGAGAGGTCAGCCTGTGTGTTGGTCAAAATGTTTATTTTTCGTCAAAATATTTCATTCCCAGCGCAAGTTGTGAAGAAAACGAAAGAAAAATAAACACAAATATATAAATTCGCAGCTGCATGCCCTTCGCAAAAATGAAATCCGCAAAAATGAATCGTAAACACAAATGATTTTTCACCCCCTCCCCTGTGCCGCAAAGCCACCAGAGGCATGAGTACCAAATTGCACGAGATCAAGGAAAAATCAAGCTGCTGGCACGGGTGGTGGCTGGCCCACACTTGTTACAACGGCCACCTTGAGCGTCATTGCTCATCGTTGTATGCTCTCACATTGCTTTCTATGGAATTGTTTCAGCATTTGATGTGCCAGGTGCACTGTTATTGGTGAGTCAACAAAGTGGTTTTGAGAAAGACATGAATCATCTCGTACACTTGATTGTTGGTCTGCATGTCTGTGTTGTGGACTGCAGTCCCAGAGTCCCACTGATCCACTTTGGATGCTTGTGGAGGTATGGACTGCAATCCCAGAGTCCAAGGTAGCCCAGGTCCTTTTCAGAAGCACCAAAATGAATAAAACAAGAGCCCCCCCCCCCCCCCAAAAGAGGAGGCCAACCGCAAAGAAAACACTACTTTTTTTTGGCTCAGGCAACCAAAAACAGTTCCGCAACAATGAATTCTGTAGAAAAAAAATCGCAAAAGTTTTTTTTCCATTCTTGGGTGTTTTTGGAAAAGTTTTGCAAAAATAACACCAAACACCCAACGCAAAAGTTAGTATTCCACAAATCGTCATTATTGGTACAGTAGCCGCTCTCGGTAAGCATCCACTTTGAACAACAACCCGGCACCCTTTCTGCATCACAAGAGGACAGCAATGAGGGTGACCCAATTTTCATTCACAAATCCACAAACAGTCAGAATCCGAATTCCTATGATGGCGTAGCACGCAGGAGGAGCACTGTGGTCCTTTCCAGCCTTTTGGTTGCCCATCTTGTGGTGGCTGCTACTGCACAGCACGGCGCTCTTTTAACGATCCGCATTGTGGGGCATCGTGCAGCCTGTTGTTGATGTGGGGCTGCGTGCATGGGTCATGCCGCCTGCTTTTTTGATGGCGTTGGAGCTGCTGCTTGTGTTTTGTGGATCTTGTTGCAGGTGGTGGGTAGGTGGGTAACAGTGTGTCGGTGTGGGTGCATTGGCGTGCGGGGGGGGGGGGGGGGTTAGGCAGTGTTCGCGCAACTATTTGGCCACTTGGGCAGACCAAGCGCCCAATCCGCGATGTTGCACGGGTGCTGCACACGATGTACGCGTTGTTGTCGATTTCGCATGTTGGCTTGACCGAAGGGAAGATCAGGAGCGCTATTGCACATTTGGGCCGCCCTGAGTCATGTTTGGGGGGCGGTCTCGGAAAGGGGGCGGGGCCGTTGGGGGGGCTTCTTGGGGCAGTCTGTGCTACCAGTAGGGGGCGGTGTGCACGCAGTGCGGAGATCCCCCTGCCGCCATTCCTCATGCTGCACCAGCCCTGCCCTGGCCCTCTGCATCGCAGGCGGTTCAGCCCTCCACAGACCTCCCACTGCCCTCCCTCTCCACAGAGCCGGCCGCCAAACTGTTCGTCCAGTGCTTCCCGGTCCTGTGCGCGCAAACCGTCCGGTCCTACGACACCATCGGCCCCACAAGCTCAACGCCGTCCTGCAGCCCCACAGTGTGAGGGCCTGCACGCCACGTGCCCCGGAGGCCAGGACTCAGGACCGCGGATGACCCGCAGGCCCGGGGCAGAAGCGCAACACCCCCCCCCCCCCCCCCATGTCTGGGCATCCTTCGGCCTCCGCGTGTGGGCGTCCCCAGCCGACGTGGAGTGGCTCGCCCGTCTTGTCGCCATAGACCTCCTGCGAGGGTGGTCGGGCGCCCTCCTGTGCTCCACCGACGCTGCAGCAACCCTGTTCCGCTTTTCGTGTTCGAGCCGGTGAGGTACGGGCACACTGGCCGTGGGTCACCACCTTTGGCGCAAGCCGAGACCCAAACCAAACCAAACCCCCCCCATGTCTGTTCCTGCCACGAGACGTAGTCGACGGGGTTCGGTCCCCTTCGACGGTGTTACGTCTGTACTCGCCTTTCGTAATTCCCTTACAACCCCCGATTTGACCGGCATCGGCAGATGCATGAAGCATGGCTCGATCGGGCTGCGTATCCCCCGGGCATCTCTGCACGGCTTGTGCCTGTGCATTGAGCATGTCTGGAGGGGCTGCGTACTGCATTTGTTCAGATGGTGGCATCCACCGGGCACGCCCGGACGGGATTGCGTGCCACGAAGTGCCCGGGCGCATTCAGTTGGGCACACCATTCAAACAGCTTTCTTCGTTCATCACACGCCGGTGTCCACCGGGTGGATGGTTGGCACGCTGATTGTGGGGTGAATTGGCCCCCTTGAGGCAGATGAGAATCGGATCATGAGAGTGTAGACGTACAGAGCGGCGGGCGTATGGGGCAATTCGGTGGCTCACCGGGTGCTGTCAGGGCTTTGTACGGTCTGTGGGGCTCACCTCATGGCCCAATGTGGGGGGTAGGTACATCATTTGTTTGGGTCTAAGGTCATCCAAGACATTCGCAACAGGACGAACTCGTCATACCTGACGCTGCTGTGGGTCAGGCTGCCCTGTGACTGGGTCCGGAGGGACGCGGGGGACGAGTGGCGCCGTCCATTCGGCCACACAGACGACTAGAAGTGCTGCTGGAGGCCGCACGGGCGGGACCTAGGGCTTCTTTAGAATAATTAAAAACCAAAGGGGCGGGGACCCCTCCCCCAAACCCCCCCCCCCCCAGACCAGAGTGACCATCGCGGGAAAAAACGAAATTTACAATGGGGAAAATCTGGTCAGGCCATTTTTGGTACACCAAGTTTTGGGTCCAAAACCCCTCCCCCCCTCCCCCCCTCCCCCCCTCCCCCCCCCTGCTCAAAAGAAGCCCTGGGCGGGACCCTTGCGGCGAGCCAGGCAAGTGTATGAGGCGGGGGAAAGAGAAGACATTGCGTGTGTGCGGGGGTGACGATGGAAGTCCTGACCGCACACCCAAAAAGCCGATCTCCGATGTGTTGTGGCATTCCCCCGGGAGGCCTGTCCTTGTGGCAGTGCGTTGCGGACCGCTCGTGTTCCTTGCAACACGCGCATCGGACACACGACTGGGGCCCCTGGAGACACCGGTGGGTCGTGACTGCTTTTGCTGTTTGGCACAGGCTTGCGCTCCGCACGGTCCCATGGGGCAGGGGGGGGGGGTTTCGGCTCTTGACAAGCTTTTCTTCCCTTCTTGTGACCTGCATGTGCTGCCCGTTGTGCTGACGTCTCGCCAACCAACACCGCACGTGACAGCTCACACGTCACCATCCGGGGGGGGGGGGGGATCCACCGCGGCGCTGGGGTTCGGTTTGCTGGATTATCAGTTGCACTCCACCGATCCCCAACTTGACCTGTGATGAGGGGCAGAACGTCACATCATCATAACGGACATTTCAAGCAGCAGGCAGCAAACAGCAGTCAGCAAGCAGCGATCCGCCAAGGAGGCCATCAGCAAGCAGCAGGCAGGCAATCAGCAAGCAGCAATCGCCAAGCAGCAAGCAGCAAGCAGCAGTCCAGTCAGCCGCAAACAGCCTTCCCCAAGCAGCAAGCAGCAAGCAGCGATTGGCAAGCAGCAAGGAGCAAGCAGCAGCCAGCACTCAGCATTCAGCAAGCAGCAGTCAGCAAGCAGCAAGCAGCAAGTAGCAAGCAGCAAGCAGCAGAAGCGCTATCAGCAAGCAGCAAGGAGCAAGCAGCAGCCAGCACTCAGCATTCAGCAAGCAGCAGTCAGCAAGCAGCCAGCAGCAAGCAGCAAGCAGCCATCGGCAGAAGCGCTATCTGGATGTTGGGGCATCATCTGCTCTACCGCGAGCTGCATTACACTGAATCCTCCCCCACAAGTCCCTGTTGACCTGCTCCACGTGGCAACTGGGCACACGATACACCGTCTTATGGCACGGATCGCTCTTGCACGCTCCACAAGATTTGGAAGGCCGGCGCTCCAATGTCGACAAAACTCAACAAGCGGTGCCCCTGGCATGACTTTTTGGGGTCCTCCTTTGAGTCCTCTCCTCAGCCATGATCCGGTGGGAATGCGTGGCACCACAACGTTTGTCTCGGTCGGGGCGCCGCCCATGTCCGCTTGTGTCGCCTCCGAAGGTGTGTTTTGATATCCCGGTGACCGTCAGCCCCTTTTTTGCGCCCCGTTATTGCCGTGTCCTGCATCGTGGTCGCCGTCGTGCACGGGAAATGGGGTTTGTAACATCTTCATTGTCCTGCCTGAGCTCTTCCCCTCGATTCGCCGTTTCAGCGGCGATGGCACACGTGAAGGTCCCACTGTATGCAATTCTTGCGGCCGCAAGACAGCCATCACGGGTGCCGTAGTATTGCAGAGTGATGCCCGGCGTTGTAAAAGAAGCAAACCGTGGAAGTCACTCTTATCCTTTCCCCACACACACCATCATCAAGTCCAGTTTGGGGCACGGTATTCCAAGGAGAGGCGAACGGACCATCCTTGTGCAACGTACACCCGGGTTTCTTTCGAACTATTCGAGTCGTAGAGTGATCGGCAAGTCCTTGGCCGATGTCTATCCATCAGGGGACCACAAGCCCACCACATTGACCTCTGCCCCATGCTATCGGCCTCTGCCCCATGCCCCAAGTCGTCGTTTCTGTGGCCAGTATTTGTTCATTGTAGCCTCAGAGAACACTCACTCTGCGTCCCAGTCCTTGGAGGTCGTTGTTGTTGTTGTTGTTGTAACGCTCATGAAGGCAGCAGCTTGGGATGCTGTGTGTGGCGCCGGAAATCCGGGAAGCCTGGTTCAATAAAAAAAAAAGAAGGGTGTAGTCCACAGCAAATCTGTGCCGCTACCGCAAAGCTCCTCAAGCCACCAAAGTGTTCGTTTGGCTGGTCCTCTCTGGGCGCATCGCATTTCGTGTGGCTCTTGCCTTAGTGCATCCAGCGCATTGGCGGAGAGGAGAAGGGAGAGGGCCCACGCGGCAGTTGTGCCGAGCGGGACGGGGACGGGGCTGGGAGGGGCCCCAGGGGTCGCAGGCGGCGCGGTTGCCGTACCCAAGAGCAGGGCGGGCGTTGGACTCCGGGTTGAGGTTGATCATCGCTGGAGTCGTGTGTGCCCCGTGCCCCGGGCCGCGGGAGCGGGACTGGCGCTGAGATGCCCGCTTTGCGCAAGCTTTCCAAGAATCTGTAGGTCACTCAGGAAACCTACAACTCTGAAGTCACTGGACAGATGTCAAGCCTCAGCTGTGCACTGCCCAGACAATCTGGGAGTTGAACCTGCTACCATGTGTTCTTCAGTTTAACACTCAGACAATGAGCATAGCCGGCATAGAGGATTGCCCCTGCATCCGGGCAAGTCACAGCAGCAGATCTCCGATGCCGAGTCCGAAGCGCGCGGGCCCCCACGGACGGATGGCCGCACCTGGTCTAGTCGGGCGTCAGGGACTCCAAGGGGGCCAGATGTCGTTGACGGGGTTGGTCCAGGGCCACCGCTCCGTGCCGGGGCAGGGGGACGGGGGTGCCGACGACATACACTGGGTCGGCTGGTGCCACGTATCGCTTCCCCCACCGCGCGCCGGTACTCTCGCTTGGTAGGCCCGTGTTGGCGACATCCGCGCGCATGTCCACTTGCAGCACTCAGATTGGGCACCCGCACCACGGAAATGCTGGCCGCAGCCCCTGCCTAGTCCCAAAGCCCCACCAAACACTGGGCGTAGACTCACCACCGGTGCTAATTGACCTGGTCTACACGGTTGCACATCCATGCCCCACATGAAGTGTCAAGGAAGGGCGAGCGGGGGGGCGCAGCGAGGGCATAGTACAGTAACGAGAGGTGATGATCGCCGAGCAAGTCCCCCGAGGGCTGGCCGATGGAAGTTCAGGAATCCGAGCGCCTGCGCCACGGGGCTTTTGGCCCTGAAGGAGCGCCTCCGGTGCATCTTCTGCAGTTTTGCTGCAGTGCACTTGAGGGCGCACGGGCGACCCTCAGCGCACGGCGTCTCGCGCACACGACATTCGGGGGCCCACTGCGCACGCGCGACACCGATCACAAGTCCGGGAGCGGGATGGGGACCTTGGACCCAGGGCACTGGCGGTGCTCTGGAGCAGGCGCCCCCCCCGTGTGCGTGTTTAGGGGTCGGCCCTGTGCTGAGCCCTCCAGACCTACGAGGAGCTTGACACAAATGCGCTCAAGCGTGACAACCACCGATGCTCCCCGCGCTGCTGGCGATGCGGTCCGGCAGGTAAGATGGGTCTGCAGGAGAACGCTTCTCCCCCCGTCTCCTTCGCATCGGGAGGCACCCATATTTGTCTGCTTTTTGCAAGTTAAAGGGGGCGCACCGTGCGCTGTGCCTGCGCTGTGCGAAAAGGCGGCTGTTTTCCATCGCCGGTAGCCACGGGTGCCAGGGTCCTGAACTCTGCACCCCCGACGCTGTTTTGAATGGATCATGCACGCTTCTGTAGGGGGGGGGTTTGCAGGGGGTGTTCCCGGGATGAACAGCGTAATAATTGGCGCTGTGCCCGCGCTGTGCGAAAACGCCCCCAAAGTCCGGAAACCGAAGCCAAATGGAGCCCATCGTGTTGCACGACAAAGTGGCCCTTGAAGGCCACGCTTCTTCCAAACTCACCCTGCACCCCTTGTTTTCTCTGCAGTTGTGGCTGAAACTTATGCAGATGACTTTTAGTTTTGCCACAGCAGAGTCGGCCACGGGACAGAACAACCGTAGGGGGAGGGAGACGGGTCCCCGCCAAGGGAGGGTGTGGTGTTGGCTGCTTCGGGGTGCTTCGGGGCTGCTTCCCCATGTCCCACTCATCTTTATATAGTTGATGATCCCTTAGTGCTGCCGCTCAGCCGTCAGTTTGCACGCACGCCCACATGCGCGCGCACACACACACACACACACACACACACACACTGCCCACCTTTCACTGTCTAGCGCCAACAAAATAGGCACCCGCTGCCTGGGCGCAGGCCCATGGACATTGGCCGGATCATGCTCATCTTGAGCCAAAAGAACAAAGCCCCATTCATCTTCAATTTGGAGTGTTCAATGCGGCCAGTGCCTCTTGTTGTCATGAAGGGACAGGGCATTTGTGTTTCGGAGGCCTGAGTCAGTACGGAACTTGTGTGTGGGGGGCGGGGGGAGTCCGGCAAAACATCACTGGTACCGGGGGGGGGGGGGTTTATACAAGCCAGAATTTCTGCATTTCAAATTCTGTACAAACATTTTGTACGCAATTTGTTCGGTGTTTTTAAGCATTTGTGCAGGTAATAACAGCAAGCGCCCACTGTTTCTCATGAGCAATTATTGGGAACCGTGCATAATTTGTTTGCTCATTTTAAGAAGTGGCACAGATTTTGTCGCGCCAGCATTTGTAGATTCATATTTTCCCCCGCACGGAATATCCCCCCCCCCCCACCGGGTAGGGTGGATGTTCCGCTGCTCTCCCCTGACCCCCCGCCCTCCACCCGTGTCCAACGAACACCTTGTCTAGCAAACACTTGGTGTTTGGACTGCATTTACCCAAATTGCCCAAATGATACCCAAGTTCATTAGGTACAGAGTTTCAGGCGAGAGGATTGGGCTTCTCATCCCCACGACTTCAGTGGTGTAGACCAAGTATGTTTGGGCAATTCAGTTTTACCCGGTTTGCTGCCAAAGAGAGCTTTAGTGGCTCTCATGTGACCTACGATTGTTGTAGTAGACAACTGGTTTCTTTTACCTCTTCCTCACGCAGATGGATCAAGATCTACACGTTTCCTTTCTGTTCACAACACCTTGGACACACCTATGATTTTGCAACACATGCAACATATAGTGATCCATGGGCAACAGCGTGGCCACACCAACCAAAGGCCACAAAGAACTGAAATGTTAGGCACCAATGAAAAAGGTGTTGAATAGAGGTCTTACATTGGATGCTATGAGGGAAACGAACGCGCGGTGCGCGCGGTGCTATGCGCGGTGTGCGCGCGGTGCGCACGGTTTGGTGCGCGTTGTTTTATTAACCCACCATTTTGGTCCTTTGCATTACAGCTCACATCTCTTTTTTTGCTATTCTTGTGCAATGCCCCAACATCGTGAAACGAATGCTTCATAGGATTGGGCACCCTATGGGGCACCTCACGGGAATGAGCACCCTGTGAGGTTCGAAACGCCAAATGTGGCGAAACGAATGCTCCGCAGGTTTGGGCACCCATGCGGGGCACCCTCCTCGGTGGTGGGCCGTGCCAAGGAGGTCTCTTTGAGCTCAACGGCCCCCCCCGGTAGGGGGTGTGGGCAGCTACAACCACCATTGCAATGGTGAGGAGGATGGAGTGGAGGCCTCCGTTGTTGTATGTGAACCCCTGAAGCCACCGCGTCTTTGCCACACTGAAAATCAGCCAGAAGTGCGTAAAACAGCAACTCAAAAACGAGCGCGCGGTGCGCGCGCGGTGTTATGCGCGGTGCGCGCGGTGCGTTTGTTTCCCTCTATGGCACTCATGGTATGGTATGGTATGGTGTGGTATGGTAGGTATGGTGTGGTTGGAAGGATGAGGACTAGAAGCGAACAAAAACACCACAAAGCCAGAGGTGCACAAATTAGCCTCAACTTAAGGTGCCACATATGAAAACCTGATGCCAAATTTCAACGTCCTCTGCAACATCAATTACTTACTGGGATGAGTGGTGCTGGGAACAGTCAAGTTGGAACTTCAGGATTTCAGATAAGCCGTCATTGCCAGTCTACACACACACAACATGAAAATGCATTTCCCAGAAGCCTGTATAACGCGATTTCGAGGCCGCACGCACAAATTTTGTTGGGGCGGGGTGCCAGAAATCACAAAGTGGCGGGCAGCAAGTGCCAAAAATCAGAGGGGGGGGGGAGGCTGCCAGAAATCACAAACTGGCGGGGGCAGAGGTCAGAAATCACACCCAGGGGGGTCCACTTGCCACAATCAGGGTGTCCTTACTAGGACATGCCCCTGCAACCGTGGTGCATCAGAACGCCCAGCTTCGGAATCTTCGGACCCGAATATCCTTTCTTCGTATTCCAGACAGCTTCAACCTTCAACAGCTTTCGGGGGATGCCGAACGCTGAGTCTCGATTGTTTGGATCCCGACAGACGCATTTTTGACTTTGGCGAGAAAGGCCTCATTGTGACATACCAAGCGGCTTCTGGCGCGAGAGAAACCATTGCACTTATTGCATTTAGTTCGGTTCATTCATTCACTTGAAATGTCATGGAAAGAGCTTCAGCTTTCCTCAAACGCCGTAGGCCGAAGGGCGGGGCGTAGACTCACCGGGAGCCTAACTTGCAGAAGGAAGTGACACGTAGCTTGAGCACACAAGCACCGGTTTGGGAAATGAGGGTTTCGACGCTTTTGATTCTCAACTTAGGGATGTACCAACGAATGCCGGCATAGGAAGATCACAAACCAAATTACTTTTTCTTGGTCACTGCCAAACGGATGTGGCGCGCATGCAGCGTTGTATGCACGTCCACCAAGAACCATGAGGCTCGCTTCCAAAGTGTTTGGCACAGGGTCTATGTGCATGTGCTGATATGAGGATAGATAGAGGATTGCGGCATGACTATGGCAAAGTAATTTGTTGACATGCTGTTTTAATTAGATGATTGGCGCTGGTTGTTCGGTGGTTGGTGGTGGTTGTTCGGTGGCTGTTCAGTGGTTGTTCGGTGGATGGTGGTGGTTGTTCGGTGGTTGGCAGTGGTTGCTCGGTGGTAATGTGAATGCTTTTCATCTACTCACGTGCATCAACACAAAAAATCGTCGCATCGATCAAAACACACCGTCAATATCACATGTTTCTGTCTGTAACAACACTCTCTAGCAAACTGCCTTGCTCCCATATACCATAGACGTGGTGGTATCTTCAGCATCAATCTCCCCCTGGTTTGGCTCACTGCGACGCCGGAAGGTGCAACCCAACCTTGCTTCCGAATCTCTATGAGTACAATTCCACCTGTCACTGTCACTCCAACCGCCTGTCACTGCATTTTGTAAACTTCATCTTGATTGTACAGAAATTGCGGCGCCGTGCGTGAAAAAAGGGCAAGACGCAGACTTGAACAAGACCTGCGCCTTACTCCTCTACATGGGGAGAGCCAGGCCACAGGAGAATATCATAAGCACATTTACCCCCCCCCCCCTTTCTTTCGAGAGCAACACCAAAGTCCCAACTTCTTTTTGACGGAAACAACACCGACCGTTGCTCTGACAAGGGGGCGCATCTCTAAAGGGCAAAATAGGACACGGTTCCAAAAATTGCAGAAACAACACCTACCTTTGGTCTGACAAGGGCATTGCTCTTGCAAGGGGGGGGGGATTGCAGGATTCATAGATACAGGAGATGAGAGGAGGGAGCGTCCATCATCACAGTGTGGTGGTTGAGTAGTTTTGTGCCGTGCTGTCTCCAGGCAACCATGCTCCGGAGGTAGCAACCGAGGTGCGTAGGTCTTTGTACCACTGTTGCACCTGTGTGCAATACCTCAGGAAGAGGCGGTTGCAATATACCGAACATGTCGGAGCAAACATCTCCCCAGTTCAATGTCATAGCATCAACGCCGCAAAATGGTGTGGCCCAGCCCCTCACGTTATGCAAGTATTTCGGAAAGGGTTGTTGAATCAACATGGGGTGACGGGCTCCGACACAACAACAGCTGTTGAGACCATGCATGGTGTGATGAAGCGAAAATTGTTCGCTGTGCTGCGTTGTTTGCAGTGTTTGGGTGTTAGTTGAGGGACCGCACTGCGTTTGCCCGATTGTTTGAGGAGGGGCACTGGGCAAGTAACTTTCGTATCCTGCACATGATGTGTGGTCGATGGTTCTTCAGCCCCTTCCCAACCCCCTCTGCTAACCAGGACCCTTTGGAGGCTTTGCTGCATTGTTGAAACATGTTGCCCAGTGTCCATGATGGAATACAAGGGGGCAGCTGTCGGCTGGACCCCTTTGTTACCCCACCCCTTAAAAGTATTGTTTTCTCAAGTGCTGGGAATATTAAAGAATTGATTCTCAGCCTCGATCTCCTGCACTCATGGGGTTTTGGTGGACAATGATGTGTAATGCAGGGGAGATCAGGCACCAAAAGGGACGATTTCAAAGCAGCCAGGAACAAACAGCCGCCCCGAGTTTGGGTCTGAACATAGTTGGATTGTGCTGCATTTCACGCCCTCACATGCGCCTGCACTACTGCGTTTCATGAAGAGGTTATGGAATTGGTGTTATTGGGATGCATGGGCCTCAGTGCGATCATTTTGCATGAGGCCACAGCAATTTTGCACAAATCCCAGTCCTCCCCTGGCGCCTTCAACACCTTCTTCTTGTGGCCGTGTATGTTGTAATTCGTGTAATTTTTTTTTTCTCGCTGTAAATGCGCGTAACAAAAAAACCGTATAGTCGTGTAATTTTTTTTTCCGCTGTAAGTCGTGTAAGCTGGCTTACACGACTTACAGCAAAAGAAAAAAAAAATTACACGACCTAACGGTTTTTTTGTTACGCGCATTTACAGCGAAAAAAAAAAATTACATGACTTACAGCAAAAAAAAAAAATTACACGACCTGACGGGTTTTTTGTTACGCGCATTTACAGCAAAAAAAAAAATTACATGACTTACAGCAAAAAAAAAAAATTACACGACCTGACGGGTTTTTTGTTACGCGCATTTACAGCGAAAAAAAAAATTACACGACTTACAGCAAAAAAAAAAATTACACGACCTGACGGTTTTTTTGTTACACGCATTTACAGCGCAAAAAAAAAATTACACGACTTACAGCAAAAAAAAAAAATTACACGACCTGACGGTTTTTTGTTAAACGCATTTACAGCAGAAAAAAAAGGCGGCAGGGGTGATGTAGCCACCTTGCCCACTTGTGGGCCACTTCTGATTCTGCCCCCCGCTCTGAAGCGGTGGGGACCCCCTAGGCGGCAGGGGTTATGTAGCCACCTCGCCCACTTGTGGGCCACTTCTGATTCTGCCCCCCGCTCTGAAGCGGTGGGGACCCCCGAGGCGGTAGGGGTTATGTAGCCACCTTGCCCACAAGTGGGCCACTTCTGATTCTGCCCCCCGCTCTGAAGCGGAGGGGATCCCCTAGGCAGGGCCGTCCTTAAGGGACGATATTTTTTTTTGTTAAGGACAGCCCTTGAGGACAGCCCCTAGAGGCCTTTTTGCCCCGGCCAAACGTGGGCCATGTCTACCCCCCGGGCCCTCTTTTGGGCACCACTTCTGATTTTGCCCCCCGGTCTGAAGCGGTGGGGATCCCCGATACGGCAGGGGTGAGGTAGCCAATTTGCCCACTTGTGGGCCACTTCTGATTTTGCCCCGCCGCTCTAAAGCAGGGGGGCTCCCCGATACGGCAGGGGTGAGGTTGCCAATTTGCCCACTTGTGGGCCACTTCTGATTTTGCCCCCCGCTCTGAAGCGGTGGGGCTCCCCGATACGGCAGGGGTGAGGTAGCCATTTCGCCCACTTGTGGGCCACTTCTGATTTTGCCCCCCGCTCTGCAGCGGTGGGGATCCCCGATACGGCAGGGGTGAGGTAGCCATTTCGCCCACTTGTGGGCCACTTCTGATTCTGCCCCCCGCTCTGCAGCGGTGGGGACCCCCTAGGCGGCAGGGGTTATGTAGCCACCTTGCCCACTTGTGGGCCACTTCTGATTCTGCCCCCCGCTCTGAAGCGGTGGGGCTCCCCGATACGGCAGGGGTGAGGTAGCCATTTCGCCCACTTGTGGGCCACTTCTGATTTTGCCCCCCGCTCTGAAGCGGTGGGGATCCCCGATACGGCAGGGGTGAGGTAGCCAATTTGCCCACTTGTGGGCCACTTCTGATTTTGCCCCCCGCTCTGAAGCGGTGGGGCTCCCCGATACGGCAGGGGTGAGGTTGTGACGTACTTTTGGGCTCCAAATGCACAGTTTTTTGTGGCTCCTTGAGTTGGGGATTCGGACTCATAATGCACAGTCTTTGGTTAGGGTTAGGGTCACCGAGCTGGTGGAACAAGTCTTGGTTTTATAACCCTCTTTAGCGTCTAGGCTGGACCTAACAGGTTTGGCAAGCAAGCAAGCAGCAAGCAAGCAAGAAAATCACAGCTCTGTTGTAGTGCTTTGGATTCAGCCAAAATTTTGGTGGATGCTACCTATGGGTGTGAGGGACAACCGCACAAAGTATGAGCCAAAAATTCAACGGTGGCGGCCGGGAACGGGCGTCGCAAGTGCCGGACCTCCATTTGGTAATCTGCCTTTTAGGGCCAAAATCAGCCTCTTTTTGCCCAAAACCGCCCTAGAACCTGTTGAAAATGGCCAAATGAAGGGAAATAATGGCTACTCTACACATGCAGCTAGACTTCCCCGTGCCGAAGGGCCCTCTAGGGCCCTCCAACTCCACAATATGTCCACGAACTGCCCCCAAAAGGCCCCCAAAAGCCGCACAATTTGTTGCACATTGGCCGTCGACAGCCCCACACCAAAAATAGGCGATATCTTGGGCTATGTGACTCAAAATGAGATTTCCAGCGCACCTAGTCCACCCCGCAACCACCCGCTTTTGGTGGTTTCCACCCCTCAAAATTGCCCTAACCAATGCCTAGACCCACGTACCTAGGCCCAGTGGGCTGCGACAAGCTGCAAGAGGTAGCCCAAAGAGGTGGGTGCCAAAATGGGTCAACAAGGTCGACCGGGTGCAAAAAAAGATTTTTTTCAAAAATGATCCTAGACCACATGGAATGCCAAAACAAGTGGTTTTGGCGCATTTTGAGCTCGTGGTGGCCTGTTTTGGCCCTTCTAGAATCCCAAAATGCCTTGCTAATGGGTTGTTTAGGGGTAAAAATTGGGTCAAAAATGGGTCAAAAATGGCTCTTTCCAAAAATGATCCTAGGCCACTCGGGGTGCACAAACAAGTGAAATGAGCCCATTTTGACCCCATTGCAAGTCATTTTGGCCCCTCCAAAGTCACAGTCCAAAAGTGGGTCAAAAATGGGTCAAAAGTGTGTTTTTGCAAAAATGAATCTAGACCGTTTGGGGTGCCTAAACAGGTGCAATGAGCCCTTGTTGAGGCCATTGTAAGCCATTATGGCCCCTCCAAAGTCACAAAATGCCTTGAAAATGGGCTAGTTTGGGACCAAAGATCAATCAAAAATGGATCAAAAATGTGTTCTTCCAAAGATACTTTTGGACTATTTGGGGTGCACAAAAAAAGTGGAATGATCCCATTTTGAGCCCATGTGGAGCAATTTTGGCCCCTCTCAAGGCTGAAAGGGCCTTGAAAATGGGCCAAATGGGGATCACAAATGGCTCCCAAACGGGTCAAACCAATGGTTCTAGAAAAACAATCCTAGTCTAGTTGTGGTGCCCAAATAGATGCATACAACTCATTTTGAGCCCCTTTTGAGCCGCTCTCATCAACTTCTCAGTGCGTACCTCATTTGCTGTTGAACTCTCACAGGCGATGTTCCTTCCCCCACCAGCTCGGTCCCAATATTCAATCCTGGAGAGGGTTAGGCTACTCACCCTAACCAAGATTGAATGTTGGGATTGAATTGGTCGGGCAAGGAACATTGTCTAGGAGACATCAACGACAAATGAGGTAACCACCAGAAAGTGGATGAGAGCGTCTCAAAAGGGGCTCAAAATGAGTTGTATTCATCCGTTTGGGCACCACAACTGGACTAGGATCATGTTTGGAAAACCATGGTTTTGACCTGTTTTTGAGCCATTTGTCGTCCCAAATTGGCAGAATTTTCAAGGCCCTTTCGGCCTTGAGAGGGGCCGAAATTGCTCAACATGGGCTCAAAATGGGCTCATTCCACTTGTTTGTGCTACCCAATAATCCAAAGGTATCTTTGGAAAAACACATTTCTGATCCATTTTTGACTGATTTGTGGTCCCAAAACAGCCCATTTTCAATACATTTTGTGACTTTGGAGTGGCCAAAATAGCTTGCTATGGGCTCCAAAAGGGCTCATTGCACTTGTTTAGGCACCCCAAATGGTCTAGATTCATTTTTTGCAAAAACACTTTTTTGACCCATTTTTGACCCATTTTTTGGTGGCAAAACAACCCATTTTCAAGACATTTTGTGATTTTGGAGGGGCCAAAATGACTTGCAATGGGGTCAAAATGGGCTCATTTCACTTGTTTAGGCACCCAAATGGTCTAGGATCATTTTTGCAAAAGCATTTTTTTGACCCATTTTTCACCCATTTTTGGTCCCAAAACAGCCCATTTTCAGTGCATTTTGGGGTTTTAGAAGGGTCAAAGCAGGCCACCACGAGCTCAAAATGCGCCAAAACCACTTGTTTTGGCATTCCATGTGGTCTAGGATCATTTTTGAAAAAAACATTTTTTTGCACCCGGTGGACCTTGTTGACCCATTTTGGCACCCACCTCTTTGGGCTACCTCTTGCAGCTTGTCGCAGCCCACTGGGCCTAGGTACGTGGGTCTAGGCATTGGTTAGGGCAATTTTGAGGGGTGGAAACCACCAAAAGCGGGTGGTTGCACCCCGTTGTTGGATGCAAATACTGATGCTGCCGTGAGCAAGATGAGGCTGCCGTGAGCAAGCAGCAAAGGGCAAAGCAGGGGTCCCCCATTTCTCGAATTTCACACGTCAAGCTGTTTCACCTAAACTTTGGGGGGGCTTAAAGGGGGGGGGGGGTTAGAAAATTACATGCTAAAATCAGACACTTGGAAAACGCAATAGGGCTTTATCAGGGCAATGACCACCCCCAACCCAACCCCCACTTTGCCAACCCACACCGGACCCCACCAACTCCAGCCGCCCCTAATACCGTAACGTTGGGTGGCCAAGGAGGGTCAAGGTTTGGGTTAGGGATAAGGTCACTGAGCTGGTGGAACCTGTCTTGGTGTTATAACCCTCTTTAGTGTTTAGATTGGACCTAGCAAGTTTGGCAAGCAAGCAGGCAGCAAGCAGCAAGCAAGTAGCAAGCAACAACGCACGAAATGGGGAAAAAGCATACCTCCGTCGTGGTGCTTCGGGTTCAGCCAAAATTTTGGCGCATGCTACCTATGGGTGTGAGGGACAACCACACAAAGTATGAGCCAGAAACTCAACGGTGGCGGCCGGGAACGGAGTCGCAATTACCGGACCTCCATTTGGTAATCTGCAATTTAGGGCCAAAATCAGCCTTTTTTTGCCCAAAACCGCCCTAGAACCCAAAAAAAACGGGCAAATGAAAGGAAATAGTGGCTACTCTACACATGCAGCTAGTCTTCCCCATGCTGAAGGGCCCTCTAGGGCCCTCCAACTCCACAATATGTCTGTGAACTGCCCCCAAAAGGCCCCCAAAGACCCCGGAATTTGTGCTCATTGGCCGCCGACAAGCTGATACCAAAAATAGACGATATCTTAGGCTATGTTACTAAAAACGCGACTTCCAGCGCACCTAGTCATGTGTGGACTCTAATGCAGCCACTTCCTTGTTCTATGGACAACAACCAAGTATGCTACTCGTGGGTGAAACGGAGGATAGACAAAAAATCCTTACTACAATGAGCACAATTCGCAATCATCTGACTACCCTTGGGAAATTTGCCCTCCTGCTCTTCATGGATCGAGAAGACGATGTTTCCGGGCAAGCATTTCTGTCTAAAGCCCTTGCCTTTGCGGAAAACATCTCTTTCTGCTGTGAAAAAATGTCCATGGCTGACAGACCAATTGTCGACTTGGCCACCCATAAGGAAATGGTTACATGGATAGCCTATTCAACCCCCGAGTCCAGATGCAAACCGACGGGGCTACGCTCCGCTGCAGTGTTCAAAACACTCAAGCTCATGCCACCAGGACAAACGCTGAATAAAGTTGCGTACAGGGAGCTTGAGCTGCGTCTAAATCAATATGCAGTGCAAATGCATGTAGATCACGTCAACAACATCATGGCAACGCCGCAACTAGACAGAGAGCAATACCTAGAACTTGGGGTGGATCCGCGAAACATGCTTTTGTTCTTTCCACAACTAACTCCGGACAAGGTACTGCTGCTTGCTGACCAGCATGGAACAAAGCCTCGCCTCCAGATCCAACCCATCAGTTGGTACAGGGGTGGAGATGATGTGCGCTTCTGGAGGGCCTATGATGGCTTCATCACAAAAGAGTATAGGGACAAATGGGCCCCTTTCATGTTCATGCCTGTGCTCTCTATATTCTTGGACACCCTTGATGGCATGATACCGGAATCGTGTGTCCGCATTTCTCTGCTTGGCTCCACAAAGCTCCGAATATCGTTGACTGACCAAGGTTGGACAATATTCAAAGCTAAATACAGGGAAGTCTTGCATGCCATCAGAATCTCGTTCAAAGATTCCTCCAGGGGGCAATTTTTGACAGCGGATGAAACGACGCGGCCCACAATCCCCAATTATTGGGAGGTTTCCGAAGTGTCCACGGTCTACATTGTGGATGTCCCCCCGTACTGGAGCATTGAAGATCTTCAAGGGATAGGGAAAGGTACCTTTCCGGCCAAGCATATCCTGGACGGGCTCAGATGGTCAGTTGGAGAAATGCGCACGGCAGCGTGGCGGATCACTGTCGAAGGGGCTACTGAGCTGGTGGGCAGGGTGTTCCATACGGATGGGCTGACACCCCTTCTGGTCATCTCCGAGGCGGAATGCAACGTGCGCAAAGACAAGGCCATGGCCCCGCGGCCCCAAATCACCAGCAGCATCCCAAGAAAGGCCTTTATCACTGCCATTGAAATGTCCCGGGCGATGGATCTTGACACGGAAGTGCGAGCAAAGTTGAAAATCCTCAAGTGAGCTCGAAGTCCTATACAAGACGGCCCGCCATCCAATGGAAAACCCTCATAAGCCACATGACCACCCAGTACTTGGGTGGCACCCATTAAATGGTGATAACGCAAACGATCAATCCTTACAACCAAATCGAAGGATGGAGAGTATGATGTGGACCCTCATGTTGCAATGAGTAAGTTGCCAACTCCATGCCCCATACATGAGCATGTGCGAGCACTCACTTTCAACGCCAATGGTCTACTTACAAAAATCAGAATTGGCAATCGAAAGGTGCATATGCCGGCGCCAACAATCTGGACCTCCTGGGCATCCAAGAACCACATGTCCTAAGTGAAGCCCACTACAACTCCATCACAGATGAGTTCCAGGCACATGGATACCCCTTCCAGTCTCAAACGCATCCCTCGGGATATGGAGGGGTAGGCATCGCCTGGAAATCAGCAGACTGGACGCTCCGAAACTCATTGTGGGTACACCGCAGATTCGCCAAGTTCCATTTTCAAAGGGCCCCCCTCAATCTCACAGTATGCGTGGCACACTTTCATCACCAGGATTACCAGCGGGAAAGGCAATGGCGATCATGGGGTAACCATTTACGCGACCCAAACTTGTTTCTTCTCGCAGATGACAACTCCATTTTGGATAGGGGCCGCGACACATTAGCCCCACCCCCATTTGAACACCTGGAGCTACTTGCTGCGCGGGAGCGCGAATTAAATGTCCTCCAACAAGTGTCACTGGTCGACGTACACACAGCGGTCCATGCGGCCCCATTTGGAGATTTCTCATCCATATCCAAAGATTCCCTCCCCAGAGGATACACCTATGGGTATGCCAGTGATGGCAAGCCGGTTCACCACAGATTAAGGCGAATCGACAAAATCCATGTATCAGAGAACCTCAGAGAACCTGCATTTGATTATGTTTTCGCAACCTTTGTGGGTAAATCCAATCATAAAGCCGTTGTGCTCTCCATGGGCCCTAAAACTCCACCAGTCACGGGCACACGGCCACGATTCTATTGCCCCATCCCTTTCCTAAAAACAGTGAAGAAGTGGTACAATCAATAAACCAAAAGCTCCAAGAAATCTAGCATTCGGGTACTCAGTGGTAGGACACGGCTCTGGGGGTTTTTCAATCTGAAGCTCCGTGCTTTCACGCAACCGAACCCAAATAGCCGAAAACAGGAGAGACCAAAATCCTGTCGCTTTCACTCAAGTCAAGACGAGGTCTATGCAATACTGGAATCTCATGGATACACACCAACCTCGCCATCCTCGGCATACTCTATGCTCGTACACCTCTATGAGCTAGTGGAAACAGATCGATCAAGCACACAAATACTCGGTCGGCTCAAGGGGGCACTGGCCACATCAGAGCTCGGCTCAAAAGATCCGACAGGTGGAAGGGAGGAAATTGTCAAGCTTATGCGGGAGCTTCAGTCCAGAAAGCGCATGCAGAGACTCAGACACAAGCATGGAGTGATGCTGACGGAACCGAGGAAAATTGTCAAAGCCCCCGTCGAACAGTGGAATGAGGTCTCGGAGAAATACGAATAGAAGGAGGAATGCACACAATTTTTGCAAAAGCCGGGAATATGTCCGAAACTGGCACCATATGGAGCTATGACCCACTATCGCCGGCATTTTTTTCATTAGTGTCATCGATAGTAATATACCCCATAAAACAGGCCTGCCCGAGCGCAGTCGTGCTCATGTATGCCGATCACCCCATAGTTTTCTTTCCGGGTTCGAGAGAGGCATCCAAATTAACAATGGTAATGCGTGTAGTACGGCAATTCGCAGAATTTTCGGGACGGCGCATCAACCTACAGAAAACTGCAGGTATTGTATCCTACAACCAGAGGCCTGGTGAGCCCGCATCGCCTCTACACTGTCACTGACCTTGGTCGAAAGGGCACTCCTCCTAAAAATCTGGATTTTCCAGTCCTGGCATGGATGGCCAAAGCATACTACCCCCCCCCCCCCCCCCACTCGGTAGCACACCAGCTGGCGCTTGTTTGCAAGCTTGCACTCTGGGAATCTGATAGGGGACCAACCTTCTCAATATTGTTCCAACCACAGGATAGGGGGGGGGTACAGCTTGCCCCCCCCCCCCCCCCCGGCATTCCTGTGGCACCAGGCAGCCTACCCCTTTGTCCACATGATCAAGCACCCAGAGCCCTTCCCGCCCGCAGTAGGAGAACAGTTCAGGTCTTGGTGTGGCAAAATTGGTCTTTCCCTTGAGCCCAAACACCTCCCCTTATACAACTCGGTATGGTAAGAACTGCCTCCCTCTCATTCATTGCTTGGGCAGCCGAAGCGTTCTTTTTGTTACGCAGACAGGCACCGCTTGTCAAGCCCCTAGTGAATGTAAGTGAGCTGGCGATATGGCACAATGTTTTCTGCTGGAATGAACACGGACACACGTGCTACTGCTCCCCCTCATAAGTCAAGGAGTCACGACATGGGGAGCATTCTACGGGGAGCACCACCCACGGAACCACCGTATGCTTCCTCGAACTTGGAAGCCTGTATACAGCGCGTCACACCGAACGCTAAAAACAGCTAAGTCACAGGAAATCTTTCACCTGCCAGACACATGGGCCTTGTGTTGGGGAAAGGATTCTTCCTACGGTTTGTCAGCCCGGACCTAGACACACCAAAACAGCAGCCCAACTAGGTTTGGGAGGAATGGGTCCGAGCAAAATTCCACCCAACAACGAAGGAATTCGTACAACGGGCGGTGTGGCATAAACTCATGCTACATGATCGCATTTTTACAATCACACGCACCACCGACTGCCCCCTCTATGGGAAAAAAAAACTATAAGGCATGCTCTATCGGAATGCAAATTTTACCTTGTGATTTTTGCCTTCCTAAATAAATCTTGGGGCCTCACCAAGTCCCTGGGGTCAGTGGATGACCCGGATGATCACAGCACAGGCCCTCTGAATGTGAAAGACATGGCCCAACCTGGCCGTGAGTTCCATTCACTCACAGAGCCGCTTGGCCAACTCCTTTGGGTGGCACGAGAGGCCCACTGGGCATCACGGTGGCACGCCAAGGAAGAGGGGTCAGCAACACTTCAAAAATTCCTAACGATATGGACTGGTATGCTTGTAAAATGGACCTTTGTACAGGGGTGGGGGGGGGCAAACCAAATAGCGGGACTGGATTGAGCGATTGAGACTCTCCATCCATGACCATTCAAAACACCCCAAGGGACTGTGGCAAGCCCCAGCCCCCATGGAGGGCTCTAGGAGGCACAGCGTGAGGCAAGAGGTAAGATAGGACACAGAACCAGCGGTCACGGTCTCCCTCCAAAAGGGCAAAGAAACAATCAGCCGCGGAACTTGCAAGCCATCAGGTTGCAGTGGCGGCAGAAGATGGGTGGAGGTTGGTGTATGTCGATGGATCGTCCAAACCACTATGGAAGGGAAGTAAATACAGGGCGGGGGGGATTGGAATCTACTCACAAGAGGACACGCAAGCAGGAAAAATCAGCATATCGGAACTGCTACCGCCGGACCTCCGGCAAACCAATAACGTAGCGGAGCTCCTGGGTGGGGGGGGGGGGGGGGGGGGGCAGCGTCTGAAAAGGGTACCGGGGGATAAACTGGCCATCTTGTCAGACTTGAATTTTCTGATCTCGTGGGCACAGGGACAGGTCCACTCATGGCGAGAAATGTCGTGGATCGGCACGGGGGGGGGGGGATGATTAGCAATATCCCAATTCGGGAAGAACTATTATTGGAAATGGAACGACCAGGCAAGTGGATCTATGTGCCAAGGCACGCGGGGTTAGAGGGAAATGACACGGCACACAGACCGGGAGTGGAAGGAATGTGTCTGAGCACACTGTGGGCACTGCCACACACAGCCTTTTCTCAACAAACAGAAGACGCCCATGAACCAGCACTGTGCTCGGCAGTGCCCCCCCCCCCCCCCTCTGAGAAAAAATAGTCAGGTGGAGTGTTGGGGAGATGCGCACGGCCACATGGCGGCTGACCGGGGAAAGTGTATCACAACTAATTGGGAAAGTCTACTTGTCGGATTCTGGAATGCCTCCAATGTTTGTGATCTCCGAGGCGGAATATGAGGCGCGCAAAAAGCGTATCACAGACCGGCCAAGGAGCACAGATGACGCCAAGACACGCAAGCAAGGCTGAATCACGGCAGGTGAAATGGCCAAGGCCATGGAGTTGGACGATCAAGTCGACAAGGTCATCAGCTCCCTCAAACGCAAGCGGGACTTGAAGGAGGATGAGGCTTCGTCGTCCAATGGAGTAGCAAGATGACGTATGCATCAAGCATCCCTCTGAGCAGCACGCTCAGAGTTCTGTCCCAAAATGTCAATGGATTTCAAACAAAAATAACCATGAGAAAGCGAAAGCAAACTCGAATAGTGGCCCTAGGGTCACTGCTTCGGTCCCCAAGAGCCCCACTTCATCACGGCGGAGGATCGTCAGGCGGGCACGCGGTGCCTATCAAAGTACGGGTATGGCTTGGACGGACCACTCCATGAAGAAGGACGGGGAGGAGTGGCACTGGCGTGGAAAACATCCAAGTGGACATTACAATCAATGACGTTCTTGTCTCCCAGGGCGCTGAAAGCCTCACTGTCGAGTGGTCCACTAGAGATCACTTTAGTGGTGGTCCCTTTCCATCACAAGCACACGCGACGACAGTCGCAATGGAAAGACATCGCCAAGGAGTTGCATGGACCGAACCTGATTTTATGTGCTAATCACAATAGTCTAGTAGTGAAACACAGGGACGCCTTTGCGCCCCCAGAATTTGAGCATGACACGTCTTTACGTGCCCGAGAACAAGAGGTTGCAACCTTGGCGAAAGCGTCTGCAGGACGTTTGGGTGGACATCCATTGTCCAACTCTGACGGATATCAAGGACAAAGAGTCATCGTGTCCAACGGGCTTCACGTACGGCTACCCTCGGGAAGGAGAGCGGCTCGATCCACAGAGATTACGCCGCATTGACTGCATACACACGACATCGGAATTGTTGAGCTTGGCGACCAGCGTGTACCCCATGTTTGCTGCCAACTCAGACCACAAGGCAATCTTGGCTGAATTCACACCCCCATCCTTGGAAACGGAGGGCACGATTCCCCGATTCTACTGTCTAGAGACAATCCTCCAAGACTCCGAGGCAATGGAAGACCTGGAGACCTCCCTCAAGTCTATCACCTCGACGGGAGACCAATGGTGGGAAGATGCACTGGGCTGCATCCACACGAAGGCGGTCAATTACCAAAGGGAACACAAAAACAAAAAACAGTCAGTTGAACTTCAAGCTCTACGGCTCCTACGTGTCTCCACAAGGGACTCCGTCACACCGGCGGTCTATCATTTTCTTTCATCACTGGCAATTGCAGCAGCAGAAGCAGCACCGGCCTACACCCTCCTGGTTGGGGTATATGAAAAAGCACAGCGTGACAGAACGGGCATGGAAATGCTCTCCAAGCTCAAGGGGGTGATCGTGTCAGGGGAAACGCCAGGGGACCTGAGAACGCGAAGAAATGAATTGTACCGGCTGATGCGGGAGCTGCAGGAACGGAAGAAACTCCAGCAGGTGGTGTCCCGGGCAGGCACAGCAATACGCGGAGCAAAGGCGGTGGCCAAAGAGCTGGTGGAACATTGGGACCGAGTGTCCACCCCAACGGGAGCCACGGAGGAAGAATGTTTGGCCCACCTCAAGGCGTTAGGAGTGGAACAGCGGCTGCGCAAGGCAGGTCGACTCCTATTCAAGCAGCTTTCCCTCGACATAGTACATGAAGGTCTCAAGAGGTTGAACAGCAACAGCTCCCCTGGACTGGACGGCTTCTCGGCAAAATTCTTCAAGAGGTTCTCAGAAATTTTCGAACCGCAAATGTATGAGTCACTAAAGCGCTTCCTCGACGCGGGTACAATGCCGGAGACATGGACTTCGGGAGTGGTGACAATGATCCCCAAGACCAAGGCAATGCAAACGCCGGACTCTCTCCGACCAATCGCACTGCAAACGACACGACACAAGTGGCTCACCAACATTCTCCTGATCCAGTTGGAGGATGTACTTCTCCACTGCATCCCGTCACAGCAAACGGGCTTCCTTCGTCACAGAAGTATCCTCCAGCATGTCGATGGCTCACGGGCTCTCTGGGATGGCTTACGTGAAGGAGCGGCGTTGTCAGTGGACTTCAAAAATGCGTTCCCCACGATGTCTCACGAGATTGTGGCGGCGGCTTTGGGTCTAATGTGCATACCGTTCCTGTACATCCGACTGATACTGCATCTTTTACGTGCGCCGTACCTGTACTCAGTTGGTAAGGGATACGTCCCAGGGGTCTACCACCATCCGCGTGCGGGCACGCGCCAGGGAGACCCACTCTCCTCGGCACTGTTCTCCCTGATGGCGTCCTTTGTGATTTTCCCGCTACAAGACCTGGATCCAGGACTAACTATCATGATGTATGCAGATGACCTCATCGTCTTCTTGGACGGACAGGCCAATCCGCAGCTGCTGGGGAAAGTATGGAAAGTGGTGTTCTGCTTTGGACAGTTTTCGGGGCTGAAGGTCAACTTGAACAAAACGGCGGCGATAGTTCGCAACTGTGGGGGAATGGAGTGGGCAAAGTGCTTTCGAGACATTGGGGTGGACGTCAAAAACTTCGTCAAGTATCTGGGTGTATGCTTGGGGAATATACGGCACCACCAACATGACCAGGGATGGGGGCTGACAATAGAACAGGCCTTTGCACCAGCATTGCAAGAGGGCCTTTCGTCGCGCACGGGTGGTATCCACGCTACAGTTGTCGATGGACGAACGTGCCTTCATGCTCTCCCAAGAGGCTGACGAACGGAGCCGCTGCCTAGTGCATGAGAAACAACTCTGGCTCCGGCAGTGCCAGTCCCCCGTGCGTCCGTGGCCGTGAGAGGATTGGCAGAGTGATTCCCCAACTGTTGGTGCCCATGGTCACGTGGTATACCAGCTTCAGCTGCCTGGTCACTGGGGCTGAGGCATAATATGCCTTGGACACCCAGGCCACAACTGGTAAGATCCATGATGTCAGCCTCACAAGTATCCCAACAAGGCAGTGGAGCCCTTCTATGCATGGGCGACAACAATTGGGTTCACACCGTCCAAAGACAACCTCCCGTATATCTAGCTGGGCATGTTTCGGACGGCGGAGCTGACGTTCTTGGGATGGTCGGCAAAGGCACACTCATATATCCAACGGGTGGCCCCACAGGTGGCCCCCCCGAAAGACAGGGACCAGCTGCCACTGTGGCACTCTGTGTACTTTCGAAATGAGTTCAAATGCTCCTACTACAACATAAAAACGATCCGGCAGGGGGTACTGACATGGGGTCAATTTCAATCCTTGGAAGACGTGAGGCTGTTGAATGCTCTGCCTCGAGCATGGAAAGGGGTGTACAATCATGGCGGAAGACTCCTCAATAAAGTCTCATCACAAGGGGGGTTTGATACCCCCGCAATCCACGCCCAAAACTGGACCAGAGCATGGCTGCTTCAGTTCTACGCCTCACAGCCAGGGGTCCGCGACCCACAAACACCAGAGGTATGGGAGCAATGGGCACAAGCACAGCTACCGCCGAGGGTGCGGGACTTTGCACAAAGAGTGCTGTGGCACAAACTGACCATGCATGCAAGAGTCTACAAGAGGTCGGGCACGGACAAGTGCCCGATATGCTCTCAAAAGGAGACAGTCAAGCACGCGATGGTCGAATGCCCCATGTTCAAAGCGGCGGCGGCGGTGATACAGCACTACTATGGCCCGGTGGAAACTAGTAACAGGTTGTCTGCAGTCCGAGACATGATGGAATCCGACCAACAGGAGTGGGTGCTGAACACGAATCAAGGCTGGGCAATGTGGTTGGCGAGAAGTGCCCACTGGCGATACCGATGCGAAGTCAATGCAGGAGCATCACCGGTGTTCACATCGTACCTGACAACCTGGCTCAGGGAGCTGTGTGAATGGGTTGGGTTTTACTCAGGAGAGCGAAGGGAGCAGTGGAGAGGCTTCAAGCAGTCACTGGAGCAACTTCGAGATACCGGAGTGCAACCGCGACAAGGGGAAGTACGAGTAAAGGGGGGATTGAGTGCGTGGTGGCAAACGCACACAGAGTGCTCCACGAAAGAACGCAGCGCCGGCACACACAGTTGGCATAGGGACACAGAATCACGCCCAAAGCGCCCGAGGCAGGCAGGCCCGGGAGTGCTTCAAGGAGTACAGGACCTGATTGCAGAACTGGTTGCGAAGGGTTACAGGATTGTGTACACGGACGGGTCATCAAAAAGACTGAGCCACAAGGACATGCGCAGGGCAGGTGGCTTTGGCGTATTCGCGGCGGAAGATGAGCAAGGGCCTGAGGTGCGTTTCTGTGGCTATGTACCGACACGCCACAAGCAAACAAACAACGGAGCGGAGCTTTGGGCAGCAGTGGAAGCCCTACAGGGGTTCTCGGTGCCAAAACTGGCAATCCTCACCGACTCACAGTACCTGCAACTGGGAGCGACCGGCAGGGCCCAACACTCGAAGTCAAAGGGATGGACAACCACATCCGGTAAGCTGGAGGTCCATGTGCCCGTCTGGGAAATACTGCTCCGGGAAATGGCAAAGCCAGGAAGAGAAGTCAGGTGGGAGCACGTCCCAGCACATGTCAACGTGCAGGGAAATGAGGTGGCGAATGGATTGGCGATGGAAGGCATGTGCTCGAGCCCGCTATGGTCCCAGCATGTCGCACAACAATCATCATCAGGGTCGGAGTCCACAATGGGGTTGAGGGGAGGTTCAGGATCCGAATCAGAGGACACCTAAGCACTCTGGTCATCCCTGGGTATGGTACCCATGGATAGTGATGAGCTGACAGGGGAAGCATCCGGGGAACCAGCACCACGTGGAATGGGATCATACAACTCGAGCAGTTCGGGTAGTGAGGACATAAGGACAGGACACACACACCTGGGGAGTTTGTTGGAAGAACTGTCTGCAGCAGAAACACGGTCCTTCAGCACAAATGTGAGCGACACCAGGCGGCAGCGTAAGAGGCGAAAGCTCAGGAAAAGCAGGAACCCTGGACAGGGTCGTTAGCAGCAGAGCCTGTAGCCCCTGCATTCTGATGCGAAAATCTTACAGGTTTCAAGCCCAACAATGCCTGCATGTCCGAAACCTGCGTTCTGACGCAGGAGCTCTTTGACACAAGAACCGCGTCCTGCCGCGGCGTGCAGCAGCACACAGGTGTGACAATGACAGTGGCTGATCTCAGGCACAAACCCCGCGTCCTGTCACGGAGGAGCTCCCGGGCGTGATGCCGCCGGGAAGGACATGGAAGGAGCATGTACCACGTCAACAGCAACATGGCCCCTACACACAAATTCAGCCAGCCCCACAGAAGGTCAAGCCTCAACAAGAACGCCAGCGTTTCAAGGTGCAAGCACTGAGCCAGCTGGACGCCATTGCGAACGAAGGGCTGACGGCAGTCGATGCCGAGCTGACCACAATGGCCTGGTCCCGCAATCAGCAGATCTGGCTCCGACTGGACCAACCACACGGCACCAGGATGCACTGTGAGATTGTGGACAATCATGGGGAGCCATTGCTGATGAGCAACCAAGAACTCTACTCGGTGACGGTCCAAATCAACTGGACCCTGAAGACTCAGGCCCTGACGAACATGCAGGTCCAGTGGCGACCCAAAAGTGCAGGCAAGTGGCACCCGTTCCAGTGGGAGGCGATCCTCCACTGTCCGACGGTTAAGGGACACAGAGCAGTGCCCTCCTCTGCGAGCAGAACTGTAGACGGCATGCATGTGTGGCTAGCGGGCCGAGCTGGCCTCTTACGGCTGTTCCAGAGAACGCTGTTCAGGCAGGCGGACCCGGAATCCGGAGACGCTGTGCGGTTCCTCTACACGCTGCTGAGCACACCTCCATGCGAAAGGAGATATGCCTGACAGGGGATGACACGCAGGGGGGAATAGGAAAGGTTGGAACAATAACCACTCGTCGTAGCTCAGTGGGTATATGGCACCTCTTCTGTCCTGTGGAGGAGGGTTCGAACCCCGGGGGGGATAGAGATCCACCGAACGTCCCGAAAACCCCTTTATGCGAGAGAGAGAGAGAGAGAGAGAGAGAGAGAGAGAGAGAGAGAGAGAGAGTGAGAGTGGGGCGCAATGGGAGGAGGGCCAGAGAGAAGGAGAGAGAGAGAGAGAGAGAGAGAGAGAGGGCAGGAGAGAGAGAGAGGGAGAGAGGGGGAGAGAGACCCGCAGAGCAAGAGTCGGGGGCTAACCGGCACTGTGGGAGGGTGGTGGGTTCGAGCTGACCAGGGTGTGTGGGCAGCCAATGAAGCATAGAGCTGAACAGCTTAATGGTGAATCATCGGGACGCCTTTGCGCCCCCGGAGCACGGGCGTGACACGTCATTACGTGTCAGAAAGCCAGAGCACGACAGGGGCAGCAAGAGTGCGGCCCGTAGGAGGGTGGTGGGTGCGAGTTGACTTGGATATGTGGGCGGCCAACGCACACATGGTGTGGTGCTGAACAGGTAAGCGCCACAGTACAGCTAAGCACCTGTTGAAGCGTCAAGCAGAAACATCTTTTGGTGAAACGTTGAGACGCCGTTGCGCCCCCAAAGACGCCTTTGCGCCCCCGGAGTTCGGGTATGACACGTCTCCACGTGCCAAAGAGCGAGAGCAAGACAGGGGCAGCAAGAGCAAGACCTACAGTGGGTGCGAGCCGACCTCGATGTACAGATGGCCAAGGCCAAAGCACAGTCTGCAGCCACCTGGAGTGGTACAGAACTGGTTTGCGCTGCAGTGCAGCGAGGAAAACACTGAACTATGTGGTGATGACCATGCGCCTGTGACACGGGGGCGTATGCGAGCCCAGCATCCATTGCCTCATGGCCTCCAAGAAAATATATATGCGGTTCAGCATCACGGTGCTTGGGGGGGGGGGGGGGCAGCACAGACAGCTCACCAAATGACCCGGGAGCCATATGGCTGTCGCTGGGCTTGGTTGAAATGAGTGAGCCAGAAGAGGGAGCATCCCAAGAAGCCACAGCAACAGGCTTACTCCAGTGTGACACTTCGAGCTCTGATGACAGCAAGCCGTATGGATGAACAGAGGAAACCGATCACAGTACAGATGTTAGTGACACCAGAAAGCACCGCAAAAAGAGGCGCACCAACCACCCCGCCCCCCTCCCAAAAGGGGAAAGGGGGGAGGCCCAATCTGGCCCAAGATTCCCTCTCCCGCGCTTCACTTGGGCGCAATCCACAAGTACCGAGAGTAAATTGATCCAAGCCCCGTCCTCCACGATGGGATCTGAGTCTGACTCTTCAGCAAAAGTCAGCGGTCCAGAACACAGAAACAGACAGAAGTTGTCCCCTGCCCCCCCCCATGCCCCTCTCTCTAGACATACAGAGATAGACCAGTAGCACAGTGGCACAACACCCAACGTCAGCCCTACAGACGAGGGTTCAAACCCCAAGGCCCGAACACCGAAAGTGGACAATCAGAAGGTATGAGGACAAGCGCATGGAAAACGGGCACATCGTCGTGGCAGTATAGTGGACAGCCACCAAGCCCTGGGTTCGTGGGGGTAGGTTCGAAACTTGGAGGACTCATAGTTGGTGGGTTTGGAGACACGGTCCATAGAAAACTCCCTCCCGACGGCCACTTTGTTTTTGTACAAACATTTCGACCCTCCCCCACGAGCAACAACAAACACACCATAAGGGAGGAACATACCTGAAATGCACTGAGCACACGCGTCACAGTGCTCTCAGAATTGGAGGCTAGGTCCGGCGGAGCCTCCCGTGGAGGCGATGGGGCCGGCCTTGCCTCCGGGCTTTGGTTCTTCGAGAAATGAACCGATGGACAGTTCGAACCCCGGGGAAGTAAATTGGGAAACGGGAGCGGGCGGTTGGGAAAACGGTTATATTGGTGACAGCCAAGCAAGAAACCGGAAATGCACTGCACACACACGCCACAGAACACGGGTTCGCGCCCAGGTCCCGGTTGGCCTGCCGTGGAGTCATCACTTTTTGCAACTCTTGGATGCCTACCTAACCGACCCAATGGGGGGCGTAGGTATGTAGGTCTATCCAAACGGGCCAAGAAACATTCGATAACCGCTGACTGCAGTAAGCTCAAGGCAACATTCGGCCCACGCTTGAGGGGTACTGCAAAGCAGAAGGTCAAACATTGAACTGAAGTTTGTGGCGAAGACCATATGCCTGTGACACGGGGACATATGTGAGCCCTGTATCCGTTGCTTTATGGCCCTTTTCCTTCCCTAGGGGGGGGGGGGGGGCGTCACTTGCTCAACCCAAAATTTTTCGTTGCAGCTCACTGTGTTGTTGTGGCAAATCCACCACCCAAGAGTGCTGCGCAAAGCATTCCAGTGGAAAGTGGTGAGCATGTGCAGGATTTCAAGGTCAAGTGGAGCAGGACCAAGAAATTTTACACCGAGCCAGTCAAGGAGTAGGTCTCCGTACATTGGCAGCCCTTTGAACGTATCCTATGCTGAATTCCCTCGTTTCATGCTGCAATTTCTGTGCCTGCAAATGTGCGTGTACAGTGGTAGTGCGGCCCCCCAGGGGGGGGGGGGGGGCGCCACTTGGTGACCGTCCCCCAGGGGGTGGTGGGGGACCGTCTTCCCTGGGGTGGGGCAGGACAAGGGGGGGGGGGGTATCATGAACCCCCAGCCCCTTGTTCAAACAACGCAAAAGCACAAAGGGGGGGGGGGTACCTGGCAAGGGGCCGATTGGCGTCACCAGCTTCAGCCAGCAATCCATCCAGGCGTCATGCCAACCCCCCAACTCCCTCCCAGCGCATAGAATAGGGGAGCACCCCAACCAAGAAGGGGACACATGCATTTGTACGAGAACCCGCGGACCAATGGCTGAAAGTGTCAATGGCGGGGACATTCAGTCGATCGACACCGACCATTGTGGCCAACGTCATCAACAACAGCGAGCTGGTGTTCAAGGGCTTTCCGAATATACCCCACATACCCCTACCTTTGGGACACTCAGTGGACACAAATGAGGCAACAGTGGATCCGACTCCTGAAGACGCTCCCTGTTGGCCATCCCAGAGAGAGAGAGAGAGAGAGAGAGAGAGAGAGAGAGAGATACATGGCACACACGCCATTTGTGATCCCCCTCCCAGCGCATCCCTCGTCGCAGGCCTTTGCCTCTTGGAGCTGCCGGACCCTCTCGGCGAACGCTGCGGGGCTGTGGCAGGGGATCGGCTTCCTCCTGGTCCTCAACGCCGTGACGCTGGCCGGCGCTCTGTCCTTCACAGCCCAGGTCCGCTTCGCGGCCCTGTGCCTCAGGCAGTGGGACAAATGGAAGGGCAGGAGCGCCAGCGTAGAGTCGTTCGGCACTGACCCACCGACCCTGAGCACAACCGTCATCATCTCCCCTGCCGTTGGCACTGACCCGGGCAATGGTGCAGCCGATCCCTCCACTGGCCCGTCCCCTGGAGGGCCGGCGCCGCCGCAACGCCCGCAGCGCCCCTTGCACCTGACGTGGACCTGCATGACCCGCCTGATGATGGACGTCGTATTCAGTGTCATGTGCCCTGCGTATCAGCTGGTGGCGCATTTGGTGTACGGTGTGCTGCGGGACACCCAGGTCCTGGTCGCGCTGTGGGGCATTTCTGTCGTTCTGCAGTTGGTCTCCTTGGGGGCCTCCATGTGGATCGAGATTCGAGTTAACCAGAGCCCCGTTCTGCACATCTGGCACCGGCACCGGTGGTCCATCTGTGGGGCCCTCTGCTTTGTTTGCGTGTTGGCTCAGCAGGCCAACAGCATGCGAGCGTTCTTCATCCCGTTTGGGCTGGGGAGAGCGAGGCGGCGGTCGTGCAGTGACGTGCAGTGGGTTGCCAGCGAGATGTTTCTGGGTCAATCCAAAATGCCCCCCATTTTGTTGCAAACTACCCCCCCCCCCCCCAAGTTGCGCATTTACCCCCCCCAGAGAGGGTGCTGACCGCGCGGTGCGGCGTCGGCCCGGCGCGCACAATATATGCTCACACTAAAAGTTGCTGAAACGTGGCCACTGTGCACTGTATGCAATGGCTGGGTGATGCTATTGGTGTGCATGGGTAAAACACACTTTGGGGGCATTATCTGGGGGGAAGTGGTGATGATGCATGCACAAAGGTTTCCCAGTTCAATGTATTTTCTCCGCGTCCCTGCCTACCCTCCGAAAGGGTGTACATTGCACTGAAGCGTTGCATCCTCTGACACGGGCGGTGCGGTGCGGTGCGGTGAGCGGTGCGTTTCAGCACCCTCCTTGTCCAAGCACCACCACCCGGTGAAACCGTCATTTTTGGAACCATCAATTTTACGGTTCCAAATGCGTTTTTAGTTTGTTTTGTGCAGTGTTGTGCTAGTTTGAGTGCCCAATTGTGTTCCCATTTTCCCTGTCCTGCAGTCCTGAATGTCTCTTCTTTCACTGACGATGCTGTGAGGGCAGCCTACCAGAAGGCCTATGTTCCAAACGGCCTGAAGTTTTCAATGCTGGAGGATGTAGATTATTTTGGAGTATTTTTCAATACAAATTTTTTCAATATAAAGTTTCCTTTCTCTGAATGTTCCAAGTCCAATATGGAGCAGCCTGAGATTGTCTGGTAGGTCATGCCTGCATTTTGTAAAGTTGGGTATTGATTGATCCCCAGTAAGTACATGGAAGATCACTGACATTGATGCCCACTGTTTGCCTGTCTACACAAGCAGTGTGTTCTGGTTGCTGAGTGGGCACCTCTTTTCAGACGCAGAGTGACCCAGCCAGGTTGATCTAGCCGGAGTATCATGTCCAACGCAGCCCCCAAATGGGCGGCCGAATTTGGCCGATGTCGCCGATTTGTTCTGCCGATTTGTTGGGTTTCTGAATACCGCCGATTTGTTCTGCCGATTTGTGGGGTTTGTGTGATTTGGCCGATTCGGTCTGCCGACTTGTTGGGGTTTCTGGGATTCTAGGACACCTGATTTGGAGGCGTCACTCTAAGATGTGCATCATTTACTTTGGGACACTGGATAATACCTTTTCTTTCTATATTGGTTGTTCAGATTGGCACCATGAAGTGTTTTTACTGCCCACAAAAAGACGCATTTGTGCTCCCCTGGGATTCATTGTCCCCTGATGATTAAACTTTTCTGCGGGAACTGAAGGGTCTTGCATGTGAATTCTCGGACCTCCAGTCATCAGCCCCACGGCAGCACTGCCCGCGGGGAAGACAGTATTATGTGCACGAAGAGTCCGGTCGAAGCAGTCTGAAGGCTGGCCCCATGCCAGCGCGTCTGGTGCCTGCGCCTTGTTGTACCGCAACGTGTCCCTTTAGACTTGCTGCGCCATTTATGGTACAAGAGAGGTCATACACTTGGGTCCGGTGCTGTGGCTCATACAACAGCCTTTGCCGAGAGGCCACAGCTGTTGAAAGTGCGTGGACTGGATGTGCGGTGCCGGTTTTGATTACATGTCTCGCTCAAAAGGATTCGCTCGGCTTTGAGATGATTCCCCTACACCCCCTCCCCTGTGTCACGGGGGTGTATGCGAATCCTGTATCCGTTGCTCATGGCCCTGTTTCGGGGATGACCTATCAGACAATCTCAGGCTGCTCCATATTGGACTTGGAACATTCAGAGAAAGGAAAATCTGTATTGAAAAATTTTGTATTGAAAAATACTCCAAAATAATCTACATCCTCCAGCATTGGAAACTTCAGGCCATTTGGAACATAGGCCTTCTGGTAGGCTGCCCTCGACCCGGGTTCCCCGAATCAGCCCGAGACGTTAGCCTGAATCAGTGGATTTCTGAGAGTGGCCGAAAAAAACAGACCATTTACTGAAGGTGTTTGTGTTGTGGTGATGAATGCTGCTATGTCTTTTGCATCCGAGGACTTACATTTCTCTATGTACCCCCCCCCCCCGGGGGGGGGGGGGGGGTATTCTGCAGAACACTTCGTTTTACGCAATTTCAGGTTATTCCTGCACTGCAGTGAACAGCATGTACGGCCATGGCTCTTTGGCATGCAACTGGCTATGTGTGTATGTCAAGGTATGGGTCAGTTTAGAGCATGTGCACCCACCAACCAAAGGCCATTTGGGTGTGGCATGCTGTGCACTGAGAGTCAGTGGTGGCATACAGTTCACATGCATGGTCGTCGGGGACTCGGTCATTGCCCGTTCAAAAGCTGCATGCAAGTCAATACGGTGCTTGTGCCCTTTAGGCATTGTGTTCACTGTATCACGGACCCGCAACAATGCAACACAAAGATGCAACCAATCGTGAGGCAAATCAGGGATGGTGCACACATCATATGCTTCAAAGCATCCTTTCCGCACCAAAAAGTGCAGAAACAAAAAAAAAATCCAGACAGCCCCATAACCACAGCTCCAGCCATCTGTTGCAGGTTTTTGGCCTAATGATGTCACAGGAGCATCAAGGAAAAGTTGCCCAATTTCTGAAAAGAGGGTTGACTGTGCTGCAGGTCCATAAGAATCAACAAAAATCCTCACGACCGTAGTGCCCAGGTCCTTTTGGTTCCTGCCTGATATATACTGCCAGGCGCCATTGACCAAGTGGCTGCCATGAATCTGTTTGGCTTTAGGGTCTGCATTGGCTGTATTTAGCAATTGAACATGCCAACCGGGTTGCCACGGGTTCCGGCAGTCGGCATTAGGCTGCAGGAAAGTGCTTAAAAAGCGAGGCATAGGAGGATGACCTTGGACATCACCAACCATAAGTTTCAAGATGTCGGTAATATCATCCCCTTTCAGCTTATATACATGTGGTCTGTACACAGGATGTTGCGGCATGGGCATGGGCAAAGAGCGTTCCGGAGAAAGGGGGGTGGGGTTGGGTGTTGTGGGGGGGGGGGGGGTTTGCTTTGGTTTTGGAGGATGCGTCGCTTTCTGGAGGAGGATGGGGGCTGCATGCGGTACTATTTAACGTGTGTGGAGAGGGGGGGGATTCTGCTGCACACACCTAATGAATCATTTCTCCACTGACAATCACAGCAGTCCATTCCGAAACGTCCTGTCTAGCACAGTGCTCAGCAATACTGTACATGGCCCCTCAGTCTGTGGCCAAGGAGCTCACTTGGCTGTTGGTCGTTGGGCAAGGTTGTCCGCTGTTGCGGTTCGCTATCGTGGGTGCATCTGATGTGCATCGCACCTTCGCCAGATTATCAATGTGCCTGAACCAGGCATCGTTTGTAAAAACTATTTTGCAAGGGGGGGCGGGGAAAGCTCTGGACCCCCCCCCTCTTATAATTCTGAGGGTTTCCGTGGTTGGGCTCCTGCCACACCTTCTTCCTTTGGTCACAGGAGCCTTGTCTTGCTGTTTGCTGGTGCCCTTTTCTGGTTTGTCGTTATGCGGGTGGCAGGTGTGCAGGTGGCAATTTTTCAGATGGCGGACCTTTTTTTTTCATAGCATCTTAAACCTGTGGACCTTTTGTTGCACAAAGCTATCAGAGCTGGTTCATAGCCCAGTTGTCAAGGTACTTGACAGCAATTCCAATGACCCCTGGTCCAAATCCTGGTAATGTAAAGTTTTTGGTGTGTCACCCTTTGGGGTTGCCTAACCCGGGAGAGCGCCTTGGCTTCAATTTGGTTCATGAAAAATGCTCCCCACAGATTTATAAGAGGGGGGGGGGGGTCTGGGTGGGTCAAAAGTCGGGTGGGTGGGTCCAAAGTTGGGTGGGTGGGTCTCGTCCAAAATACCCCCACCCCTCTTACAAACAATGCCTGGCCTGAACAGGCCTATCCGCCATGGCATTGCTATCTGCTGTATCATGTCCCTCTTCGTACACTACCCTCCTCCACCCCTTGCATTGTAATCGCCCTTGCAAGTATAGTAAGTGGGTGGGCAGAGGAACTGTCACGTTCCGTTTTGCAAATGTACCTGGAACGTAGGATATTAGTCTCTCCTGTGCGTTTGTTGGCTGGACAAGGGGGTATTATTGGTGCATTGCCGTGTACTGCAGCGTTCTTGCATCCAAGGCACTCTACTGTACCCCGTATCATGCAGAACACTTCAGTTTTTCGCGCTTTTGGCCATGGATGTTGATCATATGGACACGTACTCACCTGGTGCTGTTGTCAATATCCAACGATCTAGGGCCAGTGTTGTGCCTGCCAAAATTCTGGGCCCCTCAGAGCGCGGTGCTGACTACCAAACCATCACATATGAGCGCTCTGGCACTGTGGTGACGCATGACTGTAGCCCTATAGCATGGATGTCCATCATCCGTGTGCCAACACCCCCATGACCCACCCCAGCCCCCTCAGCCACGAAACGGTCAGAGAGAAGGTTCACTGGGAAGAAGGTGCAGTTGAAGTTGGATGCTTTACTGCGCTTCCCATCACCTCCTGCCAGAAAAAGTGGCACACAGAGCCTCTTTCTGAGTAGAGCTGAACATGCACCCCAGCAATCACTTCTGGCTCATTTTGGGTTTGTATGCCCTCGTGTCTGCGTGATTTGTTTCGTGTAGCGTGTTTTCTTGCATAGTACTTGGGGGGGCGGGGTGAGGGCACTGTTATGTGGGGTATGCTTCCTCGGGGGTGCAAGGATACCCTTGCATAGTAAGCGGGTGGGCAGATGAACTGTCACGTTCCCTTTTGCAAATTTGCCTCGATCGTTGGATCCCTAACTCGAACCCCAACGCTAACGTTGATATTCTCCTGGGTGTTTCTTGGCTAGACAAGGTACCACCCCCCCCCTTTGTCTAAGCTACGGCCGTGTCTAAGCTACAGTAGGCGTAGGGACCGTATTAATTTGGTACCTAATTTTAATTCGGTACCAAATTTAGTGCAACCACATAAGACATGGGTTTGACGAATTTGCCAGGTACATAGGGTCATGTACACATTTGTTGTGAGTGTTTGCCCACTTGAACCCACATAACTCTGATTTTGGGGGTATTTGTGGATTATATTCCCCCTTCTTGCACTAGCTCACCATGCAATCTTCTCTTTTTGAACCCGGACGCCCGGTTATTTTCACACGTTCCACGTGTGTGTCGGTAGTTGTATATGTCGCGCGCAAGCTACGGCCGTGTCTAAGCTACAGTAGGCGTAGGGACCGTATTAATTTGGTACTTTGGCGTAGCTTAGACAAGGGGGGGGCGGGGTAGTATTATTGGTGCATTGCTGTGTACTGCAGCTTTCTGAACATGTACCCCAACATTCACTTCCCGGATCATTTTGGGTTCGTATGCCCTCGTGTCTGCGTGATTTGTTTCGTGTAGCGTGTTTTTCTTGCATAGTACTTGGGGTGGCGGGGTGAGGGCACTGTTATGTGGGGTATGCTTCCTCGGGGGCAGGGATGGATCTAATTTGTGCGCCACTCAGGGGGTGGGGGGGGGGGGAGGGGTGGGGGGGTGTAGTGAATTGTGACATATCACAAAAAAATGCAATAGGCCATAGTGGGAAAACAGCTTTTCTGAAAATATTGTGACACCCAAAAGGCTCTGTGGTAATTTCCGAGGGCAGTGGTACTTTCCGAGGGCATGCGGGATGGTTGCTGGATTGCTCATCTTTGTGTTCCTGAGCTTCCTGTGTTTTTGTGACAATTCTGTTTTTGTGACATTCTGCTTGCATGCGTGACAGAGAGATGAGACGCGGTGTCAACTGACACTGTGTTCTCTGTAGGCTCTCAAGACTGACGACATTCGCAGCAGCTCATTTGTCTGCCGCATCCTTCTGACAGCCTTTGTCATAGTTCTGTCATGGGTCGAAAGAAGGTGGGTTTTCAGTGTGATCGGCCGTGTGTTTCCGCGGCATGCTGAAAAAAAACGAGCCATGCAGCCTGTCGCGCCGCAGCAATTGCTCTGGCTGTGGGTGCTGTGGGTGCAGCTGTGGGTACTGGGTACTGACAGTGACAGTGACAGTGAATAAGAACCCTGGTGCACCAGCAAAAAAGACAAAAAACTGTTTCCTGGAATATGCAATGGTTTGCATTGAATGCTTCAAGTAAAGGGGTGTGCTGCCTGCCTCCTGGCACCCTGCTTGGCTCAATCTGTGACCGGGTTTTTTTGTGACGCATATCGTGACGCCTCGTCACAACAGGGGGGGGGGAGGGGGGGGGTAGGGAGGGACACCCACCCCCCCAGTTAGATCCCTCCCTGGTCTATATGATGCCTGGGGTGAAGTGCACAATTTGCACTCTTGCTACAGCCAGGGTGTCCCATCCATCCCTGATCGGGGTGTCACGATACCGTTGCGCGCAGGAGATTACTATTTAACGTGTGTGGAGAGGGGGTAATTCTTCTGCTGCACACACCTAATGAATCATTTCTCGACTGACAATCACAGCAGTCCATTCCGAAACGTCCTGTCTAGCACAGTGCTCAGCAATACTGTACATGGCCCCTCAGTCTGTGGCCAAGGAGCTCACTTGGCTGTTGGTCGTTGGGCAAGGTTGTCCGCTGTTGCGGTTCGCTATCGTGGGTGCATCTGATGTGCATCGCACCTTCGCCAGATTATCAATGTGCCTGGACAGGCCCATCCGCCATGGCATTGCTATCTGCTGTATCATGTCCCTCTTCGTACACTACCCTCCTCCACCCCTTGCATTGTAATCGCCCTTGCAAGTATAGTAAGTGGGTGGGCAGAGGAACTGTGGGGATGCGAACACAGTGACAGAGGATACACACTCCATGTCGGGGGTCTCAACCATTGACTCCCCATGTTCAGATCACCTGTCTGACCCTGTAGCTGACTCGGGGTCAGAGGAGCTGGAGTTTAGTACGGATGTGGGGTCTACCCGTAAGTCCGGGGGGGGGGGGGGGGGGCGACTCCACGGGTCCTAGGACGCCAACTACCCCTGCCCCCCCCCCCAGGGGCCTTCGGCCAACAGTTAGTTGCCAAAGGTGTTGCCCTCAGGCGTCCATGGGCGCCAAAGGCGCCTGATGCTCCATGAATACCAAAGGTGCCCTAGGCAAATCACCTCGAAGAGAGGTTGTTAGATCAAGCGCAGGCGCGAGCGTCGTATACCCCCCTTTTTTGGGTCGTTCGCGTAGCATACCCCAATGTATGGTTTCTAACGTCTAACCCCCTGTAAAATCATCATTTTAGGACCAAAAATGATCCCCCAATGATTTTTTGGATTTTGACCCCCGTACCCCCCCGCACCGGGGTACCCTTTTTTGAGGGGGGGGTGGGGGGGGGGTGGGGGGTGGGGGGGGGGGGGGGCAAAACTTCTTTGTGTATTGTGGCCGCTGTGTGTGTATTTGGACCTGGGTCCTGAAGAACTTTTTTCTTGTATATGGACCCTCTAACCCATGGCGGGGGTCCCGGGTCCCAACTCCAGGTACCCCCAGGCACCCCCCCTATATGGCCCCTCGCCAATGAGGACTTAGCCGTTTTTCACGCTGGATAGGCTGTTTAGTGGCACGTGAAGGTTTTTTGAAATTCGATTTTCATGACTACCTTCCGTTGCCCCTAGGATTGGTTTGGGTGATCATTTGGTGACAATACGGGTTACTTGAGCACCCATGGGGACCCACGTAGTGGCTGCTAGGCCTATGTAGCCCGTGCCATGGGCCCTCCGAAAGCCCCAAAATTGCTGTTGCGTAGGCTGTTTAGTGACACTTGAAAGTTTTTCACATTTCCACTTTTTCCGAAACCCTTTTGTTGCCCCTAGGATGGGTTTGGGTGATCATTTGGTGACAATGCGGGTGCTTGAGCACCCATGGGGGCCCACATAGTGGCCACTGGGCCCATCTAGCCCGAACCATGGGCCCCCCAAAAGCTTCAAATTGCTGTTTGTAGGTGGTTCAATGGCATTTGGGGTGTGCACAAACTGCTGAAGCAGTTTTCCACCCTCTACAGGTCAAAAATGGAAAATCACCTCGCAGAGGTTGTTAGATCAAAGCCAGGCAGGCGTATATAGGGGAAAACGCCACATACCCCCCCATTTTGGCCATTTTGGGGCTATTCGCGTACCCTACCCCAAGGGGTTGAATTGTTAGTTTAACCCCTTGTAAAATCATTATTTTGTCCAATAAACGCATCCCCCAATGAGTTTTTGGTCCGGAGCCCCCCTGACCCCCCCACTTGAAACCCACTTTTTTAAGGTTTTGAGGGAGGGGGGGGGGGTCAAAAAATGACCCCCCCTTTTTTTGGGTCGAAAATCATGAATCTTTTGGTTTTTTTCGATTTTGAGCCGAAAAAGTTTTTCCGGCTCCCGACTCTATGGGGTTTGTATGGGGCGGAGTGGGACGAGCGCTTATGCAGTTTATGCACTTTTCAGCCATTTTTGCTATGTTCGTCGACCTCGGTGACCCTGTGGTACCTACTCTGAGGGGTGCGAGTGGGGATGTTGTGACAGTATATGCCTACTAGGATACGGAAGGACGTTTTTTGCAGTCTCTAGCCTTGCCTGGGGCCGTCCACAACCCGTGCCAAAGACGCGAAATGACTGTTTCCACCAATAATGGCTTAGTGAATGGGCCAGTACACAACCTGCTTATGCAGTTTTTCACCCCAGGCAGCTCAAAAATCGAAGTTTTCGAAACTTGTTTTTTTGATATTGTGACCACCCAAAATGACATTTCAAGCTATGCAAAGCATGTTTTAGGCCGTATTTACGTGTTTTTCACCCTATTTGGGTGTTAGGTCCGGGGGGGGGGGGGGGGTCTCCCAAGGGATTGGTACACAACCTGCTTGTGCAGTTTTTCACCGTGGAGAGCTCAAAAATCGAAGTTTCCGAAACTTGTTTTTTTGATATTGTGACCACACAATATGACCATCCAAGGTATGTAAAGCATGTTTTAGGCTGTATTTACGTGTTTTTCACCCGATATGGGTATTAGGTCCGGGGGGGGGGGGGTCTCCCAAGGGATTGGTACACAACCTGCTTATGCAATTTTTCACCCCGGACAGCTCAAAAATCGAAGTTTTCGAAACTTGTTTTTTTGATATTGTGACCACCCAAAATGACCACCCAAGGTATGTAAAGCATGTTTTAGGCCGTATTTACATTTTTTTCACCATATTTGGGTATTAGGTCCGGGGGTGGGGGGGTCCCAAGGGATGGGTACACAACGTGCTTATGCAATTTTTGACCATGGCCAGCTCGAAAATCGAAGTTTTCGAAAGTTGTTTTTATGATATTGTGGCCACCTAAAATGACCATCCAAGGAATGTAAAGCATGTTTCAGACCGTATTTACGTGTTTTTTACCCTATTTGGGTATTGGGCGCACGGGGGGGGGTCCTCCCAAGGGATTGGTACACAACCTGCTTATGCAGTTTTTCACCCCGGACAGCTCAAAAATCGAAGGTTTCGAAATCTGTTTTTTTGATATTGTGGCCACCTAAAATGACCATCCAAGGTATGTAAAGCATGTTTTAGGCCGTATTTACATGTTTTTCACCCTATTTGGGTATTAGGTTCGGGGGGGGGGGGGGGGGTCCTCCCAAGGGATTGGTACACAACCTGCTTATGCAGTTTTTCACCCTGGGCAGCTCAAAAATCGAAGTTTACGAAACTTATGTTTTTGATATTGTGATCACCTAAAATGACCATCCAAGCTATGTAAAGCATATTTTAGCTTGTATTATATAGTTTTTACCCTATTTAGGGTGTGTTTTGCCTGGGGTAGATTCTCTGCGAGGTGGACTTGCCGAAGGCAATAGAATTTTTGCAAATTTTTTTTTGATATTGTGACCACTTACAATGATAAAATATGCCATGTAAAGCATGTTTTAGACCCTCTTTGTGTGTTTTTCACCCTATTTGGGTGTGGGGGGTTGGGGGGTACCAAGGGGTGTAGGGCACACAACCTGCTTATGCAGTTTTCAGGCCTCGGCAGCTCAAAAATGGAATTTTCTGAAATTGATTTTTTCCATACTTTGACCATCCAAAATGATCAAATATCCTATGTAAAGCATGTTTTGGCCCCTCTTCATGTGTTTTTCACCCAATTTGGGTGTGTGTGTGGGGGGGGGGGGGGGTACCAAGGGGTCTAGGGCACACAGCCTGCTTATGCAGTTTTCAGGCCTCGGCAGCTCAAAAATAGAAATTTCTGAAACTGATTTTTTTGATACTTTGACCATCCAAAATGATCAAATATCCTATGTGAAGCATGTTTTGGACCCTCTTCATGTGTTTTTCACCCTATTTGGGTGTGGCGGGGGGGGGGGGTACCAAGGGGTCTAGGGCACACAGCCTGCTTATGCAGTTTTCAGGCCTCGGCAACTCAAAAATAGAAATTTCCGAAACTGATTTTTTTGATACTTTGACCATCCAAAATGATCAAATATCCTATGTGAAGCATGTTTTGGACCCTGTTCATGTGTTTTTCACCCTATTTGGGTGTGGCGGGGGGGGGGAAGTACCAAGGGGTCTAGGGCGCACAACCTGCTTATGCAGTTTTCAGGCCTCGGCAACTCAAAAATAGAAATTTCCGAAACTGATTTTTTTGATACTTTGACCCTCCAAAATGATCAAATATCCTATGTAAAGCATGTTTTGGCCCCTCTCCCATCTTCGAGGTGCCTTGCCGAAGGCAATAGAATTTTATCCAATTTGCACCCCAACACTATCCTTAAACCCAACCTTGACTCTAACGCCCACCTCCAACCCTCAGCCTACTCCTATCCGTAAGAGAAGGAAGTACCCCACCCCCCCTTATAAGCTACGCCCTTGTCCAAGCTACAGTAGGCGTAGGGACCGTATTAATTAGGGACCTAATTTTAATTCAATACCAAACGTAGTGCAGCCACATGAGACATGGGTTTGGTGACGGATTTGCAAATCACATAGAGTCATGGACACATTTGTTGTGAGTGTTTGCCCACATGACCCAGATAGCTCTGAGTTTGGGGATGTTTGTGCATTATATGCCCCTTTCTTGCACCAGCTCACCATGCAATCCTCTCTTTTTGAACGTGGGTGCGCGGTGTTGGTAGTTGTATGTGTCGCGCGCAAGCTACACCCGTGTCCAAGCTACAGTAGGCGTAGGGACCGTATTAATTTGGGAATTTGGCGTAGCTTATACAATGGGGGGGCGGGGCATGTAGAATGCAAGCCAGAGGTTGTGGCTGACAAAACACGGCCAACCAATGAACATTGAGCCATATGATGGTGGTGCGCGATTGCGCCAGTGAGAACTGCCTCCACATTGCTGCATATGCATACCAGGACGTGCATGTGTGGAGCGCTCTTTGACCTGCGTACGGCCTTATCGCGTATGGATCTGATGTGCATCGCACCTTCCCCATATTATCAATGTGCCTGAACAGGGCCATCCGCCATGGCACTGCTATTTGATGTCCACGTCCCTCTTCATACATTATGATTCATCAGTTTCTCCGTCTCTTTCTGCACTGCACATGCCTAGTTGAATCTTTGTTTGCGCACTAAACAAAGTTTGATACTTGCGTGCAGCCATCGTCCTCTACAGAACCCACCTCGCTTTTGATCCATTCGGCCAGCCAACCTGAATTGCTTTCTCGTCCTCTGCAGGCCCTTACACCCAAGACAACCATGTGGATGTACACTGAAATCCTTGGATTTTTCAGATTTTTGGCTGGCCCATGTGGATGTGTGTAGGAGCTCCGTCCTCATACCCAATCCTGGTGGGGGCTGCCTGCTATCTTGTTCAAAAATCGTTTCATTTTTGCAATCCTTTTTTGCAAACTGCATCTGAGAGATGGACGAAGTGGAAGTGGATGGGGGCAACAGCACAAGGGGATGGGGAGATTCCAAGTGAAAGGGGTTGCTCGAAGTCTCGCCGATCTGTTGTCGCGTCGTGTCAATATATTTGGTGTTCTCATTTAGAGAGGACCACCCCAAATGGGGTTCCCTTTTAGAAACAGATGCCCCAAACGGTGATGCCATTTAAAGACGGATGGCCCAAACGGAGTTCCCATTTCCGGACTTTGGAGACGGCCACCCCACAATGCCCCAAATGGTGTTCCCATTTAGAAACGGATGCCCCAAATGGTGTTCCCATTTAGAGACGGATGCCCCAAATCGGGTTCCCATTTAGAAACCGGTGCCCCAAATGGTGTTCCCATTTAGAAACCGGTGCCCCAAATGGTGTTCCCATTCAGAGATGGATGCCCGAAATGGTGTTCCCAATAAGGGACGGATGCCCCAGATGGTGTTCCCACTTTGGGAAGCATGCCCCAAATGATGTTCCCATTTAGAAACGGATGCCCCAAATGGTGTTCCCATTTGGAGACGGCCGCCCCACGACGCCCCAAATGGAGTTCCCATTTCGGGACGGATGCCGCAAATTGGGTTCCCATTTGGAGACGGATGCCCCAAATGGTGCCCCCATGTGGAGACGGATACCCGAAAAGGGGTTCCCATTTAGAGGCAGGTGCCCCAAATGGTGTTGCCATTTAGAGACGGCCGCCCCAAATGGTGTTCCCATTTGGAGACGAATACCCCAAATGGTGTGCCCATTTAAAGACGGATGCTCCAAATGGTCTTCCCATTTAAAGACAGCCGCCACAAATGGTTTTCCCATTTTGGGATGGATGCCCCAAATGGTGTGCCCATTTAGGGACGGATACCCCAAATGGTGTTCGCATTTTGTCACGGATGCCCCAAATGGTGTTCCCATTGACAGACCGATGCCTCAGATGGTATTCTCATTTAGAGACGGATGCACCAAATGGGGTTCCAATTTACAGACGGCCACCCCACGATGCCCCAAATGGTGTTCCCATTTAGGGACGGATGCCCCAAATGGTGTTCCTATTTAAAGATTGATGCCCCAAATGGTGTTCGCATTTGGCGACGGATACCCCAAATGGTGTTCGCATTTAGTTATGGATGCCCCAAATGGTGTTCCCATTTTCAGACGAATACCCCAAATGGTGTGCCCATTTAAAGACGGATGCTCCAAATGGTCTTCCCATTTAATGACGGCCGCCGCAAATGGTTTTCCCAATTTGAGATGAATGCCCCAAATGGTGTGCCCATTTAGGAACGGATGCCCCAAATGGTGTTCCCATTGACAGACCGATGCCTCAAATGGTATTCTCATTTAGAGACGGATGCCCCAAGTGGTGTTCCTATTTAGAGACGGCCGCCCCAGGATGCCCCAAATGGTGTTCCCTTTCAGGGACGGATGCCCCAAATGGTGTTCCCATTTAGAGGCCAATGCCCCAAGTGGTATTCTCATTTAGAGACGCATGCCCCAAACGGAGTTCCCATTTAGAGACGGATGCCTCAAATGGTGTCCCCTTTCAGGGACGGATGCCCCAAAAGGTGTTCCCATTTAGTGACGGATGCCCCAAATGGTGTTCCCATTTAGAGGCCGATGCCCCAAATGGTAGTCTTATTTAGAGACGGATGCCCCAAATGGTGTGCCCGTTTAGAGACGGCCGCCCCACGATGCCCCAAATGGTGTTCCCATTTAGTGACGGATGCCCCAAATGGTATTCTTTTTTAGAAACGGCTGCCCCACGATGACCCAAATGTTGCTCCCATTTAAAGACGGATGCCCCAAATGGAGTTCCCATTTAGAGACGGACACCCCAAATGGTGCGCTCATTTAGAGACGGATGCCTAAAATGGCTTTCCCATTTAAAGACGGATGCTGCAAATGCCTTTCCCATTTAAAGACCGATGCCCCAGATCGTTTTCCCATTTGGGGACGGATACCCCAAATGGTGTTCGCATTTAGTGACTAATGCCCCAAAATGGTGTTCCCTTTTAGAGGCCGATGCCCCAAATGGTATTCTCATTTAGAGACGGATGCCTCAAATGGTGTTCCCTTTCAGGGATGGATGCCCCAAAAGGTGTTCCCATTTAGTGACGGATGCCCGAAATGGTGTTCCCATTTAGAGGCCGATGCCCCAAATGGTAGTCTTATTTAGAGACGGATGCCCCGAATGGTGTGCCCGTTTAGAGACGGCCGCCCCACGATGCCCCAAATGGTGTTCGCATTTAAAGACGGATGCCCCAAACAGAGTTCCCATTTAGAGACGGACACCCCAAATGGTGCGCTCATTTAGAGACGGATGCCTAAAATGGCTTTCCCATTTAAAGACGGATGCTGCAAATGCCTTTCCCATTTAAAGACCGATGCCCCAGATCGTTTTCCCATTTGGGGACGGATACCCCAAATGGTGTTCGCATTTAGTGACTAATGCCCCAAAATGGTGTTCCCATTTAGAGACCGTTGCCCCCAATATTATTCTCATTTAGAGAAGGATGCCCCAAATGGGGTTCCATTTTAGAGACGGCTGCCCCACACTGCCCCAAATGGTGTTCCCATTGATAGACGGATGCCCCAAATGGCTTTCCCATTTCAAGACGGACGCCGCAAATGGTTTTCCCATTTGGGGACGGATACCCCGAATTGTTTTCGCATTTAAGGACTGATGCCTCAAAATCCTATTTCCATTTAGAGGCTGTTGCCCCACATGTTATTCTCATTTAGAGAAGGATGCCCCAAATGGGGTTCCAATTTAGAGACGGCCGCCCCACGATTCACCAAATGGTGTTCCCATTATGAGACGGATGCCCAAAATGGTGATCCCATTTCGAGACGGATGCTCCAAATGGTGTTCCCATTTTCAGACGGATGCCCCAAATGGTGTTCCCATTGAAAGACGGATGCTCCAAATGGTGTTCCCATTTAGAGACGGATACCCAAAATGTTTTTCCCATTCAGAGGTAGATGCCCCAAATGGTCTTCCTAATAAGGGACGGATGCCCAAATGGTGTTCCCGGTTTGGGAAGGATGCCCCAAATGGTGTTCCCATTTAGAGACACATGCACCAAATAGTGTTCCCATTTAGACGGGGGGGCCCCAAATGGGGTTTCCCATTTACAAACGGATGCCCCAAACGGTGTTGCCATTTAAAGACGGATGCTCCAAATGGTGTTCCCATTTAGAGACGGATGCCCGAAATGGTGTTCCCTTTTGGAGACGGATACCCTAAATGGTGTGCCCATTTAGAGACAGGTGCCCCAAACAGTGTTCCCATTTAGAGATGGATGCCCCAAATGGTGTTCCCATTCAGAGACGAATGCCCCAAATGTTGTCCCCATTTAGAGGCCAAGGCCCCAAATGGTATTCTCACTTAGAGACGGATGCCCCAAATGGAGTTCCCATTTATAGACCGTCGCCGCACGATGCCCCAAATGGTGTTCCCAGTTAGTGATGGATGCCCCAAATGGTGTTCCCATTTAGAGACGGATGCCCGAAATGGTGTTCGCATTTAGTGACTAATGCCCCAAAATGGTGTTCCCTTTTAGCAACTGTTGCCCCAGATGTTATTCTCATTCAGAGAAGGATGCCCCAAATGGGGTTCCAACTGAGAGACGGCTGCCCCACAATGCCCCAAATGGTGTTCCCATTGAAAGACGGATGCCCCAAATGGTGTTCTCTTTTAGGGACGGATGGCCCAAATGGTGTTCCCATTTAGAGACTGATACACCAAATGATGCCCTCATTTAGAGACGGATGCCCCAAATGGTGTTGCCGTTGAGAAACGGATGCCCCAAATGGTCTTCCCATTTAAAGAAGGATGCCTCAAATAGTTTTGCCATTTGGGGATGGATACCCCAAATCATTTTGGCATTTAGTGACGGATGCCCCAAAAATGGTGTTCCCAGTTAGAGACTGTTGCCCCAGATGTTATTCTCATGTAGGGAAGGATGCCCCAATTAGTGTTCCGCATTAGAGACGGATACCCCAAATGGGATTCCGGGTTTGGGGTGGATACCTCACATGGTGTTCCCAATTTGAGACCGCCGCCCCAAAAGGTGTTCCCATTTAGAGAAGGATGCCCCAAATGGTGTTGTATTTTACTGACGGGTGCAGCAAAGGGTGTTCCCATTTAGGGATCAACAACCCAAATGGTGGTGCCATTTAGAATAGCTGTCCTACATCCACCAGAACCATCAAAAACCCATTACCCTGGAAAAAGCTGTGCTCTTCGTTGTGTGGCTCACGGGGCATCCACACGCATCGCACCATAGTACTTCAATACCAAGATCATTGGTGCGGAGACTCAGGGGATGGCCAGGGAATTGTTCCTTCCGCTTCCCAGGGCCCATGGTGCAATACTTTGCGCCGGCACCACCTCTCCCCTTACCACGTACTTTGCGGCGGGGTGGGCTATTTCCATCATCAGATGTGGGCTCAGAAGGAGGGCAATGGGAGGGCATAGCATGTGACATGTCTAAGGGAAAAGGAGCCATGTAACAAACAAAAGTGGCGGTGTTGGGAAGGTATGCAAACACTGACTTGACTACAAAACTACCCTTTAGTTGAACTACACAATGCCACTTGAATGTATCCTCTTGAACATTACACTAAGGGACCTGCCCAGAAAATGCGAAAAAAAATGCGGAAAATGCGAAAAAATGCGAATCGCATTTCCCCCCCCCCCCCTGAAGAAGGTGATGTGGAAAATTCGACCGTGGAACCAGGGGGCGGTTCTTGCGCAAGGTGGTTCCTAGGCACGGGGGGGGGGGGGGGGGTACCTAGTAAAAAAAAAATTTTGAAAAAAAAATGTACTAGGTTTTACTACAGACCCGCTTGGCAGGCGCAAGCAGATTTTTGGGAACCCATTTCCCTTCGGGAATGTCCCTTGTAAAATACAACTTGTTCCCAAAACTGTGTCCAACGACCTGTGCCAAAACAGGTTCCCCCGCAGAGCGGATGAACATCACATTTGTCCCAGGGAGAAACATGACTGTGCTGTCAAGTTCCATTCAGCGAAAGTGAGCAAAATGTCCTGCCATGAGTACAAAGGATACAAGTGGCAGTACCCCACAACACAGTCACCCACACAACAACACAATGAGCCGTAACGAAAAATTTTGGGTTGACCAAGTGACGGTCCCCCAGCCCCCCCCGGGGAACGACAAGGGGTGGGGAACGACAAGGGGGGGGGGGGTACACACTACATTACGTGAAGATGATGTAACCCACTTGATGGCGTCAGGACATGCCACTGTGCAAATGATGCACAAGACACCTTCTTTGTGGAGAAGGGCTAAAATGCCGTGGATTTTTGGAAATGCCAAACAAATACGGACCCAGCATCCCTCCCTGTGTGCACCTTGGTCCGTCCATGTTGACCGCCATCTGAAGATATTTGGAACCAGCAACACTTGAGAATGAAATTATGGGCAAAATTGTGCACAGCCAGGCCAGGTGCAAGTGGAGAATCAGTTGTGCCACACAGCAAATTGCCGAACAGCATAAAAGGGCCAACCCAATTCTGAACCGCATGCCACCACTGGCGCACAATTCACAGCATTCCACGCCCAAATGGGCTTTGGTTTCTGGGTTTATGACAAGCCTGTGGTAGTCACGTGATACATATAATACCCATTCTTGACTCAAGAGGACACCCCCCCCACTAACCCCATCTCTTCATTTTGGTTTTTACTAGATTTGCAACCATGTGTTGTCCTGTCCTGCAGTGCAACCTGTAACTTCACAAGTTGATTCCGCACTCTTGATGGGCATGTAATGCACACCCTCAAAGGTGTGAACACCATCCATGGTGCAATGATACATACACTAATTGACAAGCAAAGAGGAAGGATGGAATCATGCAACCACATAACCATGGTGCAGCGCTTGACTCATCAACACAACCCAACATTTCCACATTACACAAAGAATGTCTCTTCCTTGCTTGGTTTCCCCCCATTTCCCCCCATTTATTCACATTTCTCCCATTTTCCCGGAGTGAATATGTGCAAATGCTCATGGCCTTACTTGCAGTACATGCAGTAAACAAAGAGACCGTCCGACCTACATATACCAGCTCCCAAAACATATCAATGGGCAGCACTTCACTCCATTTAATGTTATGGTACACCAAACAGTACCAAGGGTGCAAAGGGCTGTTGTTGTGGGATTTAAACCCAGTTTTGCTAGATTCTGTCAGCGACGATGTCACACCCCATTTTTCGGCCTTCCTACCTCTGAGTGGGCCCCAATACCCAACCTCAAGCATCTCATGTGCCGCCAAAAGGTATGGCTTGTTCTGCCACAGCTATCAATTTGGGATCCATGTTATCACAGGAGGCCGAACGTCCTTCAGATTGGCCCCAATGCAGCATGTGCTCGAGAACCTGCTGATACGTGTGGAGCACCACTTGCAGATCCGGATACCGGAGCCAGTAGCAGAAGACAGCAGTTGGATCTTTGGGCTTGGGTGTGGCTGGTGAGTAAGCAGGAAGTGGTATCCCCGAGTTCAGGATCCATTCCGCTCGAGCAATCACAGCACCTGAGAGTCCCGAACAGCTGCAGGCCGTTGTCTGTTCTTGGAGCAAGTGTTGATGGAGTGCCTGACGTGTGTGGAGGTTTTCCTGGAAATCTGGCCTCTTGATCCAGCAGCACGTTTCCTTCTCGTCCGCTGGGAGCCTCCGCACGCGTCTACGTCTGTCCAACAGCCCCTCGATCTCGTCCAAACGCTTCAGCATGCGCTCACCTGCTGCAGGAAGATTGAACTTGGAAGCAAGGGCATGGGCACCTTGAATGGTGAGGGATCTAATTTCATCTCGTAGAGTTCTGTCTGCTGCATGTCGCATCGCTACGGCCGCCTGGGAGACATTGGGTTTCGCCCATCGATTGCCTCTGGTGTAAGGGCCATAGTCCTGTGGAAGCTCTTCAAGACTGTAGCCGACACCAAAAAGGTCAAGATACCGCTGTGGAAGGTGTTGCTGGAATTCCATGTTGCCACTGTATAGAGTGGAGATGACAGGTACGCCTTCCAGCAAGGGCCTCAGAATGTTGAGGCCGTAGCCCTCTGAGCTATGGAGTGAGACGAAGCAATCCGCCACCGCATGCATGGCGTGCATCTGTTGTCCTGAGAGGTGCTGGTCAATCAGATGGATGTTTGCCCAACCAGAGGTTGCGTTGTGCAGTAGCATGTGCTCAGTCTGATGGAGGTGCCCATTCATTGATTTAATCACCAGGTGGACCTCGCTGTCGGGATTGTTCGGCTGGTCGGCAAAAGCAAGTTTGAATGCCTGGGCCACATAGTGGGGTCGTTTACGCGCAAAATAGCTGTTGAAGTCGAAGGTCGTCAAGAAAACGTAGGCATGGCGAGGGATGTTTGAAAAATCAGACTTAGAGTGTTCTGCGGCTCGAATTGGAGGCACTGGCAGACCATGCGGCATCACAAGCACTGGAATGTGCTCAGTAATTGGGGAGGTGGCAAGAATCTTGCGCACCGCAGCCGCATAAAACTCCGAAGCGGTCCAGATTTCATCGAAGAAAAGTGCTGCACGCCACCAGTAATAAGGAAACGTATCTAGCTCCCAAAACCAAAATCCAATCCAGTATCGCCCATCAGAGTGTGCTTTGTGGTCCATGTGATTGTGACCTATGACCTCAGCGGCATTGAAGACGACAACAGTGATGCGATGGACAACAAAGTGTGACATGTTTAAGGCCTTTCTAAACTCTGGGAAGACTGGCAGATCTGCCACGTGCACGGGAACTGCAGTCACCTCAATACGTGGGCTGTGCACTTCAAGTGCTTGATAAATGAGCCGCCCTGCCTCGGCAATACCAAGAGCATGAGGAAAGTATCCCATCACAGTGACCCCCCGAACCATCCCCTGCAGCATTGCTATGTGTTTGCTAAGCCTGCGCAACGCACCTACAATGCCGAAGTGAGCGCGAGGTGATTCACTATGCATCTGGTGCAGCAGCATTGCATGCAGCTGCCCCTTCCTAATTGTGTTGCACAGGAAGGGAAGACGCGGTGCGGGGGCTTGTTTCGCCTGACACAGGCTGTCAATATCATTCAATGGCATAGACCCAGACATGAGTAAGCTCCGTTGCACTTCCGAGCGAAGAACAGGGCTTTCCAAGTCATCAGGACTGACATAAGCAATAAGGTGCGGGAATATGGTCTTGACCAACCTGCAAGCCAGTGGATGTGTAAGATGGAGTTGCAGTATCTCTGACAGCTTGACAACAATGTTAGTGGTGAGTACACCACCACATACTATCCCATCATGCAAAATACCTCCGTACCTCTGCAGAGGAGTGAAGAGCCACGACCACACAGAGCCTTGGGAAGCAGTCGAGAACGGGTTTGCCACCGTCAGCTGAAACGCCAGTGAGTCAGACTCCACGTCAGACTCCACTGTCACCCGACGTGTGGCTCTTGACATTCGTGCATACGCCATTCTCATCCATCCAGAAATGGGCACTCCATTGGAAAAGAAGCTGAAGCCGTAAGGCAGCTCAAAATACAAATGTGTGTTTGCTGCTGCCAGTTTCCGCCTGTAATCCTGATAGGCCGACCTCAGTCTAGGGAAATCGATGAGGGAGTACCGCGTTTGATATGGGGATATGGTGAACGTGTCATCCATCATGGCTGTCAAGGCCATCCCACTGAAATGGTAAAAGACGACGGGCTGTCCAGCGTACAGCATACAACCGTCAGCAGTGTTGAAAGAAATATGCTGCCCCCGGTAGTGCAGATTCCATGGGGCTATATTGTATCGTGGGTCCAAGAGAATCTCGTACGCATTACGAGGGTAGAAGCTGGGGATGAAATTTCCCCACTTCTGGTCGTAGAACATGCCATTCTGTATCTGTTGGTAACGCAGCTTTTCCGCCCACCACTCAAGGTGGTGCGCCAGATAGGACGGATGGGAGTCAGACATGGCAACAAAGCCATAGTTGAATATACCAGCCTGCAGAAAAATATAATCTGCGGGGGCTTTGCCGTCTTCTGGCGAGTCCAACGTCTCATGCGGTGTGACAACAAAGCTGCGCCAGTGAAGCATCAGTGCAATCTCGTCCAAATGCGAGTAGAGAATGCAGTCAGGGTCAAAATACATCACACGCCGGGCACCGGTTGAAAACAGGTATGTGAACACGTGCGGCTTGATGGCAGTGTTGAACTCCTTGCTGGTGTATCTAAAGGCGAGCTCCAATGGGTCGTACTTCATTGCGCGTCGCAAGTGACGGAGTGTGATGAGACTGAATGAGACTCTTTGCCATTTGGTCCGCAGCATGTTCACACGCGAGCGCACTTTTGTAAGCAAGGGGTGGCTCATGGCTGCGTTGTCTGCAATGGCCCAGGCTACGCATGTGAGCCTTGGATTATGCTGCAAGACCGACCTGAGGAACACCTCAACGAAGCCCAAGTTGTTCCATGAGGAAATAGTGACTACACAAGTACCATTCCACAGGTTGGTCCTGTCTTGTTCTACGCGCAGGATGGCATTCTGTCGCACAGCCTGTGCTCTGTCACTGTCGCCCGCTGCAACGCACGCAACTTCATCAAAGGCCGCTGAAAGGCAGTATGCCTCGTGCTGGAGGCCAAGGTGATGACATGGTGGCTCCACGCTCAGGGTGTGCCCCAAGTATCGGACCCATAGGCCAAGCAGCCGACAAGTTTGCTGCGTCCGAGATGTTTGCGGCGTCCAAGAGGCTACTGGAATGGTTGTGCTGAGCAGGACAACAATCAGAAAGAACATGCAGAAACCTGGGAATGGACCTGGAGAAACAAATAGGAAGGCGCAAAAACAGGAGTACGGACCAAAAAACAATTCATTTGGGCAGTTCCTAGATGTCATCATCATCCCTTAGATATTTCTTGTTATTCTCCCAATTCCGAACACTATTCATGGGAAGTAAGCATAAATCAACATCAAGGCAATCAAACCTGAACACTGTGGTCCTTCCTTGACCACTACACCCAACCTTTCCCCTCCTCTTCAAAAACAAACCTTTCACTAAAGCAGGTACTGTTCATCCATCTGCAGCATTTCCCTTCCACGGCAAATGATTCATTTGCTCTTCGCTGGCCTGCAATCATTGAACCAGTCACTCAAGCGACAGCCCGCAAGTCTGATAGCACGCTCTGTCCCAGTACATGGGGTGTTCATGACTGGGTGGTTCGTGATCGCAAACCAAACCCCCAAAGAAACAAAACATTCCACCAATCAGGACACCAAACACCAAAACCCCTCCAAGCCCTCCCGCACGCAAGCCACCAAACCAAACCAAACAACAAAGCTACCATAACCACCAAGACACCAAATACGAATGCACCCAAGCCACACAGCACTTACACTACCAAGCATCGAATGTAGCAAACCAAAAACCAGAGCTACCAAGCAAAGGCTCCTTTGCAACAGTTAACCACGTTGACAAATGAACACCAAAGGACTGAATCTCAGCTGACTGGGCTGTAGCGTGCCTTCCAACGTGCATGGGATGATCTACTGTTCAACTGGCTGAGGCGCGAAACCCTTCTTCCTGTGATGCACCATCCTGTATTCCTGTCTGTGCTGCCCCTTGGGGCCAGGCTTCGGTGTTGCGGTTGCCTTTGAAGCTGGCTTTGGCTTAGGCTTAGGCTTGGGTTCTGGGACGCTAAAATGCTTGGGGACTGCATCATCATCCATGATGTCCCTTGTGAAAAACAGCTTGTTGGTGAAGACATGTACCAAGCCCCAGACACCCCTGGCTGCCTTCGCCCAGATGATATGCACACATTGGTCATTCGCAGAAACACCATAACCTGCCCCGTCAGAGTCAGAACTGTCATTAGAGTCAAAGACATCCCCAACGTCTGACCCCGAGTCACTGGAAGAATCTGCATCTGAGTCTGAATCTGAATCTGTGTCTGTGTCTGTTCTGTTTTTACATCCCACCCTGCTCTCTCGGACCCCTTTGGTGCCTGGGCGTCCTCTCCTCCCCCCCAGTAGGGCAAGAAGGTGAAACCTGCCTGCCCAGGCACCCAGCCATCAAACAGCACCTGTTTAACTAAGAAAGGATGGTTCGCCAAAACTGAAAAAATAAAATTTGCAAAGTGGTGCTGTCAGTGGCCCCCTGTGTTTAACTAACCTTTGTTTGTTTCTTGTCAGGGGCTGGTTGCTTCGGGGAAGGGGTCGAGAGCAGGGGGGGGGGGGTTTAAGGGGTATGTGCGCCTGTGAGTGACTGATAGGGTCCCCACTGATGGGGGGACCCGTAGGAGGAAAGCGTAACTCAATTGTGGAAATAAGCGTAAGTCGCTTTTTTTTTTTGGCGTAAGTCGCGTAACTTTTTTTTTTGGGTGTAAGTCGCGTTTTTTTTTCGACGGAAATTTTTTTTTTGGGTGTAAGTCGCGTATACTTTTTTTTTTGCGTAAGTCGCGTATGGGAAAAAAAAACCCATTTTTCCATAAAAAAAGGCGGGGAAACACAAGAACCACCCAACAACCGCCATTGCTACCGGAGGAGGTGAAGCATATAGCCCCCACGGACATTTTGGGTACCTCCGGCATAGGTACAGCAATGGAGCCGTGGCATGAAGGGTGGTTTTTATACTCATCGCCGGCAAATGGCGGAAATAACGTGCGGCCGATGGCAGAATCATGACCGCAAACAAAAAATGCAATTTGCCCTTCGGCCTTTGGCAAGCGGTATCAAAATGACTGCATTGCTGCCGGCGCCACCGGCTACGAAGCTCAAGCCAGTGATACAACCTGAGTCCGGTCACCTGGGGCGAACTACATTCTTCCCATGCAACCATAATGGCGCGGGGCCAACTACAAGAAGTCGCCAAACACACGCTTGTAGATCAAATCAGACTTTGTGTCCAATGCCTTCGGCTTTGCACGCGGATTTGTGTTCCGCGCACAAGCGTTACGGATGTCCTTCACAAGCATCTCTTCCAGCTCTCGAATAAATCGTTTGTCGTTCACCAACCGACCCTCTGCGCCCTTTGATTTTACCGGGCACAAAGTGGCCAAAACCCGGATTCTATCCAAATGGTTGACAAAATTGACACATCTTTGTTGTGTATTAAGCTTGTTTTGAAAATTTTGTGGTTTTTGCCTATCATTGATAATAAGAGTTGACGCATGGCTCATTTTGAGTGCCAAGATGTCATGCACATCCAATATTTCGGGCAAAACAAAAACTCAATTTGTGTGGAGAAATGAATTACTTACTTGTCCAACACAATACAAAATGGAAACCATTGCAATGTATGTAGACAACATAGATTGACCCTGATCTACACACAATTCACATTGTCCTTGTGCTTTTTGTCTTGCACCATGCAGTTATAATGTGATATGCTCGTCAATACCCCAACTTTTCATAACAAACATTTCACTAAAAAAATCATACAAATGCCCAATCATTTGCTTCACCCAATGTCTAGCAACCGATCACTGCACCTACCAAATGTCGTCAACCTTGTACGCCGCCCTAAACTCTGACCAAAACTGATCTTCTTGCAGTCTCTGCCTCCCTTTGAGATCCTGAAATGGGAGGGGGGTAATCACTACCTGGTGGACACGCCGCAGGGTCCCCGTGTGTATAGTATTGATCGTTTGAAACCATATCGTCCCGCACTGAGTGGCGCGAAAGTGCCCCTGTATTATCACGCTGACATAGTGGCGCCGCCCGATGATGATGATTGGGTTGTTCAGGAAATCTGAGGCCATGAGCGGCGTCCTAACCCCAAGCGTCGTGGTAAGAAGCGGCTGTTCTGGCGAGTGCACTCGAAGGGTGCCGACCAGCCCTCTTGGGAGCCCGCTTCTCAGTTTGTCCATCATGTGACTGACAAGTGGTTACAGTACAACCGTCGTCACAATATTCAGGTGGATCGGTCTGATGTATCGTGATTTCTGTGCTTGTTTTCAGTTCACAGTGCAGATTTGAGTACACCCATTGCTGTGGGTGCTCCATGACGCGGCATGTTTACACCTACTTTCAGAGTACAGAGGGCAGTGCGCCACTGTCATGCCCTGGGATGGGGTTCGGGGGCAGTTAGCGGCTGCGTTGGTGCTGTGTGGCTTCTGTGACCCCCCCTCCTCTACTTGTCTGTTTCTTTGTTTGCGTATTGTTCTTCTCTCTGCCTGCCTTTTGTCATCTCTTTCACGCTCTGTGTCTCAGATCTTCGCAAGTCAGGGCCATTATGGCCAGGATCAAGAGCCAGAGTGAGCCAGGATGTGATTTAATTAGTTTATGCTACAGTGACCGTCTGTGACAGTCTGCAGTACTTTTTTTCACGTCTGCCGGCCTCAGGGCGCTGTTGGCCCTTTACTGACGCCACTTCCTCTCAGTATTCATCAGGCTGTCATCCACTGATGCTCAGCCTTGGTGGGGGGTGTGATCGGCATGGCTAGGCTGTGCTCCTGCCCTTGGCAGAGCTGGCAGGGCAGTGCGGATCGGCTGAGTAGTTCAGACGCGTGCGCGGTCTTTCAGAATTTCCTTACGGTGTTGTTTATGATACGAATTTCAGAATTGATTGACAGATCTCGATGGTTGTGTCGGAAACATGAATTTTGCGCTTATGAGAGAATCAGTTGTGCCACACAGCAAATTGGCGAACAGCATAAAAGGGCGAACCCAATTCTGAACCGCATGCCACCACTGGCTCACAATTCACAGCATTCCACGCCCAAATGGGCTTTGGTTTCTGGGTGCAGATGCTGTAAACTGGCCCATACATTGACATGCACACTGTGGCCAGTCGCATGTCAAGGAGCCATGGCCGTACATGCGGTTCACAGCGGTGCAGGAACAACCTGAAATTCCGAAACACGAAGCATTCTGCGAAATACATAGAAGAAAATGTATTGCCTTGGATGCAACAGACACAGTTGCACAGCCAGGCCAGGTGCAAGTGGAGAATCAGTTGTGCCACACAGCAAATTGGCGAACAGCATAAAAGTGCCAACCCAATTCTGAACCGCATGCCACCACTGGCTCACAATTCACAGCATTCCAGGCCCAAATGTCAGAACTTGGAATGCTATGAAAAGCAGCCCATGCAGCTGCCTCAGTAAGAAACACATCTGCAATGGAATGAGAATTCGGTTTCTTATCAGTCTGCCAGTTGATCGTGCACTCAGAGCCCTCCACCGCGAGCACCTTACCCCAATGCAAATTACCCTTGTCCCCTGTACGCAAGTGGTGAGTGAACACTGCACACACTTTGTCGCCCTTTGAGGCTTTGCGATGCAAATCCTTAGGCACTGACTTGACTGATGGACCGTGCAACGGAGAGAAGGGGGATGGGCTGGGTTTTGCAACTTGTGCAGGGCCATGCTCCAGGGGAGGGGAAGGGGATGGGCTGGGTTCTGTGACTGGGGCAGAAGCATGCTCCAGAGGAGGGGAAGGGGGTGGGCTGGGTTCTGAGACTTAGGCAGGGGCATGTTCCAATGCGGAGGGAGTGGATGGGTTGGGTTCTGGGGCTTGGGCAGGGGACGGGTGGTTCGTTTTGGGTCTCTTTCCACAAATGCGCTGCATTTGTGCTGTCATCGCGGCAAACAAATGCTTCAACGGTGCCCGAACCTTCGCGTAAGGTGGTCGGACATATTCCAAAGGGACCAATCCTTGGCACTTTCTGCCCACCACTTTGACTTGTACCCAATGAAATGTTGGGGGGATTCCATGCATTTCCGCAAGCCACAGTTGGGTGTTCACGCGGACCGAGGCAACGGCACCTGTTACTCCGGACAACGTTTCATCTACCGTATCAGAACTAGTCATCGCTGCCTCCCTCAAGCATGCCTGGACCTGCCCGACGAAATCTGGCCAACATGGTTGAGTGCCCTACTTCACAAAATCCAGGCATTACCTATGATCCGTTCAAATGACCTCTCTGCATAGGTCCCCCAGCGAAGGGAAGCCCCTGTTCTCTGAGCAGATGAAATTGTGCACATGGGTTCTGGCCAAGGTGGCTGAGTACCCTACAGTACAACATTCAGACATTACCTGTGATCCTCTCCGATGAACTCTCTGCATAGGCCCCCCAGCTCCAAAGGGACACCCCTGTTGTGAAACACAAGGTCTGCGTAATGCACCCAAAACCTTCCACATTCATGACATCCCTGCATAGGGTACCTCCTCACCGCATGCAGCAGGCAACAAGGAAAGAGGGCTACTGGGTGCATATTGGGTCAGTCCCGAAACCCAGGTTCCCCTACTGTATGAAGTTGTGAACATGGGCAGGGGTTGGCTTGATGCAGTAGCACTCCCTGTAACCCCTCCGTGCAACTTTTTGAGACATACATGATGATCATGTAAAAATCTTTTTTTTTAGCGCGGAATCTTTTTTTTTAGCACGGAATCCGAAGTTTTCCATAAAAACTGAGGTTTTGGGAGGGGGGGGGTACAGTGGCAGAGGCAGAGACTGAGGCTGACCGCCCCCCCCCCCCCTGTACTTTCCAGTTGATGCTTTTCTTCTGACTGTGCTTTCGGGGGGACTACTAGCATGCCGGGGGATACATCGAATGGGTCGTCGGACGCGGCTGGTGGGGAGAGCCGCGGGGCAAAGCGGGCCAGGCTGGCTTTCAACCGGGTCGACATGGACCTGGACCCCGTCAAGACCCCCGAGTACGCACGCTGGGAGCGGTGGCGAGATCACGCAGCGGCTACCGCGTACGGGTTCCTGGACAGCGCGGACGCCGGCATCATGGCTGCTCGGTACCAGGAGCGGCTGATGGAGGATGGCCTGTCCATGTGTGCGGGTCAAACACTGCGGAGCGGTCCAGACACACGGGACCCGAAGAAAGGCTCGACACACAAAAAGTAAGACGAGCCAGGGAGTTGAAAAGGCCTCGCCTGCCCAATGGCCACACGTTGAAACACACCAAGAATTAACAATGTTGAACTGTACCGAAAATAGAAACGAACCAAGGGATTGAAAAATAAAAACCCGGACTGCAACTGTGGGCTTGTGTCGTCTGCGGCGCGCGCTATCAGTTGCGTTGGCTAGCCACACACACAAGTTGAAGGCGCACCTCAGTGTAACTGTTCAGCATCCCTTTACTGCAGTTGCTCAGGCCATACGACCCAGGTGCTCGGAAAAACGGTCTTTGACTCTTTCGCGGCACGTGCGTGCACGTCAGGTCCAGATTGCTGGACAGCGGCATGTGTCCCGATCACCTGGGTACGTGCCCCAACGACAATGGCACCTCCAGCACAAAATTGGGGCCTGTCGAAGGGCGTCCGCCAAAGCTTTCTGCCCCCCCTGCACAGTACTGCACCTCTTTTGGTCCCTGGAAACACAGTGCTTGCGGACGGGGCTGCCTTCTCGTGTTGCTGCTCATATTTCCTCTGACCAAGGCACCTTGAATCCTTTTTCCTTGCTGCCTCCACAAAGGCGCCCATAACCGGGCACGCTGACTTCCACCCCCTCCTCTCGGTAGACGTTGGCCGAAAGCCTCTTGGGGCGGGATGGGGGTGACAGTTTATACCTCAAAACCATGTCACCGCGTCACAATGATCATTTTGAGGTATACTGGCTGCAGTGAAAAGGTTTTGCACAAAAGTTGTTCCCTGGGTATGAGCGAAACCTTGGCAGCGTATTTCCCTTTCTCTGAACAAGTGCCAGGTCCACACGGGTCATGTGGGCTCCATTGCCGCCACCCTGTTCATTGGCATCCCAGCCAACGAAACACCCTACACGACAAGTGGCATCGATGCACACAGGGTCCTGCAAACTCATCCGTTTGCCCCCAAACGACTCCAAATATCCTTCTGTTGCGCGTGAGAATGTGACGGGGGTAGGTTACTACGTTCATCCATCGTCATCGATATGGGCGCGGAACTGGACTCCCACTTGAATGAACCATTTGCCCACAAACGTCTTCCCGCCATCATTGTGGTGCTGTTCGGCTTGACCCCTGTCCAACAAATTGAATGCCTGGCACAAACCAAAGCACGACAGCCTATCTCCGATGCCTGCACCCTTGAATACCTCACCAATGAATGCCTGGGTGGCTGCAGACTGGGGTCCCATGCCCAAATAGCACACAACCATCCCCCTCTGCTCAGGTACCCAACATTGGATGTCTGCCACCACACTCTGACAACCCTTCCCTTGTGCCCTTTGGAGCAGGGCAGATGAGCACATGCAAACCCACAGACCTCCGCAGGAATTGTGATTGTGTGCACGAGACTTGTGCTATCTGGACTCAGGCGGAACTTTTTGTTGACATCCGATGTGTAATATCCCCAAATGGAATACCTGTGCACAGCGCCGGAGGCAGGGATGCAGGAGGCAGCAGAGCAGGCAAAGGTGCGAGGGAGCTTTGTCCAATGGATTAATACCTTATAAACAAAGCCTGTAGGGTACTGTGTGGTACAACCAGTGTCCAGCTCCATGTCTGTTGTATGACCAGCGTGTTGCTTCTTCAATTCTTCGTCAATTCTTGGTGCGCGCGCGCGTGTGATGCCCAGGCATATTTCATACATCACCTCGGTACGGCTCTGTTTGCACCGCAGCAATGTTTCACGGTTTCACTGCGCCGATGCACGGCTTTTCCCCAACCACTCACCCAGCGCAACACAAGTACATGCACCTATGTACATCGAACCGAATGCCTTTGCCGGAAAAAATTCAATGCGAACACCGACAGCGTTACAACAAAGCATGCATGTTGAAGCGTCGGTCAGAGTATGGGATGCACCTCTTGGTTCATCTGCACTGCGGCGTGAGGATGTTGTTGGGGGATGGGCTGCAATGAGGCCTCCTTGACACTGTGTACTCCTTCGATTGTCGGAGAGGCGCGGATCCCTTTGGAGAAAACAAAGATCGCACTGGTGGCACGTTTTGATGGCAGTGGACCAGGGTTGGATGGTTCCACGTGAGTGTACCTTTGATCGACGAATGCTGGAGACAGGCGCAGAGCCATGCATGCACGTTCACCCAGACCAGTGGCGCGGAGGCCAAGGACGGGCTGAGGTTGGGTCGACTCCCCCCTCCAGTCAATAGTAGACAAGTTGAATGCGTATTTGCGCTTCACAGGGTAGCGAGCTGAAGCATCAAGCCAGCAGGTGGAACAAGCTGCCTGAAGTTGCCAGCACCGTCTCGACTGTGGAGCCCCAAGAGGAGCAGAATGACAAGGGTACAATCCAGGAGAAGAGCGAGCGAGCGAGAGAGAGAGACACGGGAAGGGAGAATAACCACCAACTACGTGCGACCGTCGTGGCACAAGCCGCAGGACGCAGACTCGACTTGGCAGTTCGCTGGACCTCAACTTTCCAAAACCGGGGGACGGGGAGGGGTCACAGATTGCATTTGTAGCAAATACTGAGGAGAGGGCGTTGTCGCCCAACCAGTGATAGGTGAGTGTAGTGGTGAGGGGGGCGGAGGAGTGTTCAATGGCAATCTCATCTTGCGCTTTGCCTTGAACGATAGTGGCAAAATCTTGGGTTGTCGGTGCCGCGCCATTCCCCATCATTAACGTCCTATTGCACTCCGAATGCTGGCCACGTTTGTCCCAGGTGGTAGCCGGAGCTGTGGTAGTATTCGGTTCCTGGCTTTTCGTTGAAACCAACTCGGTGCAGTCCGCATTCGTGGCCCCATCACTGGCGGCCTATAACGCACCAACGGCCACGACCAGTTCCCTGCCTACCATGGCGCCTTCACAAACCGCGTCGAGACCAGGTCCGTCTTGTTCGGAAACTGCAAGGGTGATGTATATGCTACAGAGGGCAAGGCGTGAAGCGGGCCTCAACGGTTTTCGCAGCGGGGCAGTGGAGATAGGCACGGACCCCCATGTTTGGGTCTCCACAGTTTCACTTGATGGACCTTGCGTGTTGTAACGGACCATCTTTTCGCTCGCCAAGGCCCCATCGAACCGATCGATGCAGCACCATGTCCATGCGTGTGTGGGGCCCGGCGATGCGCTGACCTTGTACAGAGAGAAAACGTACATCTCGATGCACAGAAGAATACCAGATTCACTGTGTTGTGTTTGATGTGCTTGATCTCGTCTTCGGTCCGTTTGAGTTTCGCCAATAAGAGCACGGTCCGCTTGCTCGCTCTTCAATTGAGCCTCCAATGTCTCTACCAGCTTTGCCTCCTCCTCTCTCGACCTCCTTCCATGTTAACCTTCGTGAGAGAGCACGGAAATAACAATGTGTCAGTGTGAGGATTTCTAACAGCAGAAAGCAGTCCTAAGGTCAATAATATTCTGGAGGCGGTGACCTGACGATGAGAAGTCCTCGCTCAGCCTGCACGAGACCGCTCTCAACGGGACAAGACCAAGGGTTTGTGCCACACTCGGTGCAGCTCACCGACGATTGAGTGCCGTCGGAAACGACGAACGGTACCCCAAACCTGCAGAGAAGGTGCCAGGGCGCGCGGGCACACACACACACACACGCACACACACAGAAAGAGAGAGAGAGAGAGGGCGAGCGAGAGAGAAGGGGGAAGAGGGACAGAGACAGAGACAGAGAGGGAGAGGTGGCGAGGTGGCAAAGGGAGGCCTGGGCAAGAGTTGGTTTTTATTTTTTTGTTTTGTTTTATTTATTTATTTACTTGTTATTAGTGTTGTTAAAACACGGCGTGAAAACAAGGTCTTGTAAGCCTTTTCTTGACTTTTTTGAGGCACCTAGCAACCGTAAACGTACGTAACTGCCCGGTTGATAGGGTGCACTACTTTGAAGCTTCGAACTTATTATTTTTTTTAAGGGCTCGCAACACGTGTGCAACACGGAGGACGTGGGGAGATACACCACACACACTACACCAACCTGTTTGCTGCTTCTCTTCGTTCTTGCAACTTCCCTGTCTTCCAATTCTTCATGCAAGCGAGGCACTCTTGCTGCCATAAAAAGAGCCCTATATGGAATAAATTATGTTGCATTCTCACAACTCCGAGCCTCCCAGGAGCTCACAACCCCGCAATGTCACACATTTGGACCTTTTTGGTGTGAAAAAGGGGAAATAGTGCCTTTTTCTGCTTCAGAGTTGCAAGTCCAATAACTTTTTGAGACCCGGGAGCCTCAGCACTTTTTTAAGGTGCCTCCATACAATAAATGGCTGTGCATTCTTTAAACTCTGAGTCTCCCAGGTGCCCACAACCCAGCAACGTCACACACCTGGACCTTTTTTTTTGCAAAAAAATAGAAAAAGTGCCTTTTTCTGCTTCAGAGTTGCAAGTCCAACAACTTCTTGAGACCTGGGAGCCTCAGCACTTTTGTAAGGTGACTCCGTACAATAAATGGCTGTGCATTCTTTAAACTCTGAGTCTCCCAGGTGCCCACAACCCAGCAAAGTCACACACCTGGACCTTTTTTTTGCAAAAAAGTAGAAAAAGTGCCTTTTTCTGCTTCAGAGTTGCAAGTCCAACAACTTCTTGAGACCTGGGAGCCTCAGCACTTTTGTAAGGTGACTCCGTACAATAAATGACTGTGCATTCTTTAAACTCTGAGTCTCCCAGGTGCCCACAACCCAGCAAAGTCACACACCTGGACCTCTTTTTTGCAAAAAAAATAGAAAAAGTGCCTTTTTCTGCTTCAGAGTTGCAAGTCCAACAACTTCTTGAGACCTGGGAGCCTCAGCACTTTTGTAAGGTGACTCCGTACAATAAATGGCTGTGCATTCTTTAAACTCTGAGTCTCCCAGGTGCCCACAACCCAGCAAAGTCACACACCTGGACCTCTTTTTTGCAAAAAAATAGAAAAAGTGACTTTTTCTGCTTCAGAGTTGCAAGTCCAACAACTTCTTGAGACCTGGGAGCCTCAGCACTTTTGTAAGGTGACTCCGTACAATAAATGACTGTGCATTCTTTAAGCTCTGAGTCTCCCAGGTGCCCACAACCCAGCAATGTCACACACCTGGACCTCTTTTTTGCAAAAAAGTAGAAAAAGTGACTTTTTCTGCTTCAGAGTTGCAAGTCCAACAACTTCTTGAGACCTGGGAGCCTCAGCACTTTTGTAAGGTGACTCCGTACAATAAATGACTGTGCATTCTTTAAGCTCTGAGTCTCCCAGGTGCCCACAACCCAGCAAAGTCACACACCTGGACCTCTTTTTTGCAAAAAAGTAGAAAAAGTGCCTTTTTCTGCTTCAGAGTTGCAAGTGCGCCGCGTTTTTGTGCCCTGGGAGCCTCAGACCTTTTGTAAAACAGCTCCGTAGAACAAATTACGGTGCATTCTAACAGCCTCGAGCCTCCCAGGAGGCCACAACCCTCGAAATCACACAGGATGACCATTTCGGCGTGGTTTTGGGCCCAACCTCCACCTTTTTATACCGGGGAGGTCCAGAACTGCACTTGTAGTGGGCTGCAGCCTGAGGGGAGGCTAGATCTCAAAGCAAGGGAACATGGTTTGGTGCACTGATGGACGACAAAAAGAGTCTGAGGCTCCCAGGTCGCTGGGAAGCCTCCAGGGGCAGAAGTGACGTGAAGGTCGTTTTAAGAGTTCACATCTGGATATCTGAACAACAATTTTACGGGAGAGGGACATTCTACGGAATAAAAAAAGGTGCTGTGGCTGATCGCTTCCGTTGGAATCGCGACATAGTTGGCGAAATCCCAAATAACTGGTCAGAAATTTGCGCGCGGCGCAACGTTTTGCGTGGCGCGTAAAATCATAGGTGATTACGATGCTACAGCAGCAACCAAATGGACCAACACGTCCTTGACATCCAAAAAAATATTCTTTTTCTTCAGGTAGTCCATCCAGACCGTGGTGTACCTCGGCACAAAACTGCTCGGAGGTTCCCACGAATCCCTGGATGCGGCGAATCCCTTCCAACGGACTTTATAAAGCCTACCCCCAGGCGTCCCCGGGTCCGGCTTGTCCGCCAGGATCTTCTCAGCTGTGAAGTCGTCGTCCTCACCCTCGTTGTCCGAGTCCACATCGCCGGCCGTGAACTCGAAGGTGACGGGACGTCCGCTGGGGTCTGGTGCTCGGGGATGAAGCTGGGTATGGTCGCGGTCCAGGATCTTGTTCTCCCCCACACGAACCGCATACACGTCCTGCCCGACCTTCCGCACGATTACCCCCGGCACATACCAAGATGCCTGCCGGTGCCTGGACAGGACATCCTTGTGGTGCCGCTCCACCCACACGGTGTCTTGGAGAGCATACTTCTGGACTTTTCCCTGCTTGAAGTACTTGGCCCTCTTGTCATGCTCGTCCTGTAGTGCCTTGCACACCTTGGCCGCCGTGTCGTCCGCCTCAGCCATCATAGCGTTCGCATCCCGGGCCACTTTGCCATGGTTCAACCACGGGAGAGTGCGTGACACTCGATCCCGTAGGAACAGGATACGATGGGGCGACAGTCCAGTGGGTCCCGGAAGGTCGTGATACGCTTGGAGCACTCTCCACAGCGAATTGTACCAGTTCCGGCCCGGTTCGTCAATGTGCAGCTGGCGGAACTTCTCGAACATCTGCCGCCCGGCCACCTCAACCCGGCCGTTCGACCGGCTGTGGTATGCCACGGTCTTGGCGTGCCGAATCCCCATGTGTTTGCACATCGTCTTGAACCACGTCCCCACGAATTGACTGCCCCGATCGCTGCAGATAACAGCTGGGACATCGAAAATCGTCAGCCAATGCCTGATCATGGCATTAGCGACGGTCTTGGCCTGCAGCCCCACTCCATGCTTGTCCTTCTTGTCCTTCTTCTTGGACTTCTTGCCCGGGACTGCCACGATATACCCGCTGTGCCTGTCCACCGCCAGGATGACACAATCATATGTCTCTCCTTCCACGGTGACCTCCAGCATGGCGAACACATCCATGGCCACGGACCGCATAGGGGCCTCCGGTATAGCCGTATACACCGGGTTGCCCGCTGTGGAGTGGTTGGGGCTTTTCGTGGCCCGACACACGGCACAGTCGCTGCAGTTGATTCGGGCCCCGCGTCGTTTGACGTCATCCTGACGCCAACCTGACGCTAAATTATCCTGACGCCTTCCTGACGCCACCCTGACGCCTTCCTGACGCATCCTGACGCCATCCTGACGCCATCCTGACGCCATCCTGACGCATCCTGACGCATTCCTGACGCCATTGGACTATCCTGATGTTCCCTGACGCCATCCTGACGCCATCCTGACGACATCCTGACGCTGTCTTGACATTTTCCTGACGTCATCCTGACGCCATCCTGACGCATCCTGACGCAACCCCCCCATGCTATCCCCCCCCCATGCAGCAGGATTTCTGCCAACCAACCTCTCGCCCCGCCCCCCCCCCACCCACCTGCAGCAGAATTTTTGCTATCCCCCCCCCCAACCCCCCCCTTGCAGCAGGATTTCTGCCAACCAACCTCTCGCCCCGCCCCCCCCCCACCCACCTGCAGCAGAATTTTTGCTATCCCCCCCCCCAACCCCCCCCATGCAGCAGGATTTCTGCCAACCAACCTCTCGCCCCGCCCCCCCCCCACCCACCTGCAGCAGAATTTTTGCTATTCCCCCCCCCATGCAGCAGGATTTCTGCCAACCAACCTCTCGCCCCGCCCCCCCCCCACCCACCTGCAGCAGAATTTTTGCTATCCCCCCCCCCAACCCCCCCCTTGCAGCAGGATTTCTGCCCACCAACCTCTCGCCCCGCCCCCCCCCCACCCACCTGCAGCAGAATTTTTGCTATCCCCCCCCCAACCCCCCCCCCATGCAGCAGGATTTCTGCCAACCAACCTCTCGCCCCGCCCCCCCCCCACCCGCCTGCAGCAGAATTTTTGCTATCCCCCCCCCCCCCCTGCAGCAGAATTTCTGCCACCCAGCCTCATTGCAATGGTCTGCCCCCCCCCCTAATGCAGCAGGATTTCTGCCAACCAACCTCTCCCCCCCACCCAACCCACATGCAGCAGAATTTTTGCTGCCCCCCCCTCCCCTCCCCCACACCCAGAGCGCGCTGACACACAGATGACACACACAGAGCGCGCTGACACACAACGAACACACAGACAGCACTCTGACACCCAAATGACACACAGAGACGGCGCGCTGACACACAGACAGCGCGCTGACACACAGAGAACACACAGACAGCGCGCTGACACACAGAGAACACAAACAGAGCGTCGGAATCCTTGGGAGAGGAGAGATCTTTGCACACTGAGTGCACCTGAATCCCCATTTCGGCGCATGTATTTGACAGCACTGAAGCAAAGCTGTCGGTCGCCTCGTTGCTAGAGGACTGTACTGTGAATGGCATCATGTTCGCAAGAAAGGCTCTGCGCCAGTTCTCCAAGATGTTAATATGTTTTGTGGGGAACACCAACATGCTGGGCAAAGCGTTGGTGGGCCTTGTCTGATCTTTACGGAGGTGAGGCTGCGTAATGAAGACACTGTTTTCGGGCACCTCGTCAAAAACGCTCATATGGCTTGCCCCAACATCAAAAATTTCGTCCACCAGACAAACACAGTCCCATTTCTGACCAGCCTGATGACAGTTGAGGATGAACTCCTCAATTTGTGTCTTAGCCAGTTGTGCTGCCTGAAGCATCAATCCAGGCAGTGGACAGCGCAGAGAGAGACGAAGCAGATCCGCACAATTGGCAGCAGCAAATTTCGAAAACTGTGCGCGAACGTGGCCACTTGTATCTGACTGGACCTGGGCATATGGTCCTAAAGCCATCACGATGACCAAGCGTTCTGAAACGGGAGCCTTCTCAAAAGTTGCTTGGAAAGGCGGAAGCCCAGCAACTATGTCTACCACCCTGGTAAGCTGCTCGCACATGCGCTGTTGCGCGCTGACACACAACGAACACACAGACAGCGCGCTGACACCCAAAAGACACAGAAATGACACACAGACAGCGCTGACTCACAAACGACACACAGACAGCGCGCTCATCAATACCTTGGATAGCTTTTGCTCCGCTTCGCGCCTCAACTGCACTTCAGTCATATCCACCTCAGCAGCTCGACGTTGGTTGTGTGCCTTATCCATTTCGACGTCGCGCCTCCTTTGCTCTTCTTGCGTCAGCAAACGTTCTAAGTCACGTCGCATCTTTTTTCCAGTTTCCTGCCAGATTGAGGCTTGAGATTCTGCGGCTTGTCTCGTTGCCTTTTCCCTGTCACGCTCCGCTTCGATCCTTCGACGGTACTGCTCCTCCTCCGTCAGTTGGGCCTGTAATGTCGCACAACAATACGGCAGGAGTGAACGAGGTTTCCGAGAGCTCCGGTGTACACCAATAGATATGATTCGCTCCTGGACTAACGCAGGACAATCTGATTACGGGTAAATTGTGACCTCATGCTTGACCTGAATGAACTTCTTCCCACTTTTTCGACTTCTTCACTCTTCCTCCTTCATGAAGTTCCTGACTGTAGCAATGATGGGCGTTGTGTATAAATGGCAGGGACATAATCTGTGAAAAGTTGTAAATTGCACACCTGTGAACAATTTTCTTGTAAACCATTTACTTCTTTTCGGGATTCGCTGCCGTCATACCCGCTGCCCGCTATTCACTTCAACCACCTTTATCTCCCAAAGGAAAGATATTTTTCTGTTCAAAAAACAATTTTCGGCATTTCCTGCCATAAAGCCTTCTAAAAGATGTTCAAAATATCTCATTAGGTTTGTACCCTGTACAACATTTTGTCTTTTATGTGTAATCTATTTCTGGTAAGTATCAACCCCGGAGGCCTGATTGACACCCTGAGATGCCATCAGGTCCTGGTTGCGCCATCCTGACGCTATCCTGACGCTATCCTGACGCTATCCTGACGCCATCCTGACGCCACCATAATATCCTGACGCCACCCTGACACCATCCTGACGCCAGCCTGACGCTCCCTGACGCCATCCTGATGCTATTTTGGTGTTTTCCTGACGCCATCCTGACGCATCCTGACGCAACCTGACGCCATCCTGACGCCAAACTACCCATCATCCTGACGGCATCCTGACGGCCATCCTGACGCATCCTGACGCCATCCTGACGCCATCCTGACGCCATCCTGACGCCATCCTGACGCCATCCTGACGCCATCCTGACGCTATCCTGACGCCATCCTGACGCCATCCGGACGTCTTTACGTCGCAGGGCCCGAATCAAGTAACCCCGGAGGGAACTTGAGACAGCACTCCAGGTCCTGCTGCATCTTGTCTCGGCCAGGGTGCATGAGCTGGGCGTTGTGCCAATGGTCAATGAGCTCCTCCACTCGGTTCTCGGGCACCAGCAGCTTGTCCTTGAGGAACAACTTGTCCCCATCCTCGGTCAAGCCCTCAAGCCACTCGTCGTCCGACAGGGCGCTCACGGCATTCCAGTACTTGCTCCAGTGCTCGGATGCCGCATAGTCATCCGACCAGTCCTCTGTGAGCACCGACCTGACTAGCTCTACAGGGGCCACCATCCATTGCTCGAGGGTTTCCTCTCGAATAGCTTGGACGCGGGCACCCCGGAACTTGGCCAGGTCCGTACGGTGTGCCATCACCACAAAGCACTTGACCCCCTCTTGCTCCATGGTTTTCTCCATCTCGATGATGCGCTTGGCCTCCTCGGTTTCCTCGGCGTCTCCATGGCTGGATATGTCCATCCAAGCCTTGCCCGCGGGGTAGGCCCATCGACTGAGGCAATCTGCCACAGTGTTGTCCTTCCCCGGGACGTATACGACGCTGAGGTCGAACTTGGCGAACGTCTCATGCCATCGGGCCCTCCTTGCCGCCGGTCCCGAGGGGGGGTCGACGTGCTCCTTGTGCCAGCTCTGCAAGGACTGATGGTCCGTACAAACCACCACCGGTTGCAATCCGATGTGGCCAGACCACTTCCTGAGCGCACAAACAATGGCGTACGTCTCCTTCTCCCTCGCGGTCCAGGTGCGGCGTTGGCCCTCGGCCAGGATCCGGCTCCAGAACGCCACAGGTACATGTGACCCGTCGTCTCGGATCTGCTCGAGGACTGCCCCCACAGCATAGTCCGAGGCGTCCGTCCGTAGCACGAATCCCTTGTCCGGGTCCACCAGGAATAGCCCCAGTTGCCCCAGGAGTCGCTCCTTCAGGCGGCTGAACGCATCTTCGGCCTCAGGGGTCCAAACAAGCTTCTTCTTGCTCCCCTTCCGGCCATCGAACTTGCCCACTTGCAGCATCTTGTGCAGCGGCCCCGACAGTTCTGCATACATCCGGACATAGCCCGAATAGTAGTTGCAGAACCCCATGAAGGATCGGAGTTCGCTGATGGTCTGGGGCTTCTCCCAGTGGTGCAGGGACGCCAGCTTCCCCGGCATGGGACGGCGTTGCCCGTGACCAACCACGTGACCCGCGAACTCCACTTCCTTCACGAAGAGTGAGGCTTTGGTGGGCTTGCACACCATGTTGTGCTTGTCCAACTCGCTGAGCACTCGGCGCAGATCCTTCTCATGCGCGTCGATGAGCTCGTCCTCAGTCATGTTCTCCGTGCCGCACCCGATGATGATGTCATCCACGAAGGGATCGGCACAGTCCCGGACAGGACCGAGTAGGTCCTCCATCATGCGCTGGAAAGCGGCGTTGCCATTCTTGGCGCCCATAGGCACCACTTTCCACTGCATGGGCCCCAGCGGCGTCGACATCGCTGTGCAGGGCCTGGAGTCCGGGTGTAGCGGCATCTGGTGATAGCCGTGTTTCAGGTCTAACACCGTGAAAATCCGCTTTTTCTGTTGTTTTTGGAGGATGGAGTCGATCAGGGGAAGCGAGTACGAGTCGTGCTCGGTCTGCTCATTCAAACCTCTGTAATCAACCACCAACCTCCACTCGCCCTTCTCTTTCTTGGGCACGATGAAGGCTGGGCTGGCCCACTCACTGTCGGAGGGTTCGATCCATCCCCGCTCAATGAACTGGGCCAACAGCTTCTTCATGGCCTCGGCCCGATCGCCCTGAAGTTGGTACCCCCGATGACGATAGATCTTCGGGTTCGGCTTCAGCTTGATCGTCGCTGTACCAAACCTCCCACGATCTGGAGGGTTCTTGTTGGCGACGGCACTGAAAAGCCGCGGATAGGCCTTGATCAGCCTCTCCTTCAGCTCGGCGACCTTCGGGTTCTCCTGGGCCTCTTCAGCCGCTTGCTTCGGTATAGATACAACCGACCGCACTGCGGTATAGGCCTCTTCTGGGTCCGATTCCGACTTCTCCTCGTCCGATATGCCGTCTTCATCGTCGTGGGGAGCTCTTCCCACCGATAATCTTCGGAAATTTTCGGCAGCATGCTGGTGACTGTCGCCATCGGCACCCATTCTTGGAAAATCCCATGTTGGTGGGTCCGACCCAACCGGACCATCGTATTGGTCCGCGATGTGATCCATGACCCTCGCCACGAACTCGTCCTTCTCGTACTTGCCGGTGACCAACATCTTGTCATCCCACCAATGCGGAGATGTGACCATGGCCCGCCTCTTCTTGGCTGCCACCCGGTCGTGCATCCCCATCTGCATGTAGTTGACGACGTCGTCGATCTCGGCGTGGGACAGGACGTCAATGCCATCAATAGGCTGATCCGTCCCCTCCTTGGGCTCAAACATGACCTTCATGGGCACCGCCTCCACCCTACGGATGAATGCTTCATCACCCGTGGGCTGGGCTTGCGCCCCATCCACCAGGAAAGCCTTGGTACCCCACGCTTGACCCGGGGAGGGCATTGATACACCCTGGGCGTCGATGAACAACTCCTCCTCTGGCCCGAATGACATCTCGTTCAGGGTGATGGAGTCCAGCGTCGACTTGAGACCCTCCAGCGGACATGGGGTGGATCCTATACCGGTTATGACCAGGATCCCCTTCGCCCTATCCGCGACGATCTTCTCCACCGTACGTCTGGTGTTATCCAGGGAGCCATTCCAGTACATGGGTCCCAACTCCTTCAAACCCCAATGCCGGTGCCAGGCTGAGTCTCCTCGATGCCAGTGCCGCCTACACTTCCTCAGAAGTGGGGCATCCCGGGAAGCAAAGACGTCCGTCTCGGGCGTTTCGGCTCCTAGCGTCTGGATCATCCTGGTATACACCTGTGGCGCCATTCCATACTCCGTGAGCTGAACTCCGCGGTCTCCTCTGGACTTGGCACCCACAGATTGCACCGCTCGGACGATCCGGTCCTCTTCCTCAGCATTCCATTGGGATGATCCGCATGCATAGTCCGTGGACAGCCATGTGAGGCATTCATCATCCTCCCGGACCAGCGTTGCACGATGGGGAAGAGCTCCAATGGCGTTTGCCACCATGAAGTCATACCCCATGATCATATCCCAATCGGTAATGTCGGCCACATAGAAGTTCCCGGATAGAGTGCTTCTCTTCGCCTGATCAGGGCGGTTCAAGCGCTCATGCTCCCAGAATTCCATACTGATGGTGGCCTCATGGGTGCTGCCACCCATAATCTCTCCGTTGGCGACCTTCAGGCGGACCGGTCTCCGGCTGGGCTGCAGGAGTTCCTCCTTGAACAACCCTCTCCGGACCAGGCTCACCTGGGCACCCGTATCCACTAACACATCCACCAGTCCGCACCGTACTCGCACTTTCAAGTGCAACTGCCGCTCGTCGCCATGAGGCGTATGGACGACTCTTACGGCATGCAACTCTAGCACGTCCGGGTGCATCAGGACTTCAAGGGTATGGTCACGGATGGTGTAGATCTTGAGTTGGTCCTGCCCGTCCACGGGGCTCTCCGTGGTCGCTCCTTCCTTCTTGCCATGTCCCGTACCCACATGTACTTCCCTTGGCAGGGCGCTCCAGGGGTTGGGAGTGGCGAAACTCAGTGGTTTTGGCTCTTCTGGAGCCTTCTTCGGCACCCGATGTGCCTTCGCTTTCTCTGGGATTCCACTGATTTTCGGAGGAGAGACCTCCGAGGTCCCACTCCCGTGGGGGCTCCTCTAGACTTGACTTCCCGCAGCCCCTTCCGGCTGCGATCCGCCAGGACTTTGTCCACCACGTTGCTGGGCTTTGAGTTCCTCCAACGTCCTCAACATGTCCTCAGCAACCTCCACGATCGACCTCACCCGTCGGTCTTGGCCAGGTCCACCACCATAGCCTCTTCCTCCGCCTTTTCCTTGGCCTTTGCCTTGGCCTTTTCCCCCGTCTCCGCCTTTCGCCTTCCAATCGGAAATCCGCTGCTCCTTGGGCTTCTTCTCGGGGTGGGCGGCGAAGTAGGCCTTCTTGTCCGCCTCATACACCTTGCACTGACGGTGGTCATGTGCATGGTTGTTTCCCTTGCCATAACAGACCCAGCACCCGTCGTGCTGAGACCTGTACTCCCGGAACGAGAGCGGTGGGTTCCCGATCCTCCTTGGCTCTCTGCTCTTCTTGGGTCCCAGCTGGCTCCATCTGGACCGATCCTGCCCATGGTTCTTCACGTTGTGCGCCACAAACGCGAAGAAATGGGCCTCCTCGTGATCCTCCCGGGACCCGGTCCAGTGGTCTTGGCCACTTCCACTACCATCCTCCGCGGGGTTGGCCGTGTCCTCCTGGATCTCCCGATGATGGCGGTCTTCTCGGTGTCCTCGTTGCCCATGACCATGTCGATCCTGCACGTGGGCCTCGTTCTTCGCATTGAGCTTCAACTCCACCGTGATGTACTTCACGATCTCGTCCAGGCTCATGCGGGCTAAGATGACTTGCATCCTCAGCGGCTCCCCTCGCCTCCACTCCACGTTGTTGAGGCGCAGCAACCTTTGCCCCATGGAGTCCCCGAATACCTCCACGTACACCGCGTTCTTCAGTCCCAACATCCGGTTGGGCTCGCCCAGGTTCCTCCTGAAGAACTCCATGATACCCGAATGGGTATCCTCCGCCGCCATGATCCTCACCGCCACGCGCTTCTTCGCCCTCTTCTTCTCCTCGTCCTCCACTCTCCTCTTCCAGTTGCCGGGGAGGACGTCCTGCAGCAAGTGGCGGATCTCACTGGCCTCGTTCCAGTCCTCCACCAGCTTGAGGCATCTGCGGTACTTCCGCAGATACCGGTTCCACTCCCGGACCCGCAACTCACCGCGGTCCAGCGGCAGCGGGATGGACCACAAGTCCTCCAGCTTCTGATTCGGAGCGTCCACCCGCTCCTCATCCTCCAACCACTGGAGGCAGGCCTGCTCCGTCCTGATCAGTCCTTCCCGGATCTGATCCCGCAGCTCCTCCTTCAGGTCCTGCGCCAGCCGGTGTGGGAATGTCCGGCATACCCACTTATCCCGCGGCGCTCCCCGCATCTCGCCGACAACCTCCTCGGCGAAGTCCTCCCAGTCCAGGATGAAGTCATCCAGGTTGGAGGGGTTGCCATCGTAGTAGGGGATTTTGATTCCCCTCGGGTCGTCAATCCTGATGGCGTCTCCGACGTCTCCAGCCACCACTCCACCGAGACGGATACCACCTGTGGCCGGGGGGTGTGAGTACACTCCCCGTACATCCCTCTCCTCCATGGGGTGCGGTCCAGTTGGGCCTGAACCCATGGGGTTTGGAATGCGGGAAGGATTTGCTCCATCGGCCGTCCATATCCCCGTATTGGGGTCCTTCGCCCACAGGTTTCCGCCTGGATGACCTCGACCATGTCCGTCGGCGCTTCCCATGGTTCGCCCCTGCATGGTGTGGTTCTCGATCTTCTCTTCCGCATAAACTACCATATTCGTCGTGATCGGTACATCCTGGGCGGCATTGGACATCTGTACCGTCAGACTCCTCGGGTCCGTGGTTACGTGCCCTTCCCGCATGGACCCAGCCGGTGCCGTGTGTTCCCCGAGCATTGTGGATTCGCTGAACATGGGAACAAACGGCAGCGCACCCGGGTCAACACGCGGAGGCGCGTATGGTGCCTCTGCAGGGCCGCCTATGGGTTTCTCCATGGCGCTCCTGAGGGTCTTAACCCGCTCCACCAGCTCTACCGCGGCCGGCTTTGCCGGGAGCTCCGGACCCGAGGCGAGGGGCTGTAGCTCCTCTAGCCTTTTACGGCGTCCCGACATGTTCTGCGCCAGGTGGAGGAGGCTGTCCACCACTCGCTGCTGCTTCTCCAGGGCCAGCTCCAGATTCTCCCGGTACCGGTCCCGTTCCGCTCGCAGCTCCTCCATGTCTTTCTCCGCGGCCGACTGGTCGTCCAGGATCCCCGCGACGTCCTCCTCTAGACCATCCTTGGCGTTGTCCAGGCGGTCAAGGCGATGCACGATGGCGTCCATCCCCATCTTCGGGTACTTGCCCATGAGGAAGGACACGTGCTCGCAGTGGCACGCAGCGTGCTTTCCGCCGGATTCAGCGCATCCCGCGGTTCCCGGCACCTCAGACTCATCACCCATAGGCGTATCGCCTATGGCGTCCGTCTCTGGTCCCGTGTGCCGGGGCACAGGTGCCGTCCGGGCCCTGGCTGGCCTCTCCAAGCCCTCGGCATCGTGCTTCAGGGCGGGCTCGGGGGCCGTATGCGCCCTGGCGATCGGCGCGGACATCTCCGGCTCCGAAGGTGGCTCGTAGCCTGTCCGATAGCCCTCGGAGTGCCCCTCGGATTCCCACAGCCTGACCGGGCTGGGGTCCGTGTCCATAGCCCCGGCGTCCCTTGCCGCGGACTTGGGTGACCCGCGCTTCCGGTAGCGCCGGGCCCGTCCTCCACTGCTGCCTGAATGGCAGGCCTCATCAGAGTCCTCCGCGGCGGAGCGGAGGTTGCATGCCTTTCGGCAGCGACGCTCACACATGGAGACCAGGTCCTCCATGTCACGTCCTCCTCTTCCCGAATCTCGTTCTTCTCTTCGGGCTTCAACTTCCGGAGTTCGCCATGCTCTTGAACGTCTCGGTCCTTCTATGGCTCCGATCTCCGGCGTGGTCTCCACCGAGTCAACAATACGCACCCGGGGCGTACTTGGGCAGGGCTCATAAGGGCCCAAGTCCCCGGGTCGGCGGTTGGTAGGGGCAGCAGGTAAGCCTCTGCTACCATAAAGAAGGTCCCTACCAGGACCGGCCCCCGCTGTGCCCCTTCCGCCTGTAACCCCTGCTGATTTACTCCGGATCAGTGATTGCATTCCTCAAATTCCAAAGGGTCCAAAGTCCAAAAATATAGAAAATAAAATCCTCCTTCAACCCTGAAACAGCAACCAGATCCCACAAATACAGCAATAACCCAATTCACAATCCAAATCAGGCTGCGGGCTTCCGTTCAGCACACCGGTCGTCTCGCGGTGGCGGGCATGTACAAGAATTGCACCAAGGAAGAAAGCCCTGAAATTGGCATATGAACACAAATAAAGCAACATTGGCAAAAGAGGTAAACATACACATTCACAGCCATAAACCCCTCATTCCCTGGACTCAAGACCTTCCCTTGACTCACCAACATATTGCCCTGAACCAGGTCAAATGAGATGGCTGAATGCCATGTATCACAAGTCATTACACAAACCCCAAAAATGTGTTCACTCCCAAGCCTCTAAATCCTAGCCCAATAGGGGAGGTGGCGTGTCATGGCCTAGAGTGGCACTCAGGACCATGCCCTACCCTGACACAACCTTGGTCGGACTTGGAGTCGAATGGGCTTGGAGATATGCCCCATGAGTTTGAACTCATAACATGCCAAAAAACTGCCAATTCACACCATATTGGCCATATATCAAATAAATGCTCAAAATTGAAGTTACCACTTATCCGAAGGCTCAAAGCATGCATGGAATCGAAGTCTAGTATTCATGGAGGATAGAGACCAAAGGCCAATGCCCATGTACATCCCCACTTTACCCTCGAAACCCCTTCGGATATGGGCGCCACGCACTGCCCAAGTCAGCCCATGATCTTGAGACCAATTCTTGAAATCCTTCGTGTGCCAAGCGAAATGGAGCACGCGATCCGGCATATGGTGGTGTTCAACTCCAAAGCATATGCCAACATATGAGCAACATACCATGGTTCGACTCTCCATAGGCTTCTTGCTGTTTGCCGACCAGGTAAGTACACAAAATGCAAAAATGAGCAAAAATTGAGGTCAAAAACATGAAAATATGACCAAACACAAAGTTGTCATGATAGTATATCTCTATGCTCACCCATGATATCCGCTCATGGTTCAATACACAAATGATTGGAACCCTTTGCGAACAATTCCCCCACTTGGATCCCCAATCGGACGCATGGAGATACCTTCGCCACTCGTATCTACATGCCCCATGAAAGTGGGAGTGCACTCATGGATCTCCTTGCCAAACATACCATGAGCAATACATATGCGGTAGACTTGGTCTAGCGCTTTGAATTCCACAATTGGGACATGGGCAAAGCCCTTGTCACGTGTGGCTCCCCATCTCTTCGGCCACACGAAGATATATAACATGGGCGTGAGCATATCAAGACAATACTACCAATATCACACATGACCCTTAAAATAGGCTCCCACCATGTTATGCCATGCCCCTCCATGGTCATAACTTCACGTTAAAAATACGTAGGAACCCAAGGAAAGTATCTATGCAACCCCAACACTCATGCGCTACACTCGAAAGTCGCAATAAAATATTCGGTTGCACGGTCCAAGAGTTATATATCACTTTATACCCTCTTGACCCTTATCCCTTGCTATAACAAGCATGTGTACACACCAAAGGCGTTTGATGCTTCCTACATTAAGTTGAGACTGAGGCGCCTGCAACCCAACCTTCCTCATTCTCGTTCCTCACACTCGCGCGTAGATATGGCCCTTCAAAGTGGTCCCACGATTCACTTTTGTTTCCCTTATATCTCCAAGTCAAATGGGTGGCAAGTATAAGGGAAACCTGATTCGGGCATAGGGAAAAGAGTATGACCACTCGAGGAAGACCAAATCAAGTGCGGCGATGTCGAAGTCGAAAATCCGATTTCGACATCGCGAAAAATTTAGAATAAAATTTCGAGTGCTTATTTAGAAAATTGCGGAAGCAACGAACCCTTCGCTGATGAAATCTGACCCTTCAACGGAATATCCGCCAAAATATCTGGAAATAACAGTTAACCAATCGGTTAACGCAAAATCGCGAGCCAACTGACAGTCGCCGATACATTGACCATCAGAACGAAAGGCTGAAAAATTACGGAAACATTATGATAATAAAACTCTGTTGATCCCTGATATTCCGATAAATAAATCTCCGCTGGCGGTACCCCGGTACTGAATATGGCCGCTCATAGCCGGAATGGCCAAACCTATCACACTATCACATCGGGTTAGGTCAGGTGGATGGGAGAGTATGATATCAGCCAATGGCGGCTTGCCGGCACATAGATACACACCCCAAGTGACCCCAAGATGGCCACGGGGGTCCGAACCGGCTTCACGAGTCCGACGTCTCCTCGTCCGATATGCCGTCTTCATCGTCGTGGGGTGCACTTCCCACCAATAATCTTCGGAAATTTGCGGCATCAGCCGAGTTCTTGGCGCTACCGGCCCCCATTCTTGGAAAATCCCACGTCGGCGGGTCCGACCCAACCGGACCATCATATTGGTCCGCGATGAGATCCATGACCCTCGCCACGAACTCGTCCTTCTCGTAGGTAGGTAGGTATCTTCGGGAGCTCGGGATGCCTCCTTTGACATTGCAGGAAGAAGGTCTTACCAAGGGGACGTCCTCTCCCTCCCACTGCCCTATGTCAGGTGCCTCTTGAGCCGCTCCCGCATGTGCTTGGGAAGGCATTGTCGCGGCCATCCGGTCCATGTGTCCCAGGTGGGAGGGTGTCCCCACATGTGTCCATGGGTAGGGCCACATGCCCCCTCCTTTGGGCCTCCTGGGTCTTGTCGCTACCGGCCCCCATTCTTGGAAAATCCCATGTCGGCGGGTCCGACCCAACCGGACCATCATATTGGTCCGCGATGTGATCCATGACCCTCGCCACGAACTCATCCTTCTCGTACTTGCCGGTGACCAACCTCTTGTCATCCCACCAATGCGGAGATGTGACCATGGCCCGCCTCTTCTTGGCTGGAGACCAATGCTTCAAATGGTGTTCCCATTTACAGACAGATGCCCCAAATGGTGTTCCCATTTAAAGTTTGCCGCCCCAAATGGTGATGTAATTTAAAAACGCATGCCCCAAACGTTTTTCGCATTTAGAGACGGATGCCCCAAATTGTGTCCCCAAATGGTGTTCCCATTTAGATAGGGATACCCCAAATGGGATTCCGGGTTTGGGGCGGATACCTCACATGGTGTTCCCAATTTGAGACCGCCGCCCCAAAAGGTGTTCCCATTTAGAGAAGGATGCCCCAAATGGTGTTGTATTTTACTGACGGGTGCAGCAAAGGGTGTTCCCATTTAGGGATCAACAACCCAAATGGTGTTCCCATTTAGATAGGGATGCCCCAAATGGTGGTCCCATTTACAGATGGATGCCCCAAATGGTGGTCCCATTTAGAGACGGATACCCCAAATGATGCGCTCATTTAGAGATGGATGCCCCAAATGGTCTTCCCATTTAAAGAAGGATTCCTCAAATAGTTTTGCCATTTGGGGATGGATACCCCAAATCATTTTGGCATTTAGTGACGGATGCCCCAAAAATGGTGTTCCCAGTTAGAGACTGTTGCCCCAGATGTTATTCTCATGTAGGGAAGGATGCCCCAATTAGTGTTCCGCATTAGAGACAGATACCCCAAATGGGGTTCCGAGTTTGGGGTGGATACCTCACATGGTGTTCCCACTTTGAGACCGCCGCCCCAAAAGGTGTTCCCATTTAGAGAAGGATGCCCCAAATGGTGTTCCCATCTACAGACGGATGCCCCAAATGGTGTTGTATTTTACTGACGGGTGCAGCAAAGGGTGTTCCCATTTAGGGATCAACAACCCAAATGGTGGTGCCATTTAGAGACGGATGCGCCAAATGGAGTTCCCATTTAGACACGGATGTGCCAAATGGTGTCCCCATTTAGAGAAGGATGCCCCAAATTGTGTTCCCATTTCAAGTTTGCCGCCCGAAATGGGGATGAAATTTAACAACGGATGGCCCAAATGGTGCTCCCATTCAAAGACGGGTGCCCCAAATGGTGTCCCATTTACAGACGGATGCCCCAAATGGTGTTGTAATTTACTGGCGGGTGCCCCAAAGGGTCTTTCAAGGAAAAAGGTGGTTGCCCCAAATGGTGTTCCCATTTAAAGATGGATGTCCCAAATGTTGCTCTGATTTAAAGACGGATGCCCCAAATGGTGTTCCATTTAGAGACGGATATCCCAAATGGTGTTGTCATTTAGAGACGGCCGCCCCATATGGTCTTTCCAAGAAAAAGGCGATTGCCCCAAATGGTGTTCCGATTTAGAGACGGCCGCCCCAAATGGTCCAGGAAAAGGGCGATTGCCCCAAATGGTGTTCCGATTTAGAGACGGCTGCCCCAAATGGTCCAGGAAAAAGGCGATTGCCCCAAATGGTGTTCCCATTTACAAACGGATGCCCCAAATGCCCCACGATGCCCCAAGTGTTGTTTTCACATTCAGAGACCCAAGGCCCAAATGGGGTTCCCATTTAGAGATAGATGGTCCAAATGTTGCTCCCATTTAAAGACGGATGCCCCAAATGGTGTTCCCATTTGCAGGCGGATGTCCCAAATGGTGTTCTCATTTAGAGATGGCCGCCCCAAATGGTTTTTCCAGGAAAAAGACAATCGCGCCAAATGGTGTTCCCATTTAGAGACAGCCGCCCCAAATGGTCTAGGAAAAAGGCGATTGCCCCAAATGGTGTTCCCATTTAGAGACGGCTGCCCCAAATGGTCCAGGAAAAAGGCAATTGCCCCGAATGGTGTTCCCATTTAGAGACGGATGCCCCAAATGCCCCATGATGCCCCAAATGCTGTTTTCACGTTTAGAGACCCAAGGCCCATGGGGTTCCCATTTAGAGACGCATGCCCCAAATGGTGTTCCCATTTGGGGATGGATACGGGGAAGTCGGGTTGTGGTGAAGGTAAATGGAAGGACAGACAATAAGATCGCAGCATATTTTCTTTTTGCCGTCAGATTTTCTTTGGTTGTTGATGACCAGGCTGTGGAGTTTGGGCAAGTTTTGCGCTGCAAGCCCGTATTCCCCCCCCCCCCCGCACACGAATCACCTTGTCCAACAAACACTTGGTGTTCTGGCCCTTTTTTTTTCAGATTTCGGTGTTCGCTTTTGGGGGCATACTCCATTGCAACTTCAACGGTATAAAACTTCCACAAGGGGCACACAGTGAAATTGTCATGCAAGTTCCTAAGCCTCATGCTTTTCTTTCAATATACTGTGGACATAGCACTCTTCCAAACGCACTCACAAAGCATTTTGTTATAAAACTGAATGTCATTGCAACGTCATTGCAATTACTATTTGCAGAAAGCAATTGATAACCATTGTTGCACACCAGGTTGGGACCTGGGATCCTCGTTACCATAGTTTCCATTGCACTGCCAGTATTGATAGTTGTGCACGACCTAGTGAATGCGGCGGATAAGATTCAACAGAACCGGGGTACAACCCATTGAGGCCAACATGGATGATATGTATTGGGAGCTGGTACAGGTACATGCTGGAAATTTCCCAAAAGCATCATCTAGGGCAGGCATCCTTTCAAGGTAGCCCTTCTGTGTTACACTGGATTCCAAAACCAATCATTGATTCGATCCACATCCTGTCCTTGCTCTACTTGCTGCTTTGGTTTGGGTTTTCAACTACAAAACCTGCAGGAATACATCAAAATATCTAGGGCATAATTCAAGGACATCTTTCCGGTAGCAGAGACAGTCCCTTGTGACCTTTTGAACCGACCCTGAGAAGAAGTGCAGCACAAAAGCTCAACAACAAGTTCATCATGTCCACGCCAAGCGTCAGGACCTGGCCCATCCGAACTGTCCAAGTACAAATGGGCAGCATGGCCCACCCAATGAGTGAACCACCTTACCGAGGTCCACATCATCTCAGTGGCGCATCTGGGTCCCAAGGAGATCCAGAACGCAGAAGGGCGGAAGAAAATAAAGGCCTTACCACCGAGGCCTTAGCAGCACACGGTGGAGACAGCTTCAGTCACCTCCACAGACGTGTAGCTGCCTCAGTAACCGAATCCAATTGCCCAGCTTCATCCTCAACTGCCATTGAAGGACCTGAGTAGTATGAGGAGCTGAGGAAGAAGATGGATGAGTACATCCTACATGAGGAGTACTTCAAATCCATCCGTGGGGAAGATGGAGAGGAGCCATTGGCTGTACATGGATCAAGACCACGTACAGACCTAGGGTCCTACGCACACTCTGGTCCTCCGTCCACTGCATCCCTGCCAAGACGACTAAGACCTGAGTATCCAAGACCATGTTGTCCAACCCCAAGGGCTCCCGAAGTGGGCCCGACACGAGTCGAAGAACAACATCATCCAAGGCCAACCTACGGTGCCCTGGAGCATACGGCCGAGCTGTTGCCCAAACTCCTGTCTGGATCAGAAGATCCAGATGTGACGGCCCTATCGGAGGCCATTAAGGCTAAACTGGGTATTGCAGAACCCTTACCCAAGCCAGAGTTGCCCTCTCTCTCTCCAGGATTGAGTACCCTGGCCGAAGATCTCAAGAGATCAAGGGTCTCAAGGCTGTTGCCTAAGGTTACCTGCCCCAGCCCCTTTCACCCCCGTGCCAGGACAGTGCCTATGGCTGATCTACAGGACGTGCCTGTCACAGAGATTGAGAGAAGAGGCCTGTCAGCCCTGGCACCTCTTGCCGGCGTGTCGCCTTCAGGCCTAACTCCGGGGGGTGGGAAGACGGGCAGACCAATTGCCCAGGCGAACATCCAGCTGGAACTGCCGGAGTTCGAACCCAAAAATCTGCCCGAATGGGCAGAAGAATTTGCAGAGTTCCTTTTGTTGACTGGCCAATCGCATGTGGATGTGGCCACCAAATGTTCACTGCTAAAACGTTCATGCAAAAAGAAGTTTTTGCAAAAACAGGTTAAACAGATTGTGAAAACCTGTTCTACCTGGGCAGAGGTACTCCTGAGGTTGGAGAAAACATTCCCAGTCTATGAGACTGACCTCAGCGTACGCACACAGATCGAGGAGCTACCTATGCTCCCTGAGTTTCCATCCGCTGCGCGAATTTCTGAGTATGTGTGCGACTTGGAGTACTTGTTTTCGAGGATGAACGTGGGCTCCTACGGAGCCACTGAGCCCCACCTGTGGCTCATGAGTAAGATCCCCCAGCGTACGTGGGATGATTGCCGCTCCACCTCTGAGAGGAAGAGCAGGACCCACTCGTACGATGAACTGGTGGATCCCTTGATTGAGCTAGCTCTTGAGAGAGAGAATGACTCCCACATGGAGAAATTCCTCAAGAAGCATTTGGGACGAGGTGGTACCCCTACCCCCGAACGTGGCGAAGGGAAGGGGCATAAAAATCCCACTAACACCAACCAGGCAGGTGGTAAAGGGAGGGGCAACCTACGTGCCATGAACGAGGTTCAACCTGATGCAGGCATACCCCCCCTGTTCTACTGCAGACCTGTGAATGACAAGGGGGGACCTTGTCATGCCTCTGACTGCGATCTCCGCAGTGGCTGTATGCTGCAGATGAAACGTCAGCAGCATACCAAAGATGGGAAAACTGTGACCCATCAGGACCACTTCAGGTGTACCATCACCTGTGGTTACTGTGGCAAACGTCGTCACTACGAGGACGAATGCCACATCAAGAAACGCGAGAGTGACAAACTCAAGCGTCAGGAGGCGGAACGCCGGAAGACCCAGACGCCCGCCAGAAATCCCCCGAATGGGGATAAAGGTAAAGAAGGTGGCAAGGGGGGTGGCAAAACTGGACCCCCTAACCCCCAGAGGCGCTCATCAGCGCCCGTTGCAACACCCACTCCTGCTGCTACACCCGCTCCTGCCGCAGGTGACCCCAAGAAACACCCCCAAGGGGATAACGCTACCCCTGAGGGGAATAATTCCAAGAAGAGGCGCTTGGCCTGGATGGCCAAGTCCCTCATGGCTGCAGGGGTGGATGTGAAGTTCCCTGATGAGGAATAGGGGGGCGGCTCCGAAGAGGAGGACTTGGTTTTCTGGATCCACGTCAAAATCGGGGATCAGGTTTTTCGAGCGGTGCTTGATACCGGTGCAACACTTTCCATAGTGGCCCGGCGCCTGCTTAAGACTTTCAGGAAAACTAAGACCGTGGCCATAAGAGTAGGGGATGGGCGTACCATCCATTCCTTTGGGGGGGGTCGATGTGACCATATGTCTGGGCGACGAAACCGTGACCCAACACTGCAGAGTGTTGGACACTGACGCCTTTGACATCGTCATTGGCACCGACTTTCTAAGAAGAAACCCCCAGGTAAAAATGCTGTCCCTACAGCGTCCTTACTCTTTGCACTGCGACTTTGGCAGTGGGCTATTCTCCGTTCCTTTGGAGCTGTCAGGACGAAAAGAGTCTGGGCTGCGCTACGCAGCCAAGACGAACTATCGTACTGAAAACTACCAACTGGCCCGTCACGTTCTTGAAAATGGACTGGCGGCCCTTCAGGTAAACCTGGATGAGATCCAGGTGGAATTGTTTGCGAGCCAACAACAGCACATCATGCAGTTGTACTGCTCGAAACAACTGAACAATGCTTTCCGTTTCTTCTGGAAAGCAATGGGCCTAGCGTATGCTAACCCTCCCTTCTCCCTGCTCGCGAAGGTTCTAACCAAAATCGCTTATGAGGGAGGAAGGGTTGTTATGTGCACCCCTGACTGGGGTTGCTCTGGTGAACATGCTTACTGGCGCCGTATGCTAGATCGAATGACCGTGGGAAGAGTGCAACTCCCCGACGGCCCCATCTATGTGCCTGAGGACTCAGACACAGCTATGCACGCCCCTGAGTGGGCCAGTTTCCTGTCCATCGTCGATGGATCTCTCAATCCTGTACCCCTGTGTGACCTAGACCAGGTGCTACTAAAAGAGGTCATGGCCGAAAATCGTGGCCTGGCCCTTTATGATCTCAAAAATCGATCTCCTGAGCACCTATCTGCCACACTTACAGGGTGTGAGTCTCCTGATGACTATCTGGAACCTGCAGCTGTAAAAGAGGATGCTGACGACCAACTGTCTGAGATCGCCAGCACTATTCCCTCTGTTAGTCCCAGCTGTGTTGACCTAAAACATAGTGCTTTCCTAGCCCAGCTGTTGCTAGAGGAGGTAGATCTAGAGTCAACCTCTGAACCCGCTTCCCCTGTTGGGAAGCCAGGGCTACACATGCAGCCTGTGCACACAGGTGAACGCGTGGCCCGGAGTACTGATGGTCTGGCGCGGCCTGCTGCTAATAACATGCCATTGTCTGAGCATGACACTCTAGAACTCCGGCGGCTGTTGTACCTGAAGGCCGAAGGTATTGAGCGCCAAGAGCGGCTGCAATACCTCGGACAGACCTGGAAATACTCCATCTGGTCTGAGGAGGACGATGAGTCCTATACGCTGCCTGATCCTGAGATACCTCTAGTGTATTCTCTACACTATGGGCAGCAATGTTCCCCTGAGTGGGACGATGGTACTGTGCCTGCCGAAACTGCTGATCGGCATAAAAAGAAAGAACATGGAATAAGCAACCTCCATGCTGAGGAGGATTTCCTTCAGAAACTCGAGAGTCTTAGCCTTGACCCCCGCCTGAAGAAACTGCTGATAACCTATGAGGAGGTGTTCGGCGCCTTGCCACCTCCCCTTTCTTGTAAAAAACTGGTCCAGATGGACCTGAAATTGAAACCAGAATTTGAAAAGACGCGAGTGAGGCGTCGTCCCTATCCCGCTCCACAGGAACAGGTCGAAGAAATCGAGCGCCAGATCCAAGAATGCATTGATGCTGGCCTCGTTGAAGAGTATAAACACGGGGACTATCCCCATCACTGCAGTCCCTGTTTCCTTGTTGCTAAACCAGGGTCAACTGCCCTACGTCTTGTTGTAGACTATGGTGAGGTCAACAAGAAAACCCAGAACCACTCAGGGAGTATTCCTAACATGGAAAACACCCTGGAGCGTATTGCCAAATGCAGGTATAAGACCAAAATGGACAAACGCTCTGGTTTCTGGCAGGTGGACCTAACCGCCGCAGCTCAGGAGCTGTTGGCCTTTATAACCCCTAAGGGTCGTGTCTTCAAGTGGAAGGTTATGCCTTTCGGGGTGGCTAATGCCCCAGCGCTCTTCCAGGAGCTTATGAACAAAGTTTTGTACATACTGAGGCGCAGGCCTCTAGTACAAGAGTTGATTTCTCGGGGTGCAGAAATGGAGGCTCACATCGACGACGTGAGTTTAGGTACTAATACCAAAGAGGACCACGTCCTACTCCTCCGTGAATTTTTCATTGTCTGTCAAGAAAACCATCTCCGAATCAAACTCGAAAAATGTGAGTTTATGAAAGAGGAGATGGAGTATTTGGGTTTCAACGTGGGGTATGGCTGGTGGAAACCAGCCGCGTCTAAGATGCAGCCCCTACAGGACATGCAGATTCGCGATGATGTGAGGAGTTTTGTGGGCGCCTGTAATTTCTATCGGCGTCACATCCACAATTTTACATACTCCTCTGCACCTCTCACTGACCTGATCAAGAAAACTACTCCCTGGAGGTGGACCTCCAGAGAGGAAGAGTGTTTCCAGGAGTTGAAGAAGAAGATTGCCTCCTCCAACTGCCTGGGAGTGCCCCGCCCAGAGGAAAGATAGTCCTGATCACTGATGCCAGTGATGTAGGGGGGGGAGGTACGATCTACCAATGGCAGGAGCTTAACCCCGCTGAACTAACCCACTGCCATTATCGTACTACTGGACTGAACCGTGATGGTTCGTTGAAACATGACTATCCTACCAGTGAGTGGCGACTGGTGCCACTGGGACACTGGAATTGGAAATGGAACCAAGCGCGTTCCAACTACAGCACCTATGACCAGGAACTCCTGGCCGGTATGTTGGTGCTATCGTCACAATCCCGACTCCTGGGATCTAACCCTATTGTCTGGCTGTGTGACCAGGAGCCTGTGAAGTCTTTTCAGAAGAGCCCACCACCAGAAAAAGCAAAGCTAAAACGGTGGTGGACTTACCTGAGCCAGTTCAGGCTGACAGTGCATCATATCCCCGGGATTAAGAATGAACTGTCTGACTATATATCGCGCAACAACTTCGATGCGCTTATTGGTGAGAGCTCTGAGGCGCTCGCCAAAGAGGCTTTCCAGCGTATGGATGTCCAGCTTGACCTGTCCATGCGCACTGCTGGAATCCTGGAGGGTTGGAGTCTAACCGACTATCAGTCAGAGTATGAAGAAATTCTCCAAACCCTCAGCACTGGTCTCGAACCCCGTGTCATTGACGGGCACCAGTGGTATAAAAACAATCAGTACCTCTTCTACGAGGACCGAATTGTGGTGCCTGGAGCACGACTGGATGGGTGCCTACAGTGGTTCCATCTCAGTTCTGGTCACACTGGCGCTAATCGCTCAGTGGACTTCTTCCGTGAGTGTTTCTACTCTAGCGTAACCCTGACTGAACTGAGGTTGCGTATGCAGACCATTGTGGATGCTTGTGGCTGTCATGCCAGCAAGCAGAGCGACAGTAGGGATAGGGGCCTGATCTCCAGCTTACCCATACCCTATTGTGCTAACTCTCTTCTCTACGTGGATTTCATCCACGGCCTACCACGCTTTGGCGGCTATGATAGTTGCCTCGTGGTCACCTGTGGTCTATCTCGCTTCACCCGAGTGTTCCCTTGTAATAAGAAAATCACAGGTGAGCAGACTGTGAAAATGTTGGTCGAACAATGGTTCGAACCCTATGGAGCACCTAAGCAGGTGCACTCTGATGAAGATGTACGCATCCGCAGTGACAAGGGGTGGTACAAACGAGTGCTAAATGCCCTCAACGTGGAGGTAACCACAGGTGTGCCCTATACCCACACGTCTAACCCTCTCTGTGAGAGACAGAACCGTGTGGTGGAGCAAAACTTAAGAATCCTGATGAAACAGGAGCGCACCAAGGACTGGGTACGCCTAGTGCCCTGGGCAGTGCTGTCCATGAACTCACAGCGGAGCTCTTCTACGGGTTTCACCCCCCACGAACTGTTCCATGGAGGACGACCTGCTTGGTTCTTCAAAACCCTCTTTCCTGAGGACTTCAACAGCCCTGTGAGAGATTGGCTGGAACACAAGCAGTCTCTGGCTAACCAGGCTGGTACTAACCTGAGGCACATTCGTGACCGTGAACAGAGCCGACGGAACCGCCTACGGCGACCTGCCAGCTTCAAGGTTGGTGACCTTGTTTTGGTACACCATTCACGCCTACCCTCCTGGCCACGTAACTGCCTACAGGACCCTTACTTTGGACCGTATCGTATCATCAGGATAGATGGATCCAGGATCCATGTCAGGTGCAGTCCACGTCTAGGTGGTGAACTGCTGTGTGCACCTAAGCAGTTGAGGCACTATCACTCCCCTGACGACTTGTCTTGGGATGAGTGGCGCCTCAGCGACAGTGAGATTGAACGTATAGACCTAGAGAACGCTGCCAGTCCAGAGGAGGCAGACGAACTCGAAGAGATGACTGCCGATGAGATGGCAGTCGATGGTTACTACGTGGTTGCAGGTATTGCTCGCCACGAGTATAAACAGGGCTGGAAATTCCTTACCCTGTGGGATGGCTATGGGTTGTCTGAGGCGACCTGGGAACCTATGTCAGCCTTCATACTACCAGATGGGAGTATCAACCCCATCTTCCGCACTTACCTCGCTGAGAACAACGAGGGGCAGCTCCTAACCCATGCTGAGACTATGTCCCAGCGTAAGAAGCGAAACTAATCTCCCTGTGTCAGTCTGTGCCCTGCAGACCCATGCCTATGGTTTCCAGCGTGAGCCAGGTGGCCGCTTATCATGATTGCGGCCACCCAGCGAGTGTGTGCCTTGTTGACCATGTGTTGCATGGGTACTGCCCTAATGTAATGACCTTGGAGAGCCAACGAAGAACGGTGGCTTACTACACCAGGGGGGAATGACAAGCAAGGTGTTATGAGGCAAGGTGTGTCTTCCCTCCTTGGGGACAAGCGAGCCCACAGTTAGGACCCCTGACTGGTCCAGACCCATGGGGTTCTACCCTTCCTTACAGGGTTTACCATACCCCTAAGTGTGCTACGTATGTCTGTATGTGTCTCACTACTCTCCCCGGCGTGGCTCCCGGAGACCGGGCTTCGCTGACGTCGGACCGAAGGTCCTAATCAGGTACTATTACCACTCCTTTGGCGCCCAATTTCTGTGCTGGCGCCTATCCTTGGGGTAAGACGGCAAAAGCCCAACCTACTACAGGGGAGGGGTGGCCAAGTGTGCTAAGGGCATACAAAACGCCCATTTTTGCTACAGGCCAAAAGCTAACGCACTCCCCTGCCAACGAGTAAAAGCACGCGGGACAGGAGACACCACTACACTACACTCACTAACGCCAGCACCGGCCTTCGAAGGCAGGGTGAGCACTCATCACTTGCACTCAACTCCTGCCAGGCCTGCTGACCCTAACCCCTACACACGCTACTGGGTGCTGCAGTCAAAGATCACTCAGGCCCTAATGGCCCTCCTGTGAAGAAGACAAGAGAACACAGCGCTCCTAAGCAGCTGTGGCCTAACAGGGGACGCCACAACGCGTTTCCCCTGCTAGGGCTTGGAGGGAAGGGTGCTCTCGTTGCGTGCACAGCGCAGATGTCGTTGAAGTCGAACTGCCCTCGCCAGTACTGGCTGAGGCACAGTGATTTGATTTGTGATCAGCGCCCCTGTTTTGCTGGGGCAGAAAAATGGATAGCCGCCGAAGGCAGCTGCTGCGTGCACCAATCACCCTTAACCTCTCCCACCTGTACAACAGAGGCAAATGAAGGGGTGTTTGCGGTGGAGGAACCAAGCCACACTCCAGGTATTATACCCTTCTCAGTGTGACCTATAATACACTGTCCGCAAACACGCTGACGGATCAGCTCCCCTGTCAAGCAAGCAAGCTCTAAGAGACTCCTCAGGTTCTCTTAAAGAACGTACCGAGGAGCCTCTGGGTAACCTAAACAAGGTTTACCGTGCGCAATTCGCGTGGCCTACCCTTTAATGCATCATGTGCACGCAGGGAAGGGAGGCTGAACCACTGACTCAACCAGGAGGTGAGCTCCTCCTGGGCTAACCTACCTTACTCGATATGCATCGTGTGAATGCCGAATTGAAACGAACACAAAACAAGCCTAAGCGTTTTAAGCAACCCTACTTTAACGCCACGGCCGCACACGAACAAACGCTTTCTTTACTTACCTGTGAAGAAGAAAACAAGGTGAATTTGGGATACAGGTAAAGCGTCACAGCGTGCGGATGCCTCGATTAGGCACATGCATCGCGAGCACAGCGCATATTCTAACCCTACGTGCGCGCTGCGCGCTCCATTCGCATCACATACCTTTCATTCCTGTTTTTACCTGTGCAGAGCACGAGAGAAGAACAACCGACGCCCCAACGAGCACAGCGTTGACAACGCTAACGTTTTGACGAAACAACCAACACGAACGCAATGCGTGAGTGTGAGGTGACACTGACATACCTGAGAGATGGGTTGTTCACCTGCTCTGTGGTGTGAGCTGAATTTGAATACTTGACTCTGAAGTTTATAAAAATTTTGATGCAACTGTGCAAAAATTTCCTTTAAAACTTTAAAAACTACGGCTCATACCTTCTTTTCCAAAACCCGTTTACGCTTGCGCAACCCTTTTCTTGGAGTCCGCTTCCTTTGCGCTTGTCTGCGACTTTGAGTTATGTGTAAAAATGACGATTTCCCGCGTGGTTTTGTCGATTTTTAACGATTTCACTTGCTAAATCGCAACCCCTTCCGCTAAACCGCAGGAATCACTCCCTGCTGGTTACATTTTCTATTTTTTCCAGCTCCTGGGGGTTTGTGTCCTCCATTGGGAGTATTGCTCCGCCCTGGCCCTTGGTCAGGATGTATATCAAAACGCTGTTTATACAGCGATAGCCGTCCACATTAGAGCGTTCGACTGTACCCTAGTGGGCAGACACATGTGCTCTAGGGAGGGAGTCCTGGGTTCAAACCCCACTACCCCCAAACTTTTTCCAAAAGTTTTCGTCGCACTCCGGCGACTTTTGAGGAATGCCCCATCGAAGGGACATCATTCACGGTACATTACACTGTTTTTCAAGGGTACCTACAGTGTGATAGGCTTCTATGAAGTGATGAGGATGTTTTTGGTAAGTTTAATGCATTTTCTGAGGTAATTTTGGGAATATTTGAGCCTTTTTCCTTGGTCCTACTAGCCTGATCAACTACTACTCCAGGGGGGAGTAAGAAAAAGTCACTGCCATGTCTCTTTTGGAGGGCTTGATCAAGGCTAAGCCCCCCTTAAAACCCTTTGTTGATACTAAGACAAACTTAAGTGTTTTTATCTCTCTTTAGTTGCCTAAAGTACACTTTCTCAAAGTAACTAGGGTTGTGACCCTAGCCCCCCATGAAGTTCACCCCTACCACTCAACTGAGCGGAGGTACCTTCCTTCATGGAGGATATACCGAAATAAAACAGGCATTTCATGCTTTAGGCCTTGGAGGTTAAGCCTAGTGGTCTCCCACCCCAAGACCCCTATACTCAATTGTTTCTACCACTTATTGTGGTCCTAGTTTGTAACTGTTTCTGAATTCAGTTGCTTGGCCAAGTCATTTTCTGTGTGGTCCTGACATCTATGCCCCTCAGTCCTAACCAGCACCATTTCACCCAAAAGAGTGCACATGAAGTGCCTATTGCAACCTCTGAGGCAAGAGTCAGACCAATTTTCATATAAAATCATTTGTAGTATCCATTTGTGATTGAATCTATGTGTATAAACCTGCTTTGTCTATCTGCAGCCCTTCTGTGTTACACTGGATTCCAAAACCAATCATTGATTCGATCCACATCCTGTCCTTGCTCTACTTGCTGCTTTGGTTTGGGTTTTCAACTACAAAACCTGCAGGAATACATCAAAATATCTAGGGCATAATTCAAGGACATCTTTCTAAAGGTTAGGATCCACGGTTTTTAGGAGTTTCCCGGGGGGCAGCCCGGCCCGGTCCTTGTGTACACCCCCCTTTTTTTTAGTGCATGCTTCCTTTTCATCAAACCATCAGTTTTTGAGCGCCAGGCGAGGCGAGGCACTATACAAATGTTGTTTTTTGCGAAGTGGTTTCCAGCGGAAGATTAGCAAGACAGGCCGCTATACAGATGTCGTTTGTTGCGAAGTGAAGATCCTGCATTCGGAGCAAAACCCCGGCCAAAGTGCAGCGCCAAATTCTTTCAAGGGCGAACACGGTACCGCGTTCTTTCTTTCTTTCTTGTTTCTCTTTCCCGCGCTTTGGTGGCCAAAGGTCTGCCAGATGTAAGGGCGCAGCAACTAATAGACCGGGTCATATGGAAGATGTGGGCATAGAGAGGGGTGGGCCTGTTATCAAGTGTGGGCTGGTGGTCCATAGGGCGCCCTTAACTCCGACTTCCGCCAGTGGCTTCCATACTTGATGCAACAGGGCGATTGAGACATGTTCTTTCAACACGTCGGGTGCTTACTACAGCCGCCAAGCGGCGAAAGGTTGCTGGAATGGCGGATAGTACTACTAGGCTTTAGGACCATCATATGGACACTGCAAGGCACTGTTGGGGAGGCACTGCAGAAGTTGGATCTCTTCTTCCACTTCAATGCCTGATGTGACCAAGAGATGCGAGATGCTTTTTTTGACAATCCATTCTCTCCCAAGCTCTTGTAGGCAAAGTTGACCATGGAAGTGTTGGAGCTAGCAGTGCTTCCTCTTCCCACACAAGGCACAGGTGATAGTACACCTGTGGTGATCCGGCATCTTAGCCTTGGCGCCGGTGTTCGTCTCCTGCTTCTTCCCTTTGTAAAGGGGAGCTCAGGACAGGACAGGACAAGCCTGAAAGCCTGTGTTTTCCCTAGGATGCGGTTCGTTATGTTTACTGCTATTTTGTCATTAAGGTATTGTGCTCAGTACTTGGCTGTACTGACACATGTATGTTACATAAACCCATATATTATCCTGTCGCGTTGCGGTGCAGATGCCGCTTTTTGGGCACTGCATGGCACGCGTGCGCACTGATTTGTGCATTGTTTTCTTTCGGAAAAGCACTGATTTTTATTTTAAAAAGATCTGATTTTGTAGGAATGTAATGTGCGAATGCATGCATGAACAATTTCTGAGTGTCTATTTGTCTTTAGTGTGCAATGGGATTATTGCGATCTCAGCAAGAGGCAAGATCGCTCAGTACTTCTGGACTATAAAGAAAAGTCGTATTACAGCTATTTGCTTCGCTATTGGGTTGCGCCGTCTTCGGTATTGTGGGTCGTCCAGGAGTTCTTTGAAATCAAGATTTGGGATTTTGGTACAAAAGATCTTGGAAAGCACACGACAAAACACCGTACAAGTGTTTTGAAAATAAGATCGCAATAACCGCCGCCCAGCTGCAGATTTAGCAAGCCCACAGAGACACCATGAGCGCTCCTTCAACATCAGCGCTAACCACCATAGCCGTAAAACATCCCAGCTCGCTGTCAACAATGCTCGTGCAGTCGCCGCCAAGAAGACCGGCACCGCCTCCGCCTAGAGGGCCTGCACCATCACGGTCGCCGTCACTGCAGGATCTGGAGAGAGAGGAACGACGCGTGCGGGAACAGCTGAGGTGTGCTCAAGAATTCACGTTCGCCAAGCTCTATGCGAATTTCGGGTACAAGTTTCAAGGTCTCTTCCATGCCCTCATGGTGCAGTTGAGTAGCGCCGACAACAAGGTCGTGGTTCACGGCGTACAAAGTGAAGAATTGCCGTGGAGGACGAAAGCAGTTCCACACAAGTCAAAGACAGCGCCGACGAAGAACAATGCGTATTCACGTGTGTTTACAAAATTGGAGTCGTCGCTGGAAGTTGCGCTGCACAAACTGCAAAGTATCGTCTCGCTGTTGAGAAGTCCGCTTCCTTCTACGCCTTTCAGAGCCACAAAAAATAGTTCGTCAACTCAAGACCAAAAGGAGTCACGATGCAGCTCAAGTGAAGAGGCCAACTCCGATGGGTCACAAAAAGAGCCCTGGAAACGAAGAAAGGAGCACCGAGTGACGAATTCTACAAGCTTCGAAAAAGGTGTGGGAAGTTGGGTGGCCGAACAATCTCAGGAGGTCGTCAGTGAGGGCAAGCCAAGAAGAGGACGACGCGCAGGAAAAGCCGTTCAAAGACGAAGAGCTGCCCAGTACTTCAGTGAACTGATTGACGTTCTGGTCTCCAAAGTGGAAAACAAGGAGGCCTTCAAGTGGTGTCGAACTTCCTGCCCACCGCGGTCAGAGTGGGGCCAGCGTTTGGCTTCCAAGGAAGATAAGTACAACCCTTTCCTTTAGGTTTTGAGCGCTGAGAGCGCTCTGTAACTTGCGCGTATGTCGAGCGCTTGCAGCGCTTTGTGTTTTCAGTCTTTGGCGCTGTGAGCGCTTTGTTTTTTTCCAACTGCTGTGCCTTGCACAGTGTGAAGCCTGTTTGGCTGCATATATGCAGGAATCTGATTTAGATTCCCTGGCATGTACATTTTCAGTATGTCAACGAGGTCTTTTTTGGCCTCTTCTTGGGCGCCAAGCGCCTTGTTTGCTGGCACTGACATGTGCCTTTGCTTTCTTTTTCGTTGTAGATACTATTTTGGATCTGCAATGAGCAGTGGTGGGATACACCCTGCTTTACACTTTGAGTGAACTCTGGTTTACTCAGTTTTGCAATTCTGTTTTGCTTTGCACCTGCCTGCTTGTGAGCAGTGTGTCTTTTTTTCTTTTTCAGCTGCTTCTGTCTTGGAGAAAAAGCAGAGTGGTTTTCCCGTTTGTTTTTCTGCTTTTGTTGGAAAAAGCAGGGGTTTTCTTTCAGTATTTTTATACTAAATTTTATCTGTGCCATGAGCACTTCAGGTTGTGTGCCATGAGCACTTATCAGGTTTTTACACCCTTTGAGGAGTTTGAGTGGGTATAGGTTGAAACACCACTTCACCACGCCCCTAGGGCACTGTTTTGTGACAGAAATCCCTTTCAGGAGGGTAAAGCTATCTATGGTACCAGTGGTATTCCACTAGCATGATCTGCACATAGATAGTAGCTGTTTTTACCTGGAATGGGTAGAAATAGCCAGATCACAGACAACAATATCTGTATTGTATTGTAGGTTAAGGCCTGCATGTTTTGCTATTTTTTTTCTCGGGTCAGCAACTCATTTGGGGAGTGCTGAGCCTGGGGGGGGAGTGTAAACATGCAAGGCAGCCTTTTGGGTGCTTGCGTTTTACACCCACCCAGCTCTGTCTGAGCTTTTCCCGGCCCAATGGTAAAACCCTTCGCACCCTTTTGTTTTGGGGTCTCAGCCACACATCAGGGTATGTGTGGGCTTGGGGGGGGAGTGTAAAGGGGAGCTCAGGACAGGACAGGACAAGCCTGAAAGCCTGTGTTTTCCCTAGGATGCGGTTCGTTATGTTTACTGCTATTTTGTCATTAAGGTATTGTGCTCAGTACTTGGCTGTACTGACACATGTATGTTACATAAACCCATATATTATCCTGTCGCGTTGCGGTGCAGATGCCGCTTTTTGGGCACTGCATGGCACGCGTGCGCACTGATTTGTGCATTGTTTTCTTTCGGAAAAGCACTGATTTTTATTTTAAAAAGATCTGATTTTGTAGGAATGTAATGTGCGAATGCATGCATGAACAATTTCTGAGTGTCTATTTGTCTTTAGTGTGCAATGGGATTATTGCGATCTCAGCAAGAGGCAAGATCGCTCAGTACTTCTGGACTATAAAGAAAAGTCGTATTACAGCTATTTGCTTCGCTATTGGGTTGCGCCGTCTTCGGTATTGTGGGTCGTCCAGGAGTTCTTTGAAATCAAGATTTGGGATTTTGGTACAAAAGATCTTGGAAAGCACACGACAAAACACCGTACAAGTGTTTTGAAAACGAACGAAGCAGTCTCGCTGCTCGCAGTCAGGGGCGTGCTGCAGGTGGCCATGCTCATCTCTGGCGTCACACCAGAAGAGCTCCTTGACATTTTCCATGATACGGGCGTGCTTGGGGGTAGTCCCCTGTCAAGGTCTGGGTCCTTGGTACCCTTTGCCATGGCTTCCAGAACCTCCTCCTCTAGGACGGTAGTCGTTCACGTGCTGGTTGCTTTCTTTCTCTAGCGCCAGCTCCAAGAGTAGCACAGACAAATTTTCGTAGTTGAGGGCTCTAGCCTTGCGCTCTGCCGTTGACCGGCACTCGTCCCACAGCTCCCGAGGGAGCTTAGCCACCAACCAGAAAAGCAGGTCGTCGCTGCTGTAGGAACGAGGCGTCAGTCGTCCAGCCCAGTGATCCAGGTCAGCCAGTGGCTCAGAGACCCTGGCAGGTTTGGGGTTGTTGGGCAGTACGGCCAGGTTTGTAATAAAACCTTGCTTCTTGTCTTCTTTCCCATTATAAAAGTTTGACCAAAGCTGGTTTTATTTTGATTCTTGAAATATGCTGCAAAGTGCCGAACACACAAAACTTCTTAGTTGATCTCACCGCAAAACCCTGCTCTCTTGACCAAGCTGCAAAACCTTGCTCTTTTGACCAAGCTGCAAAACTTTGCTCTTCACCGTAAAATGAAAGAGTCGCGCTGTACTCACAGCAAACCTCACAGAACCATGGCGGCACACGAAGACGAACTGCTTAGTTGAATATTGATCGAGTTGCTGACGAGTTCATTAAATATGCTGAAAGTGCCTGTAATAAATGAGAAGACACTGCAGCATCACAGACAATAATAAAAACAATAACAGACGCGATATAAAACGGTATTTATCGGCTCTGTTCATTGTCTGTATCATGAACTCACACGCAATCCATGCGTGCGCGCGACCTGTCCTTCTGGCGCCAAAAGGCGGCCGAATATAGCCTCAGCGCTGCAAAGCAGTGCTCTGCTGTCAAATACAACAGCTTTTCGCCTTATGGGCACACTCCCATTACACTCCCCTCCTAAGCTTCTGCACACGACCCTTAGAGGAGTGTGCAAACAAGCTGATAACCCATAAACATGGGTGGGTGACCATACATAAAGGCGCAAAAACAATGCTGCCTCAGGCACCAGGCCAACACCCGTACAGATGAACGTCAAACCGTGGTTGGTATAAGCATATGCTATAGTGCTGTGCGGATGGAGTGGTGTGGAGTGCTTGGTGTATGGTGCTCTGCTGTATGGTGCACAGTGTGCCGTGCAGTGCAAATGCTTTATGCATACACAGAAACCTGTGTTATGTGGGACTCACACAGCAGTGTATACCCACTAAAAACTGCACATATATCGTGGCGCGTACAGTGTAGCACCCAGGAGGGAATTTATAATAATTGTACAAGGCCAATGGCGCAAAACGGACAGCCTAAGGCATTACAATTAAAATAAAGGCAAAGACGACTATCCATGGCCATATACAAGACGTAGAAGACAAAATGAAGCGTGCTGCGGCCTTGGTTCACCAAGTCGTTTTGAGATGCCAGTAAATCTACATCAGATATCCTGACATGTGTGCCAAAGGCACATGGCCGCCACCGAGCAGAACAAAATAAGGCATCTTGCGCCTTGGGACACCAGGACTGCCCACAGAAGTGACAGCTCCAGTGCCACGGATGCGTACAGGCCTCTGGCGCCTTGAGGCAACGCCACTGCTCACTGTGAGAGCAGCAGCCCTGTCGTGGACGCCCTGCTCTCGCCACTGACCCTGGCACTGAACAAAGTGCCCAGCGCCTAACAGGCCCACGTGGCTTGGCGCTTGCAGCGCCTCAGGTAGCAACATGGCGCTTACAGCGCCTTATCCCTTTGAGTGTCGAGCGCCTTTGGCTGGCGCCGCGATGCCGTCCAATATCTCCAGCAAGGACTGTGCCGCCTGACGTCGGCGCACTGCTTGCCCAGCACGTCGTCCTCGTTTGCCCTTGCGACTGGACTGCGGTGTAGCATCAGCGCTCCCCAACGATGAATTTGGCGAAGAGGTGCTCCCAGGGGCGCTTGGCGCCACAGCAACGCAAACAAGAGACTGAGGTTCTTCATTTCCGTGAGACTGGACCGCAGGCATGCGCAGCGCTTCCACTTCGCGCCGCAACTGCTCCACAGGTTTGTGCACCGCGTTGGAGTCGCTCTGCAGCGCTGACACGTCGCGCTGCAAGCTGCGCAACGAATCCTGGACCTACCAGAAAGCTGCCGTTGCACATTGGCGCAAAAAGGGCTGCAGCAAGATGACCAAAAGCTCCAGCAGCACCATCCGCTTGCTGAACTCTTGCTCTGCAATCTTTTCACGTGCCTCATGCGGCGTACGTCCTCCGTGCAGCCAACTCCGGGTATCATGCACCCAGGCCTGCACCTCACGGCTCAACTCCTCTTGTTTGCCCTCTTTCGCCAACTGCCGTATGGTCTCAACATACCCTGAATTCGTCCCAAACTCGAGCGCAGACTCGTCTTCGTCCATCAGGCAATTTAATGAACTGTAATAAAACCTTGCTTCTTGTCTTCTTTCTTATTATAAACGTTTGACCAAAGCTGGTTTTATTTTGATTCTTGAAATATGCTGCAAAGTGCCGAACACACAAAACTTCTGAGTTGATCTCACCGCAAAACCCTGCTCTCTTGACCAAGCTGCAAAACCTTGCTCTTTTGACCAAGCTGCAAAACTTTGCTCTTCACCGTAAAATGAAAGAGTCGCGCTGTACTCACAGCAAACCTCACAAAACCGTGGCGGCACACGAAGACGAACTGCTTAGTTGAATATTGATCGAGTTGCTGACGAGTTCATTAAATATGCTGAAAGTGCCTGTAATAAATGAGAAGACACTGCAGCATCACAGACAATAATAAAAACAATAACAGACGCAATATAAAACGGTATTTATCGGCTCTGTTCATTGTCTGTATCAGGAACTCACACGCAATCCATGCGTGCGCGCGACCTGTCCTTCTGGCGCCAAAAGGCGGCCGAATATAGCCTCAGCGCTGCAAAGCAGTGCTCTGCTGTCAAATACAACAGCTTTTCGCCTTATGGGCACACTCCCATTACACTCCCCTCCTAAGCTTCTGCACACGACCCTTAGAGGAGTGTGCAAACAAGCTGATAACCCATAAACATGGGTGGGTGACCATACATAAAGGCGCAAAAACAATGCTGCCTCAGGTACCAGGCCAACACCCGTACAGATGAACGTCAAACCGTGGTTGGTATAAGCATATGCTATAGTGCTGTGCGGATGGACCGGTGTGGAGTGCTTGGTGTATGGTGCTCTGCTGTATGGTGCACAGTGTGCCGTGCAGTGCAAATGCTTTATGCATACACAGAAACCTGTTTTATGTGGGACTCACACAGCAGTGTATACCCACTAAAAACTGCACATATATCGTGGCGCGTACAGTGTAGCACCCAGGAGGGAATTTATAATAATTGTACAAGGCCAATGGCGCAAAACGGACAGCCTAAGGCATTACAATTAAAATAAAGGCAAAGACGACTATCCATGGCCATATACAAGACGTAGAAGACAAAATGAAGCGTGCTGCGGCCTTGGTTCACCAAGTCGTTTTGAGATGCCAGTAAATCTACATCAGATCTCCTGACATGTGTGCCAAAGGCACATGGCCGCCACCGAGCAGAAAAAAATAAGGCATCTTGCGCCTTGGGACACCAGGACTGCCCACAGAAGTGACAGCTCCAGTGCCACGGATGCGTACAGGCCTCTGGCGCCTTGAGGCAACGCCACTGCTCACTGTGAGAGCAGCAGCCCTGTCGTGGACGCCCTGCTCTCGCCACTGACCCTGGCACTGAACAAAGTGCCCAGCGCCTAACAGGCCCACGTGGCTCCGCGCATGCAGCGCCTCAGGTAGCAACATGGCGCTTACAGCGCCTTATCCCTTTGAGTGTCGAGCGCCTTTGGCTGGCGCCGCGATGCCGTCCAATATCTCCAGCAAGGACTGTGCCGCCTGACGTCGGCGCACTGCTTGCCCAGCACGTCGTCCTCGTTTGCCCTTGCGACTGGACTGCGGCGTAGCATCAGCGCTCCCCAACGATGAATTTGGCGAAGAGGTGCTCCCAGGGGCGCTTGGCGCCACAGCAACACAAACAAGAGACTGAGGTTCTTCATTTCCGTGAGACTGGACCGCAGGCATGCGCAGCGCTTCCACTTCGCGCCGCAACTGCTCCACAGGTTCGTGCACCGCGTTGGAGTCGCTCTGCAGCGCTGACACGTCGCGCTGCAAGCTGCGCAACGAATCCTGGACCTACCAGAAAGCTGCCGTTGCACATTGGCGCAAAAAGGGCTGCAGCAAGATGACCAAAAGCTCCAGCAGCACCATCCGCTTGCTGAACTCTTGCTCTGCAATTTTTTCACGTGCCTCATGCGGCGTACGTCCTCCGTGCAGCCAACTCCGGGTATCATGCACCCAGGCCTGCACCTCACGGCTCAACTCCTCTTGTTTGCCCTCTTTCGCAAACTGCCGTATGGTCTCAACATACCCTGAATTCGTCCCAAACTCGAGCGCAGACTCGTCTTCGTCCATCAGGCAATTTAATGAACTGTAATAAAACCTTGCTTCTTGTCTTCTTTCTTATTATAAAAGTTTGACCAAAGCTGGTTTTATTTTGATTCTTGAAATATGCTGCAAAGTGCCGAACACACAAAACTTCTTAGTTGATCTCACCGCAAAACCCTGCTCTCTTGACCAAGCTGCAAAACCTTGCTCTTTTGACCAAGCTGCAAAACTTTGCTCTTCACCGTAAAATGAAATAGTCGCACTGTACTCACAGCAAACCTCACAAAACCGTGGCGGCACACGAAGACGAACTGCTTAGTTGAATATTGATCGAGTTGCTGACGAGTTCATTAAATATGCTGAAAGTGCCTGTAATAAATGAGAAGACACTGCAGCATCACAGACAATAATAAAAACAATAACAGACGCAATATAAAACGGTATTTATCGGCTCTGTTCATTGTCTGTATCATGAACTCACACGCAATCCATGCGTGCGCGCGACCTGTCCTTCTGGCGCCAAAAGGCGGCCGAATATAGCCTCAGCGCTGCAAAGCAGTGCTCTGCTGTCAAATACAACAGCTTTTCGCCTTATGGGCACACTCCCATTACACTCCCCTCCTAAGCTTCTGCACACGACCCTTAGAGGAGTGTGCAAACAAGCTGATAACCCATAAACATGGGTGGGTGACCATACATAAAGGCGCAAAAACAATGCTGCCTCAGGCACCAGGCCAACACCCGTACAGATGAACGTCAAACCGTGGTTGGTATAAGCATATGCTATAGTGCTGTGCGGATGGAGTGGTGTGGAGTGCTTGGTGTATGGTGCTCTGCTGTATGGTGCACAGTGTGCCGTGCAGTGCAAATGCTTTATGCATACACAGAAACCTGTGTTATGTGGGACTCACACAGCAGTGTATACCCACTAAAAACTGCACATATATCGTGGCGCGTACAGTGTAGCACCCAGGAGGGAATTTATAATAATTGTACAAGGCCAATGGCGCAAAACGGACAGCCTAAGGCATTACAATTAAAATAAAGGCAAAGACGACTATCCATGGCCATATACAAGACGTAGAAGACAAAATGAAGCGTGCTGCGGCCTTGGTTCACCAAGTCGTTTTGAGATGCCAGTAAATCTACATCAGATCTCCTGACATGTGTGCCAAAGGCACATGGCCGCCACCGAGCAGAAAAAAATAAGGCATCTTGCGCCTTGGGACACCAGGACTGCCCACAGAAGTGACAGCTCCAGTGCCACGGATGCGTACAGGCCTCTGGCGCCTTGAGGCAACGCCACTGCTCACTGTGAGAGCAGCAGCCCTGTCGTGGACGCCCTGCTCTCGCCACTGACCCTGGCACTGAACAAAGTGCCCAGCGCCTAACAGGCCCACGTGGCTTGGCGCATGCAGCGCCTCAGGTAGCAACATGGCGCTTACAGCGCCTTATCCCTTTGAGTGTCGAGCGCCTTTGGCTGGCGCCGCGATGCCGTCCAATATCTCCAGCAAGGACTGTGCCGCCTGACGTCGGCGCACTGCTTGCCCAGCACGTCGTCCTCGTTTGCCCTTGCGACTGGACTGCGGCGTAGCATCAGCGCTCCCCAACGATGAATTTGGCGAAGAGGTGCTCCCAGGGGCGCTTGGCGCCGCAGCAACGCAAACAAGAGACTGAGGTTCTTCATTTCCGTGACACTGGACCGCAGGCATGCGCAGCGCTTCCACTTCGCGCCGCAACTGCTCCACAGGTTCGTGCACCGTGTTGGAGTCGCTCTGCAGCGCTGACACGTCGCGCTGCAAGCTGCGCAACGAATCCTGGACCTACCAGAAAGCTGCCGTTGCACATTGGCGCAAAAAGGGCTGCAGCAAGATGACCAAAAGCTCCAGCAGCACCATCCGCTTGCTGAACTCTTGCTCTGCAATCTTTTCACGTGCCTCATGCGGCGTACGTCCTCCGTGCAGCCAACTCCGGGTATCATGCACCCAGGCCTGCACCTCACGGCTCAACTCCTCTTGTTTGCCCTCTTTCGCCAACTGCCGTATGGTCTCAACATACCCTGAATTCGTCCCAAACTCGAGCGCAGACTCGTCTTCGTCCATCAGGCAATTTAATGAACTGTAATAAAACCTTGCTTCTTGTCTTCTTTCTTATTATAAACGTTTGACCAAAGCTGGTTTTATTTTGATTCTTGAAATATGCTGCAAAGTGCCGAACACACAAAACTTCTTAGTTGATCTCACCGCAAAACCCTGCTCTCTTGACCAAGCTGCAAAACCTTGCTCTTTTGACCAAGCTGCAAAACTTTGCTCTTCACCGTAAAATGAAATAGTCGCACTGTACTCACAGCAAACCTCACAAAACCGTGGCGGCACACGAAGACGAACTGCTTAGTTGAATATTGATCGAGTTGCTGACGAGTTCATTAAATATGCTGAAAGTGCCTGTAATAAATGAGAAGGCACTGCAGCATCACAGACAATAATAAAAACAATAAGAGACGCAATATAAAACGGTATTTATCGGCTCTGTTCATTGTCTGTATCATGAACTCGCACGCAATCCATGCGTGCGCGCGATCTGTCCTTCTGGCGCCAAAAGGTGGCCAAATATAGCCTCGGCGCTGCAAAGCAGTGCTCTGCTGTCAAATACAACAGCTTTTGGCCTTATGGGCACACTCCCATTAAAGGTTTTGGATCTCGGCCCTGATGGAGAGGTCGGTTTCGTAGGTAGGGTACTGCCTCTCCAAGGCAACCAGCAAGTCGGCAAAGGTGGCAGACTTAGTCACGATCTGCTTGACCTGCTTCTCCAGGTACTTGATCTTGCAACACTGCACGAGCAGATCACACTTGATTCGCCCACTAGCATGGGTTTGGCCGGTCATTCAGAGGAACCGTCCAAAACTCTCAGCGAACTAGCTGAAATCCTTGCCTGTGAACTCAGGCAAGTTCACCACGATCTTGGAGGTGGCAATGGCCTTAGCCTCCTGAGACCTACATCCCTCAGGGCGCCTGGTCTTCCTCTTCTTCTTCTTCTTCCGCCCACTTGGGTTCTCGGGGTCCTCAGGGTCGTCCTCCTCCGAGGGCGAACCAGAAGTCATGGACGGCGGCTCATCGTCACAGGGGTCTCCGCCTAGGTCACTAGAGCCATAGGGCTCCATATCAACCATTGCCCTTAGGGCTGTCAGCCCCAGCCGGTCCAGCTCGGCTCTCGTGGAATTCCCCACGTGGCTGTAGGGAGGCCGGGCCGTTCTTGGTATGAAAGGGCTTCTCGGTATCACTGCAAGGGCCGGCATTGGTCGGCTCCTCAGGCTCCCCAGGGTGTTTGTCAACCCCGCCACCAGGTGGTTGTCCTGTACTCGGTGGGGTGAAACTCCCACGATGGTAGGTGACGCTTGGGGTGGAATCAGGGGCTCCAGTTTAGCCCGAATCTCCTGAGTGAGATCGCCAACAATTTTAGAGGTGGCTCCTCGGAGTGCCTCATCGATCTCCGACGGCGTCAGGAGCCTGCTCGAGGATCTCCCCGATCCTCTACTCCTGCTCCCGCATGACTCAGGGCCTCTCCTCAGCCCACTCACGGTTGCATACCCAGGAACATCCACATAGGCTCCCGTAGCGGGTAGAGGATGGTGATAGTCTGCCGCATACCAACGCGGCGCAGAACTGGAGGCCACTGGCTCACTGGCAGTAGTTGCCTCTGGAAACGGAGTGGTAGATGGGTCCATACCATAAGTAGGGTAGGTAGGCATACCAGTAAAGCCTGTGCCCTCAGCCATAGGCGCCGTGGTTATGGGTGTGGGTGTTGCAGCGGCTAGGTCTGGAGTTGGGAGTGTGGTGGTTGTAGGCGTGGAGGCGGGAGGCGCTTGCTGCGCCCTCGAAGGTCGACTCACTCGTCGGGTCCTGCTCATGGTGTACTCCTTCGTCTGCCATGCTTTCTCCTGCATCCTTCTCTCTCTCCCTCTTTCTCTTCACAGGGTTGGTGTCCACCTCCTTGACTGAGAGGGCCCGGAAGGCCGACTGAAGTCCCTCCAGCGAGTCATCAACCACGTCCACTAGCCCATGTAAGGGCACCGAAGGTACAACGCTAGGTCCGGGTCCAGGTTCACCAGGTGCTGGCTTTGCTGGTGCCTCAGGCGCCGTCCTCACGTCGGTGTCCTCCTTCTTTGTGTCCATATTCGCCCTTCTTGCTTATGACAGTACTCGGCGCACTGGATGCACGGCACGGGGTTGCTGCCGGTACGCAGAGACTGTCTGCCTCTTGCTACCAGAAAGTTTTATACTGTTTTCAGCACTCTGTTTTCGTTGTGCCTCTCCTGCTGCTTGCTGCTGGTGTAGGGTTCTTGCTGCTTGTTTTTGATGAGGAAAATGTTTTATTGTTGAAATACAACCAATCCAGGATAACCCAAGCCAGAGATAAGCAAGTAGAAGATAAACAGGATCAAAGCATGAAGGGCTGCAGTCACAAAGAGTTAGATAAAGACAACTATCAACAATAGACCACAGCAATTAACATACATTGCAACTCAGGATGAAATATTTCACATGTTTGAGAAAAACTGATTGAAAAACTGCCCCATGGGCTCACACTCTTCCCTAGTGCCATCTTGAGATGTGCACTCTTTGTTTTTGGGTCCCATAGGTGCTGAGGTGGCATGGCTTGTGGCGCTGAGGTCACTGCCATGTCACATGGGATATTCCTACTTAGCTAGGCTGACTGGGTATTGAACCCAGGACCTCTCAAAAAGAGGTGCCCCAGCCCCCTAGGGTGCATACCACTAGGATAGCTAAGAATTCATGAGAAAACATAGATAAATTCATAGGCTCTGCCTTATATCAGTGCCTCAGTCACCCAGGAAAAGATGTTTTAGTGCATATAGCTTGGAGATTAAGGGGTGCACACAACATCCTGATTTAGTGTTTGGTTCCATAGGTCAAAATGTGTTATCACCCATTTTGGTTAGGCCAATACTAAGATGAAAATGCAAGAGTGCTTAGAGCACCTCTAATACAACTAAAGTATGCCCTAAAGCAATGGAAAAGCACTTTTTCTTACTCTATACAAAACCCTATGTTTTGGATTTCTAAAATTTGAAGGCACCTGCGCGCAGTTTTAGCTCATCGTTGCAGCGGTTCGTAATGGCCGTTGCGGCATGCAGCTGTTCGGAACGCCAGCCACAAATCTTAAAACCAAACAATAGCTTGCGTGACAATGCCATACAGGTTCAAAATTGGTCGTGGGTATAAAACCACCCCAAAAGGGGGGATAAAACCACCCCCAACCTCCTTTCTCGCCTTTCACAAAAGGTGGTTTTATCCCCCCAGCGGGTCATTTAAGAAAAGAGGCGTGGGGTCTCACCCTTTTTGGTGGTTTTATCCTTCTGTTTCAGTGATTTCATCCGTAACCTAGATAGAACCACAGTACCAGAACACAAATTGCCTTACGTCTATATGTTGTGCTGGGAAAAAAAACCGTTGGGTATGGGGGCGGGGGCTTCCCCATCATGTTAGAAGTCCCATCTCAGACCCCATTTGTAAAATTGTCCACAGTTAGGTGACGCATTTTAGAACACATATACAAAGAGCAATGTGAAGGAAAACACTAAGTGTAAAACCATATGCTTTTCCCTGACCCTGAAGCACTTCTCGTATTTCCATACCCAAATTGGAAAGGTTTGGGTTTGCTGTTCAACTAGTTCAACATGCTCTTGTGGCAGCATTGCTCAAACTGCTTTTGTTTGTTGTGTTATGTCATTTGTTGGTGGCATAAAACCACCCCATGGTGGTTTTAACAAAGAGGGTGATTTTATTCCCCAAAAAAAGTGGTTTTATGCCTCTTAAAACTGGGCATAAAACCACCCGGGGTGGTTCAAAAAATGGTTTCATCCCCCATTTAAGGATGGTTTTATGCCCGGGACCAGGTTCAAAATAAGCTGCTATACAAACAAATTGGGCTCATTACGTTTGGCAGGGTGCATTGCTTGGTCTGCTTTGTTGTATCATGTGTGGTCATGGTGGCACAAAAACAACCCAGCGTGGTTTTATCCCACGAAAAGGGATCAATGGTCGGTTCTGATTGACTGAATGTCCCCGCCATATACAATTTCAGCCCTTAGTTCAATCCCACCAAAAGGGGGGGTTAAGGGTTGTTTTATCACTCATTGGGGTTGGTTTCATCGCCATGGCCAAAGCAAATAACTGTCTAATGCCTCTTCAGTGGGTGCCACCAGACCCTATGGTTCCTCGACATATCCAAGAGTGCGCCGCGCGTGCACTGTGCACTCACCATGCTAAGAGCCCCGCTGCCTCCTCTTTGCAGGCTCAGTGACATCTGCTCCCCACCCTTGTGACCTCTTAAGCACCAACAGTCTGTCCTGCCAGACAACTTTGCTTGTCCACGGCTGAACGTCATATGGCACTCACCATCCCCTCCCCTTGCCAATGGGCCAAAGTTCTTCTTTCCCGAAAGGGGGGCCATTGACAGGGGTGGCCATGATTCTTCCTCCGGGTGGGGGGGCCGTTGGCATGGGGGGGGGGGGGCTTGTTTGCATAATCACCCTCTTTAATTCCACTCACCACCACACCCTGAGTGCATGTCATGCAAGATGCAAATACTCTACACAGGGGGAATGTTTGCCCGGCGCATGCCCGGCGCGCTACCTTTGTATTAAGTATCTTATCTCTAGCCCCAAGTTTATCCTCACCTTGGGAAGTCCCCCAAGTAGACCACACTAGACCGCAAACCTTCTCTGCAAGGCACCTTGTATAAGCCGAAATATGAGAATTCAACAACACAAACTGTCACTCCCACCACTTCCAATTACCACCCTTGCCATTGTCATAAACTGGGTGCAAAAGATGTGCCATCTTAGACACGGCGAGAAAGTACTCCAAATTGTTTGTTGAGGTGGGGGCAAAAACAGGCACGAGTGGGGAATGGTCAAAAAAAGATGTGCGGTGCGTGCCCGGCGCGCTAACGCTCCCCCAAATCTGCAAAGCATTAGCAGACTCGTTGCAGAGAGTACAGTGTGCACATGTATTACAGTGGGGATGCATATGACCTCCCTGATACGATGGAATCAAGCACAATGGATTGGGCACTGCAACCGCATTGACAACAGCCCAGCACTGCACGCAAAAAAGACCTTCTCACAGCAGGAACAAACTATCATTCGTAAACAACAGCAGCAGCAGCAGCAGCAGTCGCACTTGCACCAGCATACGCCATATGCAAGCAAAGAGACAGAGACGACATGCCCAGTGGCAGAAGAGTTGGCCAGGCCCACAGGCAAGCAGCCTGGGCTCTGCAGCAAGACCACCTGACAGTGTGGGACATCATTGATCAGCACAGACCAGCACCAAAATTTGAGGATAAACAAGGCAAGGAAACAGCTCCGGGACCTTGCACCAATGCCTGTGAAATTTGGAGATTCTGGCTGAGCATATTGCCTTGACGGGACCACAGCGTGGGTGTGCAGGCCAACTGCTGCTTGCAGTGGTTGTGGATCTACAAGCTAATGTCCCAAAGGAGACTTTGTAGCTGCCGAGAGGGACAACAAAAGCAAGAAATCCACCGCCTGAGCATGCTCCATTGAATACTGGAGCACGAATTCAGGGCCTGCCCAGAAAAGCAGACTTTGAAAAGCTCTGATTCCATTAACAGTGTCTGTCAGATTCCATTAACAGTGTCTGTCAGAGGTAGTTTACATTGTGTTATCAAATGCAGGCCTCACGTTGCAGAAGGCCGCATCACAAACTGCCACTATTTGCAAAAGGATGTTGTCACAAAAGGGTACATCTTGGGAAATGTATAAGCCAAGCAGCCCGAATGCCTTGTTAGGGCCCATGGTCCATGGGCCGTGGACAGATTTCTCAGCATCAAATGAAACCCACGCGGAGGGGGATGAGACCTAATGGGGGGGGGGGGGATTACATTCAGAGGGTTCGAAAAAAAAAGACTTGTTATTCTGGCCACCATCAATCTGTTGGCGGATCAGCAGAAACTGTATTAGCGAATCTCCACCCCTGGGCCGCATGCTGAAATGTTCCAGAAATGCTCACCATTGCTGGCTGAAAACAATGACCGCCAGAAGCCTGTTAATTGCGCTGCTGTGGCCCGCCCCAAAAGCCCAAACCCCAAAGGAACCTCCTGCACCAAACACCTCCCCTTGTTCCAATAGACTGTTGGGGTGCACAGTAATCTGGAAAAAAGAGTGTGGGAAGGAAGCAGTGGCTTCTGGGAAAAGGGTGGAAATTTGTGTGGGTGTCGAAACTCAGAAATATCTGAGTTGATTTTGGGCAATAGCGATTGGGAAACTGATTTATATGGAACAAACCTACATTCATAACAATACTTAGATTGCAGGCTTCTTTGCGCACTCGCACTCACGTTCACACAGAATCATGCTTTGCATAATTCTCGTAGCACAATACGCCCTACACATAGAAAAAAATCTTCATAGATAATCAGATACGCAGAACCAACCACTACAACCATAAAAACCCCGCACCCAATTGGGGTCATCCTTGAAGCAGCACAAGAGGGACTAATGGGGCCAAAAGTGTCGCCATCAGCCCTGCTCCTCACAGCACGGTATGGTGGAGTACCAGCAATGAGACGCCCCAAAAAGCTGAAGCCTGAATAGTTTTCTGCAGATTGTCCAAAAAGCTCAACCCGCATGGGCAACGCATGGAGGGCGAGGCAGACAGAGGGCGAAAAGCACAAAGAAATATTTCTCCAGCAACCTTGTGCCCACTTCCCACAGCCAAATTCAGCAGCTGCACTCTGTGGCCAAGATCTCGCACTGCGTGCGCACTGCGTGCATAGGCTAGGATACTCACCCAAGAATACCTGTCACCTGTTTACTAGGGGGAAGACTGAAAGGTGTCAATACCATAGGGGTGGCCAGGTGTCCATCGATACTTCTGGTGGTAGTTATAACCAACAGCATCGTCGAAGAAGAACTGTCCGGTCCTGGTGTCGACTCGCCACCATCAAGTATCGGCGATCGAGAGCCTTCGAGCGACGATGACCACGTTGACTTCTTTGCAGTTGTGGACGTGGCCATACCAATCGATGATCTTGAGCATCTCGGTTCGAGAATCACCTTGAAGTCGACCAAGGTTTTGGTGCACATACTATCTGTCGGGAAGAGTACTCTGCAGGGCGAATCGAACCGCCTCTACGGAGGCTTGTGAAAAAGGGCCAAAACTAGGGTTCAAGTATTTGCCGACATCCAAAACTTCGCACTGCGTGCGCACTGCGTGCGCACTGCGTGCATGGCATTCCCTGTAGTGAAGGGGATAGTCCATGGACACCAAAGGGACAGACAGGGCTGGCAGTCCTTTGACGCATCGTCCACCCAAACTCCGGGTAGTCACTTGCCTGACAGCGAGGGGAAGGAGCACTACAACAGGCACAGCAAATGCCTCCATCACATCCGAAATTGTCGTCTTTCAGCCAATCAAAGTGAAGGCTGCTGGCGCACTCTGGATGGAATGCACGTGCTTCACGTTGCTTCGTCACTCGGAGCATGTTGCGCACATTCTGGGGTTACAATAGCACGGGACCATGGGTGTTACCCCAAAATTTGGCGCATGAGGAACCAATGTACCGTTGGATGCCATGCACTGTGAGTGCCTCGATGAGCTCAGAATGCAAAATGGCACATGTCTGTGGAAAACTAAGGGTCACCCACACCCACACCTACACCCACACCCCCACACCCACACCCACACCCACACCCACACCCACACCCACACCCACACCCCCACCCCCACCCCCACCCCCACACCCACACCCACACCTACCATCACAACCCGCAGTACAGTGGTAGTAGCAAACAAAAAGCAAGTATACGGCCTTAGGCCCGCGTACCCCGCCGGGGGGGTACAAGTGCATGGCCTGAGTGTGACACATGAGCTGAAGCTTGTTGCTGGGGCGCCCTGTGTGCCTGAACCGTGACTGCCTTCGCACACAGACCTGTGGCTCTCCATAGGTCCCCCGAACAAACCAGCACTCTCAAATCAGATTGCGTCGACTATACACTCATCGGTAACCAGGGCGAAGGGTGCTGCAAGACACCAGTCTGGATCAGTCAGATCAACTGTGGTCCCTCCATGGGGCGTGACCTATGGCCAGGGGGACTGAACCTGGGGGATGGAATATGAAGTTCACGTTGGGGCGGTGCACTGAGGAGTTTCAAACAAGACCTGGTACTCATGCGGGTGAAGGAGAGGGAAGCGTACGCCGAGATGGCAGGGAGGACGACACGAAGACCCAACTCTCACCAGACCCACCTTCAGCCCAGATGGCTGAAGCAGGACGGATGCGCCCCATTCACAGCAGGCGTGGCAGATCCAAAACCCGCACTGATCTGCACAAGCGACCCCCCCATCTCTTGCGCGAGCACAGCCAACGTCAGGAAACACAGCGGACAAGACCGCACTCCTTTGTGGCCCAGGTGAGCGCTCCTTGGGGATTTGGGGGGGAAATCACATACACACACACACACACACAATGAGAACCGCAAAAACAAGAACAGAGCAAGAACAGCGGTGAAAGAAAACTCCTCAGGAGCTGCAGAGCAGCCCTGGACGTCTTTCGGTCTGTTGACAAAGTCTATTGCAGCGCTGAACACACACACACACACACACACACACACTCGTGCAGGAACCAAACGAAGCAAATCACCCCTGTTGACTGCGTCGCACAGCGTCACAGGGACAATGAAGACGTTGGCACCAGGAACACCTCGTCAGGCCACAGAGCAAATCAAAACAAGAAAATGCCAGGAAACGATGGTGGTGTCATGATGTCATGAGGCTAGGCGCCTTTCTGCGGAGGTGACGAACGAGACAGGAACACACACACACACAAACACACACACATACACACACACACACATACACACACACACACACACACACACACACCAACAACAACAAATGGAAGTGGATTGCAATCTCGGGGACAAGGGGTGGGGGTAGGCCAATGGTAGGAACAAAATTTCAGAATGGCTTTGTCGCCACCTAAATTCCCCAATTTTGCACCACAAGCTGCGCTGTGCGGATTGTACAAACTCCCGCTGTATGAGAGCCGCCCAAGTTGTAAAAAATTGCGGTCTGGAGCCTTGACCAGGCGGCTCTTGCGCGCGACACAAAAAACTTGCCTGCATCAAGTAGAACATCCACCTGGCATGCATGGTGTGTTGTGCTCCAGGTGCGCAGGGCCGCTGTAGCTGCTGCGCCCAATCGAGCCCATTCCCAAAAAATCGCCGAATCAGTCCAGCCTGCACCCCGCGTTGTCCAAGCAGCCCAACATCCGGGGGTCACGGCTCAGACAAGGTGTAGCTTTTGCACAACCCACAGAAGTATCAAGATCTCTTGAATGGGGCATCTTTGCTGGTGATAGTGACTGATCTTTGTGCTACTGTGGCTTGAAGCAAGTGGCAACGAGGCTATCAACTATTGAACAGACGCCAATGAACGCAAATTGAAGGCCTTATGCAGTCACCTCGGGCCAAAGTGGCCTCTGATAGCAGCACTAACACCGACGGAAACAATTTTTGTGACAAAAGATGGCGGTCCCTGACTGACTGCGGGTTGTGCAGCTTGGCCAAAGGGTGGAGGCGCCCACACTGAGCACCAACTGGAACTGCATTCACCACTTGTGGCGTCTGCATCATGCTTGTGCATGAGATGAGGGGGTTGGGCCAGGCAACTCCAGACCACAATAGGCCAACAGATTTTGTCCCCGACGTTGGCCAACAGAATAAAACTTTCCCAATAGAATAGAAATGCCAAAGGGCAGGGGGGGGGGGTCACAAAAGGGCGGGCGGGGGGGGGGGTCAGAAAGGGCACAGGGTCACAAAGAGCAAACAACATCTACTCCCCTTGGGCGTCTGTTCGCATTTGACTGGCCCGCAGGAAAATTGCAGAAAGATGCCCCCCCCCCACCCTCCCTGGGCTGAGACATGATCCTGCCGCTGCCAATACATGGAGAAGGATGCTTTCCCAAGAAATGCAAAAAGTGAAACAAGAAGAGCCATTTCATTTTTTTGCCTATCCCTGCCCCAGCCCAGGGAAGGTGAAGCGCAGAGGCACGGAAGAAGGCAGGACAGGAAACCAAAGCCCCGGCCCCAGGCACTCCCGTCGGGAGTAGAACAATGGGTTGGGTGGCGGGATCAGGCAACACGTGCCCTGTGCCTGATCATTTGAAACACAATCACCATCTGCACGATACTAGTACACCGTTGGATGTATGGCTGCGAGAGGAGGACCTACTTAATGACTACAAAGAATGGGAGAGCGGTATATTCATCGGTATGAAGAATCATTTCAGCGGATGCTCCCCGTCCAAAACGATATTTGAACAGCGGTAAAGGGGAAGAGGGACCTACACATTCAACCCAAGCCCTGGTGGCCACATTCGCCTGTTCCCGGCGGGTGGCCATGGAGGCACCCACGCAGTGGAACCAGGGTGGCCCTCCGGGGGATCCTAAGTGCGAAGAAAAGAAAACGGTGTGCCGTGGGGGGCTACCCTGCCACTTGCGACCATCAAACGTCTGCCACCATGGCCTCAGGTGGACATGTGCTCGTGAGTTGCGGTCATGGCCGCAGGATGTGCCTTGCGGATATCACTTGGAGCGTCAGGAGTGCACAATGGAACTCCAGGGGGGGGGATTGGCAGCTCGATCCCAGCCATGGTCTGGGACGCACCCGAGGTGGTCCAATGGAGGGAGAGGGCATGCCATGACCCGAACCCCCACATGTTGAAGTTGCACAAAACACAGGCCCATTGCGCAGTGCATGAGAAAACTGGAGCCATTGACCTCCTCCTGACGCCTCAATGTGTTCCACCTGCAAGCGTGCAAGCCATGGGCTGGAAAAACTGCCCCAAGCTCTCATGAGCGATCAGCAGGAAGGATGGAAGGGCGGAGGGAGAGCAAGGAGAGCGGAATGTGGGGGGGGAATAGGGGGCATCCTGATGCCCCTGAGATCTTGGTAGCAACACCAGCCATTGCCATGATACTGACAGCAAAAAAAACAAAGAGCGCGCGTGAGTGCCCATGTGTGCGTCTGCGTGGGCACGCGCGCGTGCATGGATGTTTGTACATAGGTATGTATGTATGTATGTAGGTATGTATGTAGGTATGTATGTATGTATGTATGTATGTATGTATGTATGTATGTATGTATGTATGTATGTATGTATGTATGTATGTATGTATGTAATCCTTAACCTGTTCCACATCTTCGATGCCTCACAGGGTAAAGGTAGGAGTGTTCAACAATCAACGACATCAGGGTAGACAGAAGTAGTAGTCAGGGAAAGGGTTCAGGTATAGTTACAATAATAGGGGCTCCTGCTCCTCTCTCCAAGTAGGTAGGATACCATCCATTACGGTTTCTTCTCCTTTTCAGGTTTCGACAGAATACGAGGTCGGAGGGAGACTACGAGTCAGTCGGACGCCTCCCTGCTGGGGGGGCTCAGAGGAGAATCCATCAAGCAGGAGTTCATCTCCCTGGGGTTCCATCATGGGAATATCAGGTGGTCAATGGGGTATTCAACCTGGGGTTCTAACTGGGGTACTTACATGGGGATCAGAAGATCAAAAAGGTGGGGTACAATCAGGGTGGTATCTTGGGATCATACTGGTATTCCACCTGGGATATGATCGGGGATTCGTACTTGGGATCCATCTGGAGCACCCTAAGAACATCAATCCGGGTTCAATCAGGGGTACAAACTGTGAAGTGTCTGGGAATCAGTCACTTCATCATAGTCACTGAAAAAAAAACTGCAAAGTCATGGCCTTCGGCCAGGGATCTGCTGTCACGGGGGGCTACCGGTCCTGCCCTGCGATGCAATGCGGGGCAACCGTGACAGCAGGTCTCACAGCCATCACACAACCTAAATAGGAGCAGAGCTGGATGTTCAACCAGACTCATACATCGATTCAAATGGTGGACGGGTTCCCCTCCCAGATGTCCGGGTCTGGGCTGGGGACGGATTTATCACAGGGGTCGCTGGAGGTGGAGACGGCACCGGGGTGACCCCTGCCCCGCCGGCAGACGAAGTACAGCACCGCTGGCCTCCCCCTCTGGGAGCAGCGGTACAACAATGTCGGTTTTTATTTTGTAGCAACATGTCCGCCACACAATGTCGGACTCTGCAGATGAATCTCAGTTATGTTACCCCCTCCTCCCCTCTCACCCATAGGATCACCGGACTCCTCCTCCCTTCCTGCTCATTTTGCATCCACAGAGGACTGGGGCTCCAGAGTGTCAGTTCCATCACGATAGAGGTCCCCCTGTCATGGGGGGACCCGGAGACTTAGACCATGTGTAGGCTGAAAAGTCCCCTTAACCCCCCACACGCTCTTGACCTCTTCCCCGAGTGAGTATCTCACAATTTTATTTTTTTTTTTCTGGGGGCCGCAGGCAGCGCCGCTTTGAAAAATTTTCGTTTTTATTTTCATCTGGGACCATTATTTCTGAGTTAAAGTGTGCTGCCTGTAGGCTGGGTGCCCGGGTAGCCAGGGTTCAGTTTCAGCCCTACAGGGGGGGGAAGAGAGGACACCTGGGCAACCAAGAGGTCTGAAAGAGCGTCGTGGGTTCTAAAAATAAAAAGCTGTAAGATCCTCTCTGCCCTCCCCGCCAGGGCAACCCCCTCCTTGCCTGCCCCCAAGCTTCGGCTTCCACACATTTGACTGTGACAGGTCAGGGAGTAGATAACAACTCGGAAAATTTTATTTTTTCTGCGAGCTGCTGCACCTATTACAGACACTGGGAACAGTTACCAGATTGCTTCTGGTTTCTCATGCGGTGATGAAATAGACAGCGTCAGCCAGAAAAGTGTGTCGGCAGTCAAGGGCACGGGTTGTCACTGTGTTTTGTTTTTCATTTGCGCGACTGCCTGATGCGGTTCTTCACACCCTTCAGGAGCCTACGGGCCTATAGCGCTTGGTTTTTCCTCACTTTCATTGTTGGTCGTCAGTTGTCTGCGTCCGCCGTTAGGCTGTTGGGAGGGCAAGGTATGGAGGTATGGGACACGAATCAGGAAAGGAGGTAACTAGGAAGTGAGGGCCGTGTGTGATTGAATCATGGTCAAGCCGTTACCATTCTGATTTGTCGTGACGTGCAGATAGTGAGTATCGACGTCCCAGAATGACAAAAGCTGACATCACTCGCAGGGCAATTCCACCCGACAATGATAGCATCTATGACGCGCAAATAGCGAGTATCGGCGTCTGTGAGAAGTGTGGGGTATGCCAAACAGAGCGAAACTGCCTGAGGCCCAGGGGCATGCAGATAGTGAGTATCGGTGCCTGTACCAGTCCCACAGAGGTAATCTTTTTTGTTTCTCTCCACTCCACATGTTCAGCCCCATGACAACTATTTCTCTGGAGTTTGGTCACATTCAAAAAGGGGGCACCCCTACAAAATTGCGATGGCTACCCTCTCATGGGGACCCAGTAGAAGAACCGGTGGGCCTCTGGGTTCAACCAGACAGCGTCAGGGCCAGGATCACGACAATGTGTATTCTGGCCGGGTCCATTGACAACACTGTGTTGGATGAGGTCCTCAAACTGCGTCCCGATATCGAGACTAATACCTGGACTTCCCTGGTGGGCAAATTACCGGATGGTGCTGAGAAGGACATCTGCCGCCAGGTTGTCAAATCCAAGAGAGTACCGGAAAGCTTCTCAAACATCTCCTCAAAATACTCCCTTTTGGATGCCATGCTGGCCACCATTGCAAAAGTCTCAGACAGACCCATGCTTACCGAATGGAGCACTGCACGTCTCAATGCCAAGTCCGAACTTCGCTCTATCTGGTCAGCCTTTTACAAGGAAATTTTTAGTGAATCCGACGCTCTCTCAGAAGCTCCAGATCAACCCACAGACGTGGTCCCACAGGAACTGGATTCGGAGTCTGCTGATGTATTGGGTGCCATCTCCCTGGTCAACACCGTTGATGATCTTTCGATCAATGAGGAAGATAAACTCCAGTCCTTGGTTGCTGAGATGTACAGTGAGGATGTTCCTGTTGAAGTTTTGCTGCTGGCAGCCTCGGGGATCAGGAGTAATATTTTGTTGAGGTTGAAGTCAGCCACACCGGTGGAGGGCAGGTTCTGGAAGGGTGTCATGGTAGCGTTGCTCAAGTGGATGCGTCCTCTTAGGCAGGCAGTGGAGGAAGGGCATCGCCTGCAAGCCAAACTAGCTGCAGAGGCTAATAGAAAACGCAACGTCATTTCGAGTCCTTCTTCAGGTGCAGATGCGTCCAAGCCCTCTCCGTCCAAACCAAAAAACTCCAAGAAACCGCGGGTAGAGGGAGTAGTCAGGGCACTAACGCTGGATGAAACGGCTTCCACTGCACAGGGCAGTAACTCCGCTGAGCCACGACGGGCTAGTGCCTTCATCTCTGATAATGTTTCACCGCCGGTACAGCAATGGCAAGCAGGGTCTGGGCTGGGCAAAGTTATTGTTGAGAAGTCGCAGTCCACCACGGATCGTTTGAAACCTATTCTGCTCACTGGGTTTGAACATACTGATGCCCTTGACTCCTTTTTGGGTTGTGAAGCTGCCTTCGGTCAGTTGTCTCTCGACTACAGAGTCTATCGGGACATGCTGTCCCAATTTGGTGAGGTTGTCATGTTTGTTCCGTCCAGCAGACTAGATCCCATCCTAGGAGGTAAGTACCGCGACAGCTTGCGCATCAGAGCATCCAGGGACCCATTGGGCCGCTCAGACCTCATTGAGGTGAAGGAATTACAACTGGTTGAAGGACTGCGAAAAATTGGCTCTCATATTCCTCAGCCTGCGCCTGCCAAAGAGGCTCCTGTGAGTACACCTGTTTCAGGTTTGTTTCTCTCGCCATCTAAAATGCAATCCCCGGTGTGGTGTCTGTTTCCGCCCTTCTCCCCCTCTCATGCCTTCATGTCCATGTGGGGTTGGGGCTTTCAACGAGAGTTAGGGGGGATCATTAGATTCCGATCTCCCCCGCCTGGAATGCCTGATGAACTCCGGGAGGTTGTGTCTGCTCACGCCATCTGGGGTCTGTCCAAAGTTTACGATGCCGCAGTAAAATCCACCGTGATAGGAGAGGATGACGACTCGCCGGAACACTGGGTCTCGGCTAAGGAGTGTGTCGAACTAGCAGTGAAACACAGAGATCATAGGTTCTACGACGTGCCTGAATGGGCGGCTGAGGAGTTTTCAAAACGCAAAACGCTTACCAAGGTCAACAAAGTGCGTAAGAAGCTAAAAACGGGGGACTACTCTACAGTGTCCTCAATTGCCCTAGGCCTTGACGCATCGTGGGGTCGGTTGGCCAGTGACGGGGTTCCCCCTCCTACTGTTGAGTGCAGTGATGCTGAACACCATCGGGTTTTGATATGTGGTGAACGAAAAGTGTCAGTTTGCCGCATCATGAGTCCTCAATGGACAAACTTAACTAAGAAGGTAGAAACGGTGGGGTCCAGACACGTGGCTTTGCTCCGTGTTCCCTCATCACCTGCGGATGCTACCCTCGTAAGGTCAGCAACCATGGCGGGTGGCGATACTAAATTTCACATGTGTACCAATGCAGTTGTTTTGGGCAGGATGGGCCTGTTGGCGGCCCCAGTCCCTGTGAATTTTGTTGAACCGGAGTGTGTTCTTCCCCTTTGGGTGGTGGTCATTTCTTTACAATGGGGACGACAGCACCAAGTGCTAGTCAAGTCAGGAAAGGCGGTGGCAAGACACCGCAAAGAGATTGTGGATGACACCACTGGGTGGTGGCAGGATGTCTGCAGAGTGACTGAGTGGGATCCTCTGTCTCGGGGATGGCGGACAGAAAAAGTTCTGTGTCGGTGCGTCCCGCACGAAAGTGTCATGATGTTACATGTCTGGCTCAATTGGACCCCCCCTCAGTGGTCGTTGCAGTGCTATGAAGTGCAAGCGTGGAGCTCCATTTCTATTCCTGAGTCTGCCACCCCTGTTGCCTTGCCATGGGGCTGCCTGTCTGCTAATGTTCAGGGGTTAAATAGGTCAGTTGAAATACGCAGGACCAAGTGGGATGAAGTGGTTGAGATGTGTGTCACCTCAGATGCCAGGGTGCTGTTCATTCAAGAAACCTGGGGCTCTGTGAAAAAGCTAGACAGGAGACACATTGATGGCTTTTGGCATCGCTCCTCTGCTCACTGCGATGTTGGTAAAGGCCTAGAAGTCTGGGTTTTGTCATCCTGGGCACAGTTCAAAACTGTTCTTCTGGATACTGACCACTCTTTTCTTGTGGTGGTCCACAATGCCTGGGGCTTGGGGGTCCTGGGTAGCGTACACATGGCACAGAGGTCTGACGAACTGTTATACAATCAACAGTTGGTGCATCTGATTTTCGGTCTCCAACAGCTACCAGTGTCGTGGCTCATCGTGGGGGGTGCCTGGAATAGGGACATCCGCACACATAAATTGTCAGTTGCCCTTCTTAAGTTTCTGGGTGCCCGAGTTGCGTTCATGCAGGGGAGGGTTCATCTTCCCAAGGACTTTTGCATTCTAAAAGGGGTCTCGGGGCAACCCTGCGGTATGTGGCTGAGAGAGGTTGGCGACCACCCAGTTGTTTGGATTCAAGGGTGTCAGACAGCAAAGGCAGGAGCCACAGGATCTTTGATGCGCCCAGTTGAACCTCGCAATTGGGACCATGACAGCAGAGCGATTTTTTCCAATCTCATGGAAGCCATGAGTCTCGGCATCAGTGATGCGTCTAGTTGGCTGCAGGCCTATAGAGAGTGTATCTCAGTCGTCAACCATGTGGTGAGTAGTCCTAAATCTGAAGAGGTCCACTCGGAGCTGAAATCAGTAGTTGCGTCTCTCAAGGCCATTGCGGGCGGCCAGGGCTGGAGATTGCAGCGCTCCCTAGAGTTCAGATTGTCCTCCAAATACTGGTCTACCGCGATTAGTGACTGGAAAGCTGTGTCAGGAACAGGTCTCACGGGGCGAACCATGAAGGTGCAGAAGTTGCAAGCAGCAAACCCGTTCATTGCGTTACATCAGGTAACGGACACTTCCTCTCAATCTCTGGTGACGGGTAGGGACATCCTACAGGTGTTGCCCGGGGAGTGTGTCCTGAAATACCCTGTGCGTTCCACTATTGTTCCTCCTGAGTGGGTTCAGTCTGTCATGCGCCACAGGTATGTGCTGCACCTCACCCCTGTTGCAATCGAGGCCCGCAGGTATCTGATTCTCTCGCAAGAGATGCAGGTCACAGTAGAGTCCCTGTTGCGTATCCGGCACAAACTGACCAGTGTGACGGCAGGGGTTGATGGTTTTATACCAAATCTAGTGAAATGGATTAGGCTGGCGTCCCTCTTCAGAGTGACTCAGATACTCAGACTTCCCTTTGATCAGTGGCCTTTGGAGGTTTTCTCGGCTCTACACCTTACACTAAAAAAATCTGCGGGTGACAATGTCAATGTCAATACCAGGCCTATTAAACTTCTCTCAGCCCTATTTCTCATACAGGCTAAAATGCATGCCCCTTTGATTCAGCTGGCCACAGCACCAAGTGAGTCTGGGTGTAGACAGTATGCAGGGTTTAAAGGGTCTTCCGCACATGCCCTGCGCCGCATGCTACACACAGTGATCACCCAATCCCTGGCGGTGCGAGGTGATGTTACGACGATGTTTTTGGATTTCTCTGGTGCCTTTGATGAAATCAACAGGCAAGCCATTCTGAGGGTTGCTGATATGTATCCGTTTTTACGTGGAGTTGTGCATGAAGTGGTTCATCAATACATGTCCTTCAGGCAATACGTGGTTTCTGCCCTGGGCCTATCAGAGTCGTATAGTCAAGTGGAGGGTGTCCTTCAAGGGGGGGGTTTAGATCCACTTTTTTACATGCTTGCGGTTAATTTGATACATCTTGCCATGCGTCAACTGGGGGTTGGGGTTCCAGTATGTGTTCCTCCCTCGGTAGAAATGATTGCTTCTCTGGGCTATGTAGACGACACAGTGGGGTTTTCTAGCATAGACGACAGACAGCGAGTGGCCGACCACCTTCGAGTTATTATTGACTGCGTCGGACAACGCAACAATAGCTCCAAAATGAACGTTCAAGTACTTCAAGTCAAGCAAGGCTCAGTCTGCAGTGTCAGCAAATCGGTCGTCTGGGACGACAAGCCAGTGTGGTCCACCAGTAGGCACCAACACATAAAATTCCTGGGGGGAAACGCTAATATTTTAGGAGGGTTCCCTACCATCAAAAATGTCATTACAAGGTGGTCTCGAACGGTCATCAGCAGGCTGCGAGGGTGGCCCGTGTCGGTGGGTGTGGCACACACTGTGATAGAAGGGCTTGTAGTCAACAGGCTTGTGTTTCGCTGCTGTGTGAATGTGCCAACGGATGTGCAAATCAGTTCAGTGACAGGGTCCGTATGCAGGGTGTACAGACTGGTCTTTGGGTTGGCTCCCAATACTCCACGTGCCTGCATAGTTTCCATTCTAGGAAGAGCTGCCCCAGATCATGTCCTTTGGGTCACAGTCATCAATGAACTGTTTAAGTCTCTAAATGGGCCCAACGCCCTGCTGGCCCAATCTGTGTGGGCACACTGGTCGAACCCGTGTCTGAATCGCTTTGACAGCGACTCTCAGCGCATTCAGTCCAGGCTCCAAAGCCTAGGCATTCAGTTTCGCAAACTCGGGTCAGGTCAAGGGGCTAAGTGGTGTGTGAAACCGCCTCGGGGGGGTGCTTTCCCTACAGTTTTGTATGTTTTTGGTGATGCAAGCCTCAAGGATTGCTGGGGGGGAGAGGCAAAAGTTGTGGACAGTCAGGGCCATGTGTGGCTGGAGTACAGTGTCTCCCTCTCTGCTATTGGTCTCAGCACCAAATTGGTAGAAGCCTCTGTTGTTGTCTCTGCGGCAATTGCCATTGCCGAATTTGTCTCCTCCCATGGCGTGTGCTTAAAAGAAATCTGGGTGTGGTCTGACTGTTTGTCAGCTGTGCAGTCGCTGCAGTCCAGAGACATGGCGGGCAAAACTGCATCAATCATGGACAGGGTTGTCGCACACTTTGTCTTGAAGCATCTTCCGGTTCAGATGGGTTGGGTGCCAGCACAGCACGATACGGAACTTGATGACTGGATATCATCGTTCAACTCCGAAATGGACTCTGAAGCGAAAGCTGGTGCGCGCGGTGAGCGTCAGGAGGTCTCAGTTCTTGATGTATGGCTGGACAGAGATTCCATTCTTCCATTCCAAGGTGACAGATTGATTGTCGACCTCAAACGACATTTGCTTAGTCAATCTAATGATGCTCTCCTCAGCGTCTCTTCCTCTTGCTCACCCACCCCTCCGGAGAGATCATGGCGCATGGTGCTACCCGAATCGGTCTCAGGGCTCAAGTGCTGGGTGCAGCTGCAGCCATTAGGAATAGAGCATTGGGGACGCATAAGGGCTTGGAGTGTGTATGCGTCAGCAGACCAGTGGGAGTGGCAGCACAGAGAAGCGGAATGTTCACTGTGCTCCATGTGGTGCCACTCGGTAACACAACATAGATTCCACGAATGCGTATTTACTAAAGTGCGGGTTCTTGCTTGGTCTGGACATGTCTGCGAAATTTTGTGTGCTGCGGGCATTCCCCGTAACCGTGTCGCTCTTCGCTGGGGGGGTGTTGAGATTTTGGGACATCCGGGTCTGTTCATTGTCTGGTGTCATCCTGCGAAGGGAGCCGCCATATCTGATTCCTCGAAATCAGTGAAGCCTGTGTGGCCCATATGGCTGGGGTTAGGCCCAATTAGGGCTATTTCGCTGGTTCTCTCCAAATTGGGTGTCAGTCAACCACATATCCTGATTTATCAAGTCCTAGAGTGCGCGTATGCCATGGTACACAGTGGGTACGATACAGAAAATGTCCGGCTTCCGTGCCCTGTGTTTCATTCTCAGTGGACTGCAGGAATGAACTCAGGTGTGCTGCTGGGGTTTCAGACGCCAACTGCACATCTGGACAGTCACACTCCCTCCAACCTGCTCTGGGTTCTTTTCTCGTCTGTCAAGGGGAAAGGATACGTAGGGCATGTTCTGGTGAGTTGCAAGGGGACAGTTAAGATGACGGTCTGGCACTCGAAAGTCCCCTCCGTATGGATCTGCGAATGCCAAGGGAACCTTCATTCTGTCGTCAGAGAGGCAATAAGGAGACGACTTGGGGGGGAGGGTGTGTATTGGCCATGGGAGGGGCTTCGCCAGGATTCGGGACTTCAGCTGTGGCGTTTTATGGTGCGGACAGAGCAGTCGTGTCTGTCACTGGGGTGGGTTATTTCTGATGCCTCTCACTCCCGTGGTGTTCCCCCGCCTGTGCTGAAACCTGTTCTAGATATGCAAATTTGGTAACCGTCTCTCTTCAGGGCGTGCGAACAGGCATCAGCCAGATTCTGGGAGGCACAAATCGACATCGGCTCCCAGCACGACTTATGGGTCATACCACTATGCCTATTCTGGGGCTAAGGGAAGCAAAGGAGGATCCATGGGTAAGCAGGGTGGCAAAGGCAAGGGGAAACACATGTACTAAGTCGACATAACACGTGCTTTCAGAAGGGAGTGGCCTGGGTCGACAGTCACATCCTTGCTAAGTCACATTCGTTCAGAGATTTGATTTGCTTTGTGTTCGGTGTGTAGGTTGTAGGGGAGGCTTGCTGTGGAAATAGGAAGGGAATTGGTCCGAACCCAGACAAAGCGGATTTTTCAAATCAAATCAAATCAAAATCATGTATGTATGTATGTATGTATGTATGTATGTATGTATGTATGTATGTATGTATGTATGTATGTATGTATGTATGTATGTATGTATGTATGTATGTATGTATGTATGTATGTATGTATGTATGTATGTATGTATGTATGTATGTATGTATGTATGTATGTATGTATGTATGTATGCATGTATGTATGTATGTATGTATGTATGTATGTAATCCTTAACCTGTTCCACATCTTCGATGCCTCACAGGGTAAAGGTAGGAGTGTTCAACAATCAACGACATCAGGGAAGACAGAAGTAGTAGTCAGGGAAAGGGTTACAGATACAATAATAGGGGCTCCTGCTCCTCTCTCCAAGTAGGTAGGATACCATCCATTACGGTTTCTTCTCCTTTTCAGGTTTCGACAGAATACGAGGTCGGAGGGAGACTACGAGTCAGTCGGACGCCTCCCTGCTGGGGGGGCTCAGAGGAGAATCCATCAAGCAGGAGTTCATCTCCCTGGGGTTCCATCATGGGAATATCAGCTGGTCAATGGGGTATTCAACCTGGGGTTCTAACTGGGGTACTTACATGGGGATCAGAAGATCAAAAAGGTGGGGTACAATCAGGGTGGTATCTTGGGATCATACTGGTATTCCACCTGGGATATGATCGGGGATTCGTACTTGGGATCCATCTGGAGCACCCTAAGAACATCAATCTGGGTTCAATCAGGGGTACAAACTGTGAAGTGTCTGGGAATCAGTCACTTCATCATAGTCACTGAAAAAAAAACTGCAAAGTCATGGCCTTCGGCCAGGGATCTGCTGTCACGGGGGGCTACCGGTCCTGCCCTGCGATGCAATGCGGGGCAACCGTGACAGCAGGTCTCACGGCCATCACACAACCTAAATAGGAGCAGAGCTGGATGTTCAACCAGACTCATACATCGATTCAAATGGTGGACGGGTTCCCCTCCCAGATGTCCGGGTCTGGGCTGGGGACGGATTTATCACAGGGGTCGCTGGAGGTGGAGACGGCACCGGGGTGACCCCTGCCCCGCCGGCAGACGATGTACAGCACCGCTGGCCTCCCCCCCTGGGAGCAGCGGTACAACAATGTCGGTTTTTATTTTGTAGCAACATGTCGGCCACACAATGTCGGACTCTGCAGATGAATCTCAGTTATGTTTCCCCCTCCTCCCCTCTCACCCATAGGATCACGGGTCTCCTCCTCCCTTCTTGCTCATATTGCATCCACAGGAGATTGGGGCTCCAGAGTGACAGTCCCATCACGATAGGGGTCCCCCTCGTCATGGGGGGACCCGGAGACTTAGACCATGTGTAGGCTGAAAAGTCCCCTTAACCCCCCACACGCTCTTGACCTCTTCCCCGAATGATTCTCCCGCAATTTTTCTATTTTCTGGGGGCCGCAGGCAGCGCCACTTTGAAAAATTTTCGTTTTTATTTTCATCAGGGACCATTATTTCTGAGTTAAAGTGTGCTGCCTGTTGGCTGGGTGCCCGGGTAGCCAGGGTTCAGTTTCAGCCCTACAGGGGGGGGAAGAGAGGACACCTGGGCAACCAAGAGGTCTGCAAGAGCGTCGTGGGTTCTAAAAATAAAAAGCTGTAAGTTCCTCTCTGCCCTCCCCGCCAGGGCAACCCCCAACTTGTCTGCCCGCAAGCTTCGGCTTCCACACATTTGACTGTGACAGGTCAGGGAGTAGATAACAACTCGAAAAAAAAAAATTTGCGTGCTGCTGAACCTATTAAGACACTGGGAACAGTTACCAGATTGCTTATGGTTTCTCATGCGGTGATGACGTAGACAGCGTCAGCCAGAAAAGTCTGTCAGCAGTCAAGGGCACGGGTTGTCACTGTGTTTTGTTTTTCATTTGCGCGACTGCCTGATGCGGTTCTTCACACCCTTCAGGAGCCTACGGGCCTATAGCGCTTGGTTTTTCCTCACTTTCATTGTTGGTCGTCAGTTGTCTGCGTCCGCCGTTAGGCTGTTGGGAGGGCAAGGTATGGAGGTATGGGACACGAATCAGGAAAGGAGGTAACTAGGAAGTGGGGGCCGTGTGTGATTGAATCATAGTCAAGCCGTTACAATTCTGATTTGTCGTGACGTGCAGATAGTGAGTATCGACGTCCCAGAATGACAAAAGCTGACATCACTCGCAGGGTAATTCCACCCGACAATGACAGCATCTATGACGCGCAGATAGTGAGTATCGGCGTCTGTGAGAAGTGTGGGGTATGCCAGACAGAGCGCAACTGCCTGAGGCCCAGGGGCATGCAGATAGTGAGTATCGGTGCCTGTACCAGTCCCACAGAGGTAATCTTTTTTGTTTCTCTCCACTCCACATGTTCAGCCCCATGACAACTATTTCTCTGGAGTTTGGTCACATTCAAAAAGGGGGCACCCCTACAAAATTGCGATGGTTACCCACTCATGGGGACCCTGTAGAAGAACCGGTGGGCCTGTGGGTTCAACCAGACAGCGTCAGGGCTAGGATCATGACAATGTGTATTCTGGCCGGGTCCATTGACAACACTGTGTTGGATGAGGTCCTCAAACTGCGTCCCGATATCGAGACTAATTCCTGAGGTTCCTTGGTGGGCAAGTTGCCGGATGGTGCTGAGAAGGACATCTGCCGCCAGGTTGTCAAATCCAAGAGAGTACCGGAAAGCTTCTCAAACATCTCCTCAAAATACTCCCTCTTGGATGCCATGCTGGCCACCATTGCAAAAGTCTCAGACAGACCCATGCTTACCGAATGGAGCACTGCACGTCTCAATGCCAAGTCCGAACTTCGCTCTATCTGGTCAGCCTTTTACAAGGAAATTTTTAGTGAATCCGACGCTCTCTCAGAAGCTCCAGATCAACCCACAGACGTGGTCCCACAGGAACTGGATTCGGAGTCCGCTGATGTATTGGGTGCCATCTCCCTGGTCAACACCGTTGATGATCTTTCGATCAACGAGGAAGATAAACTCCAGTCCTTGGTTGCTGAGATGTACAGTGAGGATGTTCCTGTTGAAGTTTTGCTGCTGGCAGCCTCGGGGATCAGGAGTAATATTTTGTTGAGGTTGAAGTCAGCCACACCGGTGGAGAGCAGGTTCTGGAAGGGTGTCATGGTAGCGTTGCTCAAGTGGATGCGTCCTCTTAGGCAGGCAGTGGAGGAAGGGCATCGCCTGCAAGCCAAACTAGCTGCAGAGGCTAATAGAAAACGCAACGTTATTTCCATTCCTTCTTCAGGAGCAGATGCGTCCAAGCCCTCTCCGTCCAAACCAAAAAACTCCAAGAAACCGCGGGTAGAGGGAGTAGTCAGGGCACTAACGCTGGATGAAACGGCTTCCACTGCACAGGGCAGTTAGCCACGGCAGGCTAGTGCCCCCATCTCTGATAATGTTGCACCGCCGGTACAGCAATGGCAGGCTGGGTCAGGGCTGGGTAAAGTTATTGTTGAAAAGTCGCAGTCCACCACGGATCGTTTGAAACCCATTCTGCTCACTGGGTTTGAACATACTGATGCCCTTGACTCCTTTTTGGGCTGTGAAGCTGCCTTCGGTCAGTTGTCTCTCGACTACAGAGTCTATCGGGACATGCTGTCCCAATTTGGTGAGGTTGTCATGTTTGTTCCGTCCAGCAGACTAGATCCCATCCTGGGAGGTAAGTACCGCGACAGCTTGCGCATCAGAGCATCCAAGGACCCATTGGGCCGCTCAGACCTCATTGAGGTGAAGGAATTATAACTGGTTGAAGGACTGCGAAAAATTGGCTCTCATATTCCTCAGCCTGCGCCTGCCAAAGAGGCTCCTGTGAGTACACCTGTTTCAGGTCTGTTCCTCTCGCCATCTAAAATGCAATCCCCGGTGTGGTGTCTGTTTCCGCCCTTCTCCCCCTCTCATGCCTTCATATCCATGTGGGGTTGGGGCTTTCAACGGGAGTTGGGGGGGATCCTTAGATTCCATTCTCCCCCGCCTGGAATGCCTCATGAACTCCGGGAGGTTGTGTCTGCTCACGCCATCTGGGGTCTGTCCAGAGTTTACGATGCCGCAGTAAAATCCACCGTGATAGGAGAGGATGACGACTCGCCGGAACACTGGGTCTCGGCTAAGGAGTGTGTCGAACTAGCAGTGAAACACAGAGATCATAGGTTCTACGACGTGCCTGAATGGGCGGCTGAGGAGTTTTCAAAACGCAAAACGCTTACCAAGGTCAACAAAGTGCGTAAGAAGCTAAAAACGGGGGACTACTCTAAAGTGTCCTCAATTGCCCTAGGTCTTGACGCATCGTGGGGTCGGTTGGCCAGTGACGGGGTTCCCCCTACTACTGTCGAGCGCTGTGACGCTGAACACCATCGGGTATTGATCTGTGGTGATCGGAAAGTGTTAGTTTGCCGCATCATGAGTCCTCAATGGATAGGCTTCACTAAGAAGGTAGAAACGGTGGGGTCCAGACACGTGGCTCTGCTCGGTGTTCCCTCATCACCTGCGGATGCTACCCTCGTAAGGTCAACAACCATGGCGTGTGGCGATACTAAATTTCACATGTGTACCAATGCAGTTGTTTTGGGCAGGATGGGCCTGTTGGCGGCTCCAGTCCATGTGAATTTTGTTGAACCGGAGTGTGTTCTTCCCCTTTGGGTCGTGGTCAATTCTTTGCAATGGGGAAGACAGCACCAAGTGCTAGTCAAGTCAGGAAAGGCGGTGGCAAGACACCGCAAGGAAATTGTGGATGACACCACTGGGTGGTGGCAGGATGTCTGCAGAGTGACTGAGTGGGATCCTCTGTCTCGGGGATGGCGGACAGAAAAAGTTCTGTGTCGGTGCGTCCCGCATGAATGTGTCACGATGTTACATGTCTGGCTCAATTGGACCCCCCCTCAGTGGTCGTTGTAGTACTATGAAGTGCAAGCGTGGAGCTCCATTCCTATTCCTGAGTCTGCCACCATTGTCGCGGTGAAGTGGGGCTGCCTGTCTGCTAATGTTCAGGGGTTAAATAGGTCGGTTGAAATACGCAGGACCAAGTGGGATGAAGTGGTTGAGATGTGTGTCACCTCAGATGCCAGGGTGCTATTCATTCAAGAAACCTGGGGCTCAGTGAAAAAGCTAGACAGGCGGCACATTGATGGCTTTTGGCATCGCTCCTCTGCTCACTGCGATGTTGGTAAAGGCTTAGAAGTCTAGGTTTTGTCATCCTGGGCACAGTTCAAAACTGTTCTTCTGGATACTGATCACTCTTTTCTTGTGGTGGTTCACAATGCCTGGGGCTTGGGGGTCCTGGGTAGCGTCCACATGGCGCAGAGGTCTGACGAACTGTTATACAATCAACAGTTGATGCATCTGATTTTCGGTCTCCAACATCTACTGGTGTCGTGGCTCATCGTAGAGGGTGACTGGAATAGGGACATCCGCACGCATAAATTGTCAGTTGCGCTTATTAAGTTTCTGGGTGCCAGAGTCGCGTTCATGCAGGGGAGGGTTCATCTTCCCAAGGACTTTTGCATTCTAAAAGGGGTCTCGGGGCAACCCTGCGGTATGTGGCTGAGAGAGGTTGGCGACCACCCAGTTGTTTGGATTCAAGGGTGTCAGGCAGCAAAGGCAGGAGCCACAGGATCTTTGATGCGCCCAGTTGAACCTCGCAATTGGGACCATGACAGCAGAGCGATTTTTTCCAATCTCATGGAAGCCCTGAGTCTCGGCATTTGTGATGCGTCTAGCTGGCTGCAGGCCTATAGAGAGTGTATCACAGTCGTCAACCATGTGGTGAGTAGTCCTAAATCTGAAGAGGTCCACTCGGAGCTGAAATCAGTAGTTGTGTCTCTCAAGGCCATTGCGGGCGGCCAGGGCTGGAGATTGCAGCGCTCCCTAGAGTTCAGATTGTCCTCCAAATACTGGTCTACGGCGATTAGTGACTGGAAAGCTATGTCAGGAACAGGTCTCACGGGGCGAACCATGAAGGTGCTGAAGTTACAGGCAGCAAACCCGTTCATTGCGTTACATCAGGTAACGGACACATCCTCTCAATCTCTGGTGACGGGTAGAGACATCCTGCAGGTGTTGCCTAGGGAGTGTGTCCTGAAATACCCAGTGCGTTCCACTACTGTTCCTCCTGAGTGGGTTCAGTCTGTCATGCGCCACAGGTATGTGCTGCACCTCACCCCTGTTGCAATCGAGGCCCGCAGGTATCTGATTCTCTCGCAAGAGATGCAGGTCACAGTAGAGTCCCTGTTGCGTATCCGGCACAAACTGACCAGTGTGACGGCAGGGGTTGATGGTTTTATACCAAATCTAGTGAAATGGATGGGGCTGGCGTCCCTCTTCCGAGTGACTCAGATACTCAGACTTCCTTTTGGTTAGTGGCCTTTGGAGGTTTTCTCGGCTCTTCACCTTACCCTAAAAAAATCTGCGGGTGACAATGTCAATGTCAATACCAGGCCTATTAAACTTCTCTCAGCCCTATTTCTCATACAGGCTAAAATGCATGCCCCTTTGATTCAGCTGGCCACAGCACCAAGTGAGTCTGGGTGTAGACAGTATGCAGGGTTTAAAGGGTCTTCCGCACATGCCCTGCGCCGCATGCTACACACAGTGATCACCCAATCCCTGGCGGTGCGGGGTGATGTTACGACGATGTTTGAGGATTTCTTTGGTGCCTTTGATGAAATCAACAGGCAAGCCATTCTGAGGGTTGCTGAAATGTATCCGTTTTTACGTGGAGTTGTGCATGAAGTGGTTCATCATTACATGTCCTTCAGGCAATACGTGGTTTCTGCCCTGGGCCTATCAGAGTCGTATTGTCAAGTGGAGGGTGTCCTTGAAGGGGGGGGTTTAGATCCACTTTTTTACATACTTGCGGTTAATTTGATACATCTTGCCATGCGTCAACTGGGGGTTGGGGTTCCAGTATGTGTTCCCCCCTCGGTAGAAATGATTGCTTCTCTGGGCTATGTTGACGACACAGTGGGGTTTTCTAGCATAGACGACAGACAGCGAGTGGCCGACCACCTTCGTGTTATTATTGACTGTGTCGGACAACGCAACAATAGCTCCAAAATGAACATTCAAGTACTTCAGGTCAAGCAAGGTTCGGTCTGCAGTGTCAGCAAATCGGTCGTCTGGGACGACAAGCCAGTGTGGTCCACCAGTAGGCACCAACACATAAAATTCCTGGGGGAAAACGCTAATATTCTAGGAGGGTTCCCTACCATCAAAAAAGTCATTACAGGGTGGTCTCGAACGGTCATCAGCGGGCTGCGAGGGTGGCCCGTGTCGGTGGGTGTGGCACACACTGTGATAGAAGGGCTTGTAGTCAACAGGCTTGTGTTTCGCTGCTGTGTGAATGTGCCAACGGATGTGCAAATCAGTTCAGTGACAGGGTCCATATGCAGGGTGTACAGACTGGTCTTTGGGTTGGCTCCCAATACTCCACGTGCCTGCATAGTTTCCATTCTAGGAAGAGCTGCCCCAGATCATGTCCTTTGGGTCACAGTCATCAATGAACTGTTTAAGTCTCTAAATGGGCCCAGCGCCCTACTGGCCCAATCTGTGTGGGCACACTGGTCGAACCCGTGCCTGCATCGCTTTGACAGCGACTCTCAGCGCATTCGGTCCAGGCTCCAAAGCTTGGGCATTCAGTTTCGCAAACTCGTGTCAGGTCAAGGGGCTAAGTGGTGTGTGAAACCGCCTCGGGGGGGTGCTTTCCCTACAGTTTTGTATGTTTTTGGTGATGCAAGCCTCAAGGATTGCTGGGGGGGAGAGGCAAAAGTTGTGGACAGTCAGGGCCATGTGTGGCTGGAGTACAGTGTCTCCCTCTCTGCTATTGGTCTCAGCACCAAGTTGGTAGAAGCCTCTGTTGTTGTCTCTGCGGTAATTGCCATTGCCGAATTTGTCTCCTCCCATGGCGTGTGCTTAAAAGAAATTTGGGTGTGGTCTGACTGTTTGTCAGCAGTGCAGTCTCTGAAATCCAAAGACATGACGGATAAAACTGCATCAAGCATGGACAGGGTTGTCGCGCACTTTGTCTTGACGCATCTTCCGGTTCAGATGGGTTGGGTGCCAGCACAGCACGATACGGAACTTGATGACTGGATATCATCGTTCAACTCCGAAATGGACTCTGAAGCGAAAGCTGGTGCGCGCGGTGAGCGTCAAGAGGTCTCAGTTCTTGATGTGTGGCTAGACAGAGATTCCATTCTTCCATTCCAGGGTGACAGATTGATAGTCGACCTCAAGCGACATTTGCTTAGTCAATCTGATGATGCTCTCCTCAGCGTCTCTTCCTCCCGCTCACCCACCCCTCCGGAGAGATCATGGCGCATGGTGCTACCCGAATCGGTCTCAGGGCTGAAGTGCTGGGTGCAGCTGCAGCCATTAGGAATAGAGCATTGGGGACGCATAAGGGCTTGGAGTGTGTATGCGTCCGCAGACCAGTGGGAGTGGCAACACAGAGAAGCGGAATGCTCACAGTGCTCCATGTGGTGTCACTCGGTAACACAGCATAGATTCCACGAATGCGTATTTACTAAAGTGCGGGTTCTTGCTTGGTCTGGGCATGTCTGCGAAATTCTGTGTGCTGCGGGCATTTCCCGTGACCGTATCACTCTTCGATGGGGGGGTGTTGAGATTTTGGGACATCCGGGTCTGTTCATTGTCTGGTGTCATCTTGCAAAGGGTGCTGCCATATCCGATTCCTCGAAATCAATAAAGCCAGTGTGGCCCATATGGCTGGGGTTAGGCCCAATTAGGGGTATTTCGCTGGTTCTCTCCAAATTAGGTATCAGTCAACCACATATCCTTATATATCAAATCCTAGAGAGCGCGTATGCCATGGTTCACGGTGGGTACGATACAAAAAATGTTCGACTTCTGTGCCCTCTGTTTCATTCTCACTGGACAGCAGGAATGAACTCTGGTATGCTTCTGGGGTTTCAGACGCAAGCTGCACATCTGGGGAGACACACTCCCTCCAACCTGCTCTGGGCTCTTTTCTCATCTGTTCGGGGGACCGGATACGTAGGGCATGTTCTGGTGAGTTGCAGGGGGACAGTTAAGATGACGGTCTGGCACGCTAAAGTCCCCTCCGTGTGGATCAGCGAGTGCCAAGGGAACCTTCATTCTGTCGTCAGAGAGGCAATAAGGAGACGACTGGGGGGGGAGGGTGTGTATTGGTGCCTCATGGATGTGCAATGGCCATGGGAGGGGCTTCGCCAGGATTCGGGACTCCAGCTGTTGCGTTTTATGGTGCGGACAGAGCAGTCGTGTCTGTCACTGGGGTGGGTTATTTCTGATGCCTCTCACTCCCGTGGTGTTCCCCCGCCTGTGCTGAAACCTGTTCTAGACATGCAAATTTGGTAACCGTCTCTCTTCACGACGTGCGAACAGGTATCAGCCAGATTCTGGGAGGCACAGATCGACATCGGCTCCCAGCACGACTTATGGGTCATACCACTATGCCTATTCTGGGGCTAAGGGAAGCAAAGGAGGATCCATGGGTAAGCAGGGTGGCAAAGGCAAGGGGAAACACATGTACTAAGTCAATGCAACACGTGCCTGGTACTACAGAAGAGTGTGGCCTCGGTCGACAGTCACATCCTTGCTAAGTCACATTCGTTCAGAGATTTGATTTGCTTTGTGTTCGGTGTGTGGGTTGTAGGGGAGGCTTGCTGTGGAAATAGGAAGGGAACTGGTCCGAACCCAAACAAAGCGGATTTTTCAAATCAAATCAAATCAAATCATGTATGTATGTATGTATGTATGTATGTATGTATGTATGTATGTATGTAGGTAGGTAGGTAGGTAGGTAGGTAGATAGGTAGGTAGGTAGGTAGGTAGGTAGGTAGGTAGGTAGGTAGGTAGGTAGGTAGGTAGGTAGGTATGTATGTATGTATGTATGTATGTATGTATGTATGTATGTATGTATGTATGTATGTATGTATGTATGTATGTATGTATGTATGTATGTATGTATGTATGTATGTAATCCTTAACCTGTTCCACATCTTCGATGCCTCACAGGGTAAAGGTAGGAGTGTTCAACAATCAACGACATCAGGGTAGACAGAAGTAGTAGTCAGGGAAAGGGTTCAGGTATAGTTACAATGATAGGGGCTCCTACTCCTCTCTCCAAGTAGGTAGGATACCATCCATTACGGTTTCTACTCCTTTTCAGGTTTTCGACAGAATACGATGTCGCAGCGAGACTAGGAGTCAGTCGGACGCCTCCCTGCTGGGGGGGCTCAGAGGAGAATCCATCAAGCAGGAGTTCATCTCCCTGGGGTTCTATCATGGGAATATCAGGTGGTCAATGGGGTATTCAACCTGGGGTTCTAACTGGGGTACGTACATGGGGATCAGAAGATCAAAAAGGTGGGGTACAATCAGGGTGGTATCTTGGGATCATACTGGTATTCCACCTGGGATATGATCGGGGATTCATACTTGGGATCCATCTGGAGCACCCTAAGAACAACAATCCGGGTTCAATCAGGGGTACAAATTGTGAAGTGTCTGGGAATCAGTCACTTCATCATAGTCACTGAAATAAAACTGCAAAGTCATGGCCTTCGGCCAGGGATCTGCTGTCACGGGGGGCTACCGGTCCTGCCCTGCGATGCAATGCGGGGCAACCGTGACAGCAGGTCTCACAGCCATCACACAACCTAAATAGGAGCAGAGCTGGATGTTCAACCAGACTCATACATCGATTCAAATGGTGGACGGGTTCCCCTCCCAGATGTCCGGGTCTGGGCTGGGGACGGATTTATCACAGGGGTCGCTGGAGGTGGAGACGGCACCGGGGTGACCCCTGCCCCGCCGGCAGACGATGTACAGCACCGCTGGCCTCCCCCTCTGGGAGCAGCGGTACAACAATGTCGGTTTTTATTTTGTACCAACATGTCCGCCACACAATGTCGGACTCTGCAGATGAATCTCAGTTATGTTACCCCCTTCTCCCCTCTCACCCATAGGATCACGGGTCTCCTCCTCCCTTCCTGCTCGTTTTGCATCCACAGAGGACTGGGGCTCCAGAGTGTCAGTTCCATCACGATAGAGGTCCCCCTGTCATGGGGGGACCCGGAGACTTAGACCATGTGTAGGCAGAAAAGTCCCCTTAACCCCCCACACGCTCTTGACCTCTTCCCCGAGTGAGTATCTCACAATTTTTCTATTTTCTGGGGGCCGCAGGCAGCGCCGCTTTAAAAAAATTTTCGTTTTTATTTTCATCTGGGACCATTATTTCTGAGTTAAAGTGTGCTGCCTGTAGGCTGGGTGCCCGGGTAGCCAGGGTTCAGTTTCAGCCCTACAGGAGGGGGAAGAGAGGACACCTGGGCAACCAAGAGGTCTGAAAGAGCGTCGTGGGTTCCAAAAAGTAAAAGGTGTAAAATCCTCTCTGCCCTCCCCGCCAGGGCAACCCCCTCCTTGCCTGCCCCCAAGCTTCGGCTTCCACACATTTGACTGTGACAGGTCAGGGAGTAGATAACAACTCGGAAAAATTTATTTTTTCTGCGAGCTGCTGCACCTATTACAGACACTGGGAACAGTTTCCAGATTGCTTCTGGTTTCTCATGCGGTGATGACGTAGACAGCGTCAGCCAGAAAAGTCTGTCAGCAGTCAAGGGCACGGGTTGTCACTGTGTTTTGTTTTTCATTTGCGCGACTGCCTGATGCGGTTCTTCACACCCTTCAGGAGCCTACGGGCCTATAGCGCTTGGTTTTTCCTCACTTTCATTGTTGGTCGTCAGTTGTCTGCGTCCGCCGTTAGGCTGTTGGGAGGGCAAGGTATGGAGGTATGGGACACGAATCAGGAAAGGAGGTAACTAGGAAGTGGGGGCCGTGTGTGATTGAATCATAGTCAAGCCGTTACAATTCTGATTTGTTGTGACGTGCAGATAGTGAGTATCGACGTCCCGGAATGACAAAAGCTGATATCACTCGCAGGGTAATTCCACCCGACAATGACAGCATCTATGACGCGCAGATAGTGAGTATCGGCGTCTGTGAGAAGTGTGGGGTATGCCAGACAGAGCGCAACTGCCTGAGGCCCAGGGGCATGCAGATAGTGAGTATCGGTGCCTGTACCAGTCCCACAGAGGTAATCTTTTTTGTTTCTCTCCACTCCACATGTTCAGCCCCATGACAACTATTTCTCTGGAGTTTGGTCACATTCAAAAAGGGGGCACCCCTACAAAATTGCGATGGTTACCCACTCATGGGGACCCTGTAGAAGAACCGGTGGGCCTGTGGGTTCAACCAGACAGCGTCAGGGCTAGGATCATGACAATGTGTATTCTGGCCGGGTCCATTGACAACACTGTGTTGGATGAGGTCCTCAAACTGCGTCCCGATATCGAGACTAATTCCTGGGGTTCCTTGGTGGGCAAGTTGCCGGATGGTGCTGAGAAGGACATCTGCCGCCAGGTTGTCAAATCCAAGAGAGTACCGGAAAGCTTCTCAAACATCTCCTCAAAATACTCCCTCTTGGATGCCATGCTGGCCACCATTGCAAAAGTCTCAGACAGACCCATGCTTACCGAATGGAGCACTGCACGTCTCAATGCCAAGTCCGAACTTCGCTCTATCTGGTCAGCCTTTTACAAGGAAATTTTTAGTGAATCCGACGCTCTCTCAGAAGCTCCAGATCAACCCACAGACGTAGTCCCGCAGGAACAAGGTTCGGAGTCCGCTGATGTCTTGGGTGCTATCTCCCTGGTCAACACCGTTGATGATCTTTCGATCAACGAGGAAGATAAACTTCAGTCCTTGGTTGCTGAGTGTACAGTGAGGATGTTCCTGTTGAAGTTTTGCTGTTGGCAGCCTCGGGGATCAGGAGTAATATTTTGTTGAGGTTGAAGTCAGCCACACCGGTTGAGGGCAGGTTCTGGAAGGGTGTCATGGTAGCGTTGCTCAAGTGGATGCGTCCTCTTAGGCAGGCACTGGAGGAAGGGCATCGCCTGCAAGCCAAACTAGCCGCAGAGGCTAATAGAAAACGCAACGTCATTTCGAGTCCTTCTTCAGGTGCAGATGCGTCCAAGCCCTCTCCGTCCAAGCCAAAAAACTCCAAGAAACCGCGGGTAGAGGGAGTAGTCAGGGCACTAACGCTGGATGAAACGGCTTCCACTGCACAGGGCAGTAACTCCGCTGAGCCACGACAGGCTAGTGCCTCCATCTCTGATAATGTTGCACCGCCGGTGCAACAATGGCAAGCAGGGTCTGGGCTGGGTAAAGTTATTGTTGAGAAGTCGCAGTCCACCACGGATCGTTTAAAACCTATTCTGCTCACTGGGTTTGAACATACTGATGCCCTTGACTCCTTTTTGGGTTGTGAAGCTGCCTTCGGTCAGTTGTCTCTCGACTACAGAGTCTATCGGGACATGCTGTCCCAATTTGGTGAGGTTGTCATGTTTGTTCCGTCCAGCAGACTAGATCCCATCCTGGGAGGTAAGTACCGCGACAGCTTGCGCATCAGAGCATCCAGGGACCCATTGGGCCGCTCAGACCTCATTGAGGTGAAGGAATTATAACTGGTTGAAGGACTGCGAAAAATTGGCTCTCATATTCCTCAGCCTGCGCCTGCCAAAGAGGCTCCAGTGAGTACACCTGTTTCAGGTCTGTTTCTCTCGCCATCTAAAATGCAATCCCCGGTGTGGTGTCTGTTTCCGCCCTTCTCCCCCTCTCATGCCTTCATGTCCATGTGGGGTTGGGGCTTTCAACGAGAGTTAGGGGGGATCATTAGATTCCACTCTCCCCCGCCTGGAATGCCTGATGAACTCAGGGAGGTTGTGTCTGCTCACGCCATCTGGGGTCTGTCCAAAGTTTACGATGCCGCAGTAAAATCCACCATGATAGGAGAGGATGACGACTCGCCGGAACACTGGGTCTCGGCTAAGGAGTGTGTAGAACTAGCAGTGAAACACAGAGATCATAGGTTCTACGACGTGCCTGAATGGGCGGCTGAGGAGTTTTCAAAACGCAAAACGCTTACCAAGGTCAACAAAGTGCGTAAGAAGCTAAAAACGGGGGACTACTCTACAGTGTCCTCAATTGCCCTAGGCCTTGACGCATCGTGGGGTCGGTTGGCCAGTGACGGGGTTCCCCCTCCTACTGTTGAGTGCAGTGATGCTGAGCACCATCGGGTTTTGATATGCGGTGATCGAAAAGTGTCAGTTTGCCGCATCATGAGTCCTCAATGGACAGGCTTAACTAAGAAGGTAGAAACGGTGGGGTCCAGACACGTGGCTTTGCTCGGTGTTCCCTCATCACCTGCGGATGCTACCCTCGTAAGGTCAACAACCATGGCGTGTGGCGATACTAAATTTCACATGTGTGCCAATGCAGTTGTTTTGGGCCGGATGGGCCTGTTGGCGGCCCCAGTCCCTGTGAATTTTGTTGAACCGGAGTGTGTTCTTCCCCTTTGGGTGGTGGTCATTTCTTTACAATGGGGAAGACAGCACCAAGTGCTAGTCAAGTCAGGAAAGGCAGTGGCAAGACACCGCAAGGAAATTGTGGATGACACCACTGGGTGGTGGCAGGATGTCTGCAGAGTGACTGAGTGGGATCCTCTGTCTCGGGGATGGCGGACAGAAAAAGTTCTGTGTCGATGCGTCCCGCAGGAATGTGTCATGATGTTACATGTCTGGCTCAATTGGACCCCCCCTCAGTGGTCGTTGCAGTGCTATGAAGTGCAAGCGTGGAGCTCCATTCCTATTCCTGAGTCTGCCACCCTTGTTGCCTTGCCGTGGGGCTGCCTGTCTGCTAATGTTCAGGGGTTAAATAGGTAAGTTGAAATACGCAGGACCAAGTGGGATGAAGTGGTTGAGATGTGTGTCACCTCAGATGCCAGGGTGCTGTTCATTCAAGAAACCTGGGGCTCAGTGAAAAAGCTAGACAGGAGACACATTGATGGCTTTTGGCATCGCTCCTCTGCTCACTGCGATGTTGGTAAAGGCCTAGAAGTCTGGGTTTTGTCATCCTGGGCACAGTTCAAAACTGTTCTTCTGGATACTGACCACTCTTTTCTTGTGGTGGTCCACAATGCCTGGGGCTTGGGGGTCCTGGGTAGCGTCCACATGGCACAGAGGTCTGACGAACTGTTATACAATCAACAGTTGGTGCATCTGATTTTCGGTCTCCAACAGCTACCAGTGTCGTGGCTCATCGTGGGGGGTGCCTGGAATAGGGACATCCGCACACATAAATTGTCAGTTGCCCTTCTTAAGTTTCTGGGTGCCCGAGTTGCGTTCATGCAGGGGAGGGTTCATCTTCCCAAGGACTTTTGCATTGTAAAAGGGGTCTCGGGGCAACCCTCCGGTATGTGGCTGAGAGAGGTTGGCGACCACCCAGTTGTTTGGATTCAAGGGTGTCAGACAGCAAAGGCAGGAGCCACAGGATCTCTGATGCGCCCAGTTGAACCTCGCAATTGGGACCATGACAGCAGAGCGATTTTTTCCAATCTCATGGAAGCCATGAGTCTCGGCATCAGTGATGCGTCTAGCTGGCTGCAGGCCTATAGAGAGTGTATCTCAGTCGTCAACCATGTGGTGAGTAGTCCTAAATCTGAAGAGGTCCACTCGGAGCTGAAATCAGTAGTTGCGTCTCTCAAGGCCATTACAGGCGGCCAGGGCTGGAGATTGCAGCGCTCCCTAGAGTTCAGATTGTCCTCCAAATACTGGTCTACGGCGATTAGTGACTGGAAAGCTGTGTCAGGAACAGGTCTCACGGGGCGAACCATGAAGGTGCTGAAGTTACAAGCAGCAAACCCGTTCATTGCGTTACATCAGGTAACGGACACATCCTCTCAATCTCTGGTGACGGGTAGGGACATCCTGCAGGTGTTGCCCAGGGAGTGTGTCCTGAAATACCCTGTGCGTTCCACTATTGTTCCTCCTGAGTGGGTTCAGTCTGTCATGCGCCACAGGTATGTGCTGCACCTCACCCCTGTTGCAATCGAGGCCCGCAGGTACCTGATTCTCTCACAAGTGATGCAGGTCTCAGTAGAGTCCCTGTTGCGTATCCGGCACAAACTAACCAGTGCGACGGCAGGGGTTGATGGTTTTATACCAAATCTAGTGAAATGGATGGGGCTGGCGTCCATCTTCCGAGTGACTCAGATACTCAGACTTCCCTTTGATCAGTGGCCTTTGGAGGTTTTCTCGGCTCTTCACCTTACCCTAAAAAAATCTGCGGGTGACAATGTCAATGTCGATACTAGACCTATTAAACTTCTCTCAGCCCTATTTCGCATACAGGCTAAACTGTATGCCCCTTTGATTCAGCTGGCCACAGCACCAAGTGAGTCTGGTTGTAGACACTATGCAGGGTTTAAAGGGTCTTCCGCGCATGCCCTGCGCCGCATGCTACACACAGTGATCACCCAATCCCTGGCGGTGCGAGGTGATGATACGACGATGTTTTTGGATTTCTCTGGTGCCTTTGATGAAATCAACAGGCAAGCCATTCTGAGGGCTGCTGATACGTATCCGTTTTTACGTGGAGTTGTGCATGAAGTGGTTCATCACTACATGTCCTTCAGGCAATACGTAGTTTCTGCCCTGGGCCCATCAGAGTCGTATTGTCAAGTGGAGGGTGTCCTTGAAGAAGGGGTTTAGATCCACTTTTTTACATACTTGCGGTTAATTTGATACATCTTGCCATGCGTCAACTAGGGGTTGGGGTTCCGGTATGTGTTCCTCCCTCGGTAGAAATGATTGCTTCTCTGGGCTATGTAGACGACACAGTGGGGTTTTCTAGCATAGACGACAGACAGCGAGTGGCCGACCACCTTCGTGTTATTATTGACTGTGTCGGACAACGCAACAATAGTTCCAAAATGAACGTTCAAGTACTTCAGGTCAAACAAGGCTCAGTCTGCAGTGTCAGCAAATCGGTCGTCTGGGACGACAAGCCAGTGTGGTCCACCAGTAGACACCAACACATAAAATTCCTGGGGGAAAACGCTAATATTTTAGGAGGGTTCCCTACCATCAAAAAAGTCATTACAAGGTGGTCTCGAACGGTCATCAGCAGGCTGCGAGGGTGGCCCGTGTCGGTGGGTGTGGCACACACTGTGATAGAAGGACTTGTAGTCAACAGGCTTGTGTTTCGCTGCTGTGTGAATGTGCCAACGGACGTGCAAATCAGTTCAGTGACAGGGTCCGTATGCAGGGTGTACAGACTGGTCTTTGGGTTGGCTCCCAATACTCCACGTGCCTGCATAGTTTCCATTCTAGGAAGAGCTGCCCCAGATCATGTCCTTTGGGTCACAGTCATCAATGAACTGTTTAAGTCTCTAAATGGGCCCAACGCCCTGCTGGCCCAATCTGTGTGGGCACACTGGCCGAACCCGTGCCTACATCGCTTTGACAGCGACTCTCAGCGCATTCAGTCCAGGCTCCAAAGCTTGGGCATTCAGTTTCGCAAACTCGGGTCAGGTCAAGGGGCTAAGTGGTGTGTGAAACCGCCTTGGGGGGATGCTTTTCCTACGGTTTTGTATGTTTTTGGTGATGCAAGCCTCAAGGATTGCTGGGGGGGAGCGGCAAAAGTTGTGGACGGTCAGGGTCATGTGTGGCTGGAGTACAGTGTCTCCCTCTCTGCTATTGGTCTCAGCACCAAATTGGTAGAAGCCTCTGTTGTTGTCTCTGCGGTAGTTGCCATTGCCGAATTTGTCTCCTCCCATGGCGTGTGCTTAAAAGAAATCTGGGTGTGGTCTGACTGTTTGTCAGCTGTGCAGTCGCTGCAGTCCAGAGACATGGCGGACAAAACTGCATCAATCATGGACAGGGTTGTCGCGCACTTTGTCTTGACGCATCTTCCGGTTCAGATGGGTTGGGTGCCAGCACAGCACGATACGGAACTTGATGACTGGATATCATCGTTCAACTCCGAAATGGACTCTGAAGCGAAAGCTGGTGCGCGCGGTGAGCGTCAAGAGGTCTCAGTTCTTGATGTATGGCTGGACAGAGATTCCATTCTTCCATTCCAAGGTGACAGATTGATTGTCGACCTCAAACGACATTTGCTTAGTCAAACTGATGATGCTCTCCTCAGCGTCTCTTCCTCTTGCTCACCCGCCCCTCCGGAGAGATCATGGCGCATGGTGCTACCCGAATCGGTCTCAGGGCTGAAGTGCTGGGTGCAGCTGCAGCCATTAGGAATAGAGCATTGGGGACGCATAAGGGCTTGGAGTGTGTATGCGTCCGCAGACCAGTGGGAGTGGCAACACAGAGAAGCGGAATGCTCACAGTGCTCCATGTGGTGTCACTCGGTAACACAGCATAGATTCCACGAATGCGTATTTACTAAAGTGCGGGTTCTTGCTTGGTCTGGACATGTCTGCGAAATTCTGTGGGCTGCGGGCATTTCCCGTAACCGTATCGCTCTTCGATGGGGGGGTGTTGAGATTTTGGGACATCCGGGTCTGTTCATTGTCTGGTGTCATCTTGCGAAGGGAGCCGCCATATCTGATTCCTCGAAATCAGTGAAGCCTGTGTGGCCCATATGGCTGGGTTTAGGCCCAATTAGGGGTATTTCGCTGGTTCTCTCCAAATTGGGTGTCAGTCAACCACATATCCTTATTTATCAAGTCCTAGAGAGCGCGTATTCCATGGTACACGGTGGGTACGATACAGAAAATGTCCGGCTTCAGTGCCCTATGTTTCATTCTCACTGGACAGCAGGAATGAACTCTGGTGTGCTGCTGGGGTTTCAGACGCCAACTGCACATCTGGACAGTCACACTCCCTCCAACCTGCTCTGGGTTCTTTTCTCGTCTGTCAAGGGGAAAGGATACGTAGGGCATGTTCTGGTGTGTGGCAAGGGGACAGTTAAGATGGCGGTCTGGCACTCGAAAGTCCCCTCCGTATGGATCAGCGAATGCCAAGGGAACCTTCATTCTGTCGTCAGAGAGGCAATAAGGAGACGACTGGGGGGGGAGGGTGTGTATTGGTGCCTCCTGGGTGTGCAATGGCCAAAGGAGGGGCTTCGCCAGGATTCGGGACTCCGGCTGTTGCGTTTTATGGTGCGGACAGAGCAGTCGTGTCTGTCATTGGGGTGGGTTATTTCTGATGCCTCTCACTCCCGTGGTGTTCCCCCACCTGTGCTGAAACCTGTTCTAGACATGCAAATTTGGTAACCGTCTCTCTTCAGGGCGTGCGAACAGGCATCAGCCAGATTCTGGGAGGCACAAATCGACATCGGCTCCCAGCACGACTTATGGGTCATACCACTATGCCTATTCTGGGGCTAAGGGAAGCAAAGGAGGATCCATGGGTAAGCAGGGTGGCAAAGGCAAGGGGAAACACATGCACTGAGTCGACATAACACGTGCTTTCAGAAGGGAGTGGCCTGAGTCGACAGTCACATCCTTGCTACGTCATATTCGTTCAGAGATTTGATTTGCTTTGTGTTCGGTGTGTAGGTTGTAGGGGAGGCTTGCTGTGGAACTAGGAAGGGGACTGGTCCGAACCCAGACAAAGCGGATTTTTCAAATCAAATCAAATCAAATCATGTATGTATGTATGTATGTATGTATGTATGTATGTATGTATGTATGTATGTATGTATGTATGTATGTATGTATGTCTGTCTGTCTGTCTGTCTGTCTGTGTGTCTGTCTGTCTGTCTGTCTGTCTGTCTGTCTGTCTGTCTGTCTGTATGTATGTATGTATGTATGTATGTATGTATGTATGTATGTATGTATGTATGTATGTATGGGGAAGATATGATGGCATGCATGGCCCCCAGGTGTGCAAAGGTGGGACTCCACACATTGGCCTGGGTTGGTTGAAACCTGGCACCCAAGGCGCCGGCTGACAATCAATCCTGAATCTACGCTGAGCCATGTAACACGGGAAGGCCTTTGCTGAATGCATGCTTGCCCCGAATTCATCCGGAATGCGGTGCCCTGTGAATTAGAGGCCAAGAGGAGGTGAGTGCATGAATTCCTGATAACAATAACACCCAATGCTTGTCGTTCAACGACCAGAAATTGCGTGGAAAGCTCGTTTTAGCTCCGGCGATCTTGCAATTGCGGTTGTCACAAGAGCTGCATGTCAGGGACCAGGGTTCCCAACCAGTAACCTCCAACTCCGCACATGAGCAGCTGCCCATCAGTAACTCATCCTTAATTCATGCTCCAAAACTGCCAAAGGATGGAACACTGTGTGCCACTTGTCCCACCCACAAATGACTACCAGACAGAGAAGCTCAAGCACTGTGGAAACAGGAGACAGGAATGTTAAACGGTGATCTGGATCCTACTGAACAACTCTTGCGAGGGCGGCGAACAGGTCTCCTGGAGATCTAATGTTCAGACGCAGATGATGGCAGGGTTGGAATTTGTATATTTGTGACGGTAATCCATTGTGATGGTATTTGCACCATGTTTCCGCTTTGCGAGTGGGTGCGCAGCCCTTTAGGAAAGAGATAGAAAGCTATATGATACACCCCAATCTGCACATACGTCCTAGTTGGGAAATTTAACCTACAGACAGCACGCAAATGACTGCAGTCGCCACACGTCAAGCAGCAGCTGGAACGCCAAGTCTTGCTATGCTGCAGATTGACGGGCCTCTTGCCAGTGTGCTCTCTTTGAGGCTGCCTGCTTTTGGGGGGTCCTCTGTGGGTACGTTGGCTGTGGATGTGCTGTCACAGTCTGCAGGTGCCTCATCTGTGGACGTAATGCATGTGGTGGTCATGTCTTCCGGGGATGTGTACTGTGAACAGAAAGATGAGTTACCCATGTTGGCTGCCTTGTCCGTGGCGGCTTTCAGGGGGAGTCTGGAACATGACTCCGCCGCAATTTTCTGCAAAAGAACGAGTGAAAGCAAAAGTGATGGCATGCGCAGTGACGGAGGCAGACAGGCACGGTTTCGCTTGAAGGGGGGCTTTGGGGGGGATGGTCCAGACAGGGGGGAGGGGGGGGCAACGTTGACAATGTGACAGCACAATCCTTTGGTAAGGAAGACACATGGGCAATACTACTCGAGACGATGAATCACATACTGTACATATTGACAGTTCTCCGTGCTGAGAGTACCAGGTTCAGGAAATACTTACAATCAGTTGTTGACTACCCGGGGCCTAAGGAGTCGGAGGAATTGGAAGAGTCTAAAAACTCTGAGGAGCTGGAACCGGATTCAGAGGTCATATCAGAGCCCTGCACATCATCAGCGTCACATCAATCAGAGGAATGCTCCTCAGGCTCATCATCATCAACATCATAATCGTCAAGGCCACACTCCAGAAGCCTCCATGGGTGCCTGAAATGAGTGGAAAGACAGAGCAACACAAATGAATTGGACGAACCAACAATTACCCTGAAAAATTAGAAAAACACTATTGAGGAATTTCCCTGATTTTCCCGGAACTTGAAGGGGGGTGCTATGAGGGGGGGGGGGGGCAACACCATTGCCAACAAAATATTCCAATTGAAGCCTGCAGACGGGACTGAACCGAGGCCTGAGCCTGCAGGTCCAGCGAACCCAACTCAGTGAGTGTCGCTGCCATCGCTGCCACTTATTTGTTGGTGCACATGCAAACGGTCACCTCCGGTTGTGGAATGTTCGATCAAAAGTAACTGAGCTGCAACGCATCAATTGTACCTTGGCAAATGGGTACCAATTCATCCGGACCTGCTTCAGCGCACTGGAAATCCCCATAGGCGCGAATTTTTCGGGGAGATGGCCACTTGGCAGTGCACTGTAATTGAACCCCAATTTCCTACCTGCGTGGGACATGACTGCCCAACCTGGAGGCATGCACACCCAAACCACCGCAGCCACACCTCTGCTATGCTGCTGGTGCGTGACGGGTTGTCCACATGTGTGGGCCGCACCCATTCAAATTCCCGAGCAACCGTCCTCAGAGGACAGCAGGGCCGCTCCTTCGCCAGTCGACCAATGCAATACTGTGCACAACGGAGGAACAATAGCAGGTGAACTGACCTTGCATGTGCTCCCTGGCAGAAAGCATTGGGAAGCCTGTTGGTCGTCCCTTACCAATGGATGGAAAGCTGAGTGCTGGGATTGAGCACCGCTTTGACTGTCCTCACATGTGGAATGCAACGAGACGAAGGATCCCCCCCCCCCTGGACGGTATTACGTCCCATGGATCAGGGCATTAGAACGCATCGGATGGGATCCCTGTTCTGGGCAACTGAATGCGGAGATCTTGCCCCACCTGCCGTGTCTGTAGCTACCCATAAATCAAAGCCATTGGCCATTCCATCCAGCTAACTTCCCCCAGCCCTACAGGCTTAGCCCGGCTTGCAGAAGGCACTGCCTGCTCATTCTGGGCTTCCCTCCGCCGTACCTCTGGATGAGCCTCGCCCACCTCTGTCTGTTGCTGCTGTGTTTGCTTCCCTTGTGCGTCCTGTTCCTGTTGCGTTATGGCCAGTGCCATGGCCCCCGCCAGTCCCACTAGCTGACGCTGTGAGTGATCTCTGCTCCACGTGTTCTCCGTAGTTGGAGGTTCGAAATGGCCTCCAGATGCTAAGGAGGACCGGGACGCCCTCAGCTTCCAGTGCATGACTGAAAGGCCCCCTGACCCTCCAATACATACATAACCTGCACCACGCAGGAAATGATGGACATGATACTGAGAAATGATGAAGATGGCTCTCTTTCTGCATCCAGATATCCCGTTGCTGTTGAGCAAGATATGAGCCAAAGAGCTGTAAGGTGCTGTCTTTCTACTAGGGATTATGGTGGATGCAAATGGCAGCAGCTAGTGCTCACCCCTCTCAATGCAGCGAAATGGCGCTGCAGTGAAGTGGCCCAGCAGGGGGCAAGGGCATGTCCGGACGGGCATGGAGAGTGCCTGCCCCACGACGGTCTCCAGCACCCTCCATTGGTCGCTTTCTACTTCTGGAGGGCCGTCTTCAGACCCCTGCCGGCGTGTGATTTGTTTCACCGCAGAGTTGCGGGTGATGACCTCATCAGAGACTTGGAGAGCGAATGCCCCCGACGAACGGAGCTGTACGAATGTCCCGACTGCAAGATATCACATGCAGCCACCACCCGATCAGCAAATCCTGAGATAGCCTTACCAGGCACCCCTTCTGAACACGGGACTCTTCCGTAGGATCGCCACTGCTGTTGCAAGACACGGGCCTTGCCCCTCTAGAACACAGGGCAGGCATCGACTCAGAACCAACCAAACCAGGCCCGCTTTGGCAGGTGCCAGGAACGTGACACCAACAGTTACAAGCAGGGGATGAACGGGTGAAAACGTAGTTGCGGGATTTCGGGGCTCTTCAGTGGTGCTCCAAACACCAGCATCACCCAAGTCAGACAAACATGCAGCTGTGTGTTACATGGTCGGCTACCTGGAAAAGAAGGATGCCTTCTAGTATTGGGACTTGGGTTGGGGTTGTTGTGTGTTCCATGGGAGCACAACCCGATTCCCGCACATAACAGGCATGGGGTTGGGGTGGTTGTATTACCCACTGCCTGAGTTGTATTGGGAGCAAATCTTGAGCCAATGTAGGGACCAGAGTGCACGTGCATGCCTTTGTATTAACCAGGGTCTCAGGCATGGACAGTCTAGTTTTCCGCAGAAAATGCCTCAGACGATTCACATCCACACCCACCACACATTGCTCTTGCCCATCAGGGTGAAGACAAAAAGTTCAAACCGCTGCTCACGCTTGCAGCTTTCTGCCGGGAGACGGACGGGTAGGAGACACTAGGGTCGGATGAGAAGCCGGCCGTTGAAGAGGATGATGTAGTGTGCCCAGGCACGAATTAGATGGAGCCAGGGGTGTGCAATGTGGTTCATGCGACATGCAGACAAGTCGTAGCCCACTGGTGAGGTGAGTGTACACCGTGATATTTACAGATTGCACGACGGCAATTTGAAGTTTCGGAGAGTAATGTCACAAACAGCACGAGTGAGAGTTCATGGGGAGATTGGATCCAGGCTGTTCATGGCGCCTTGTTCACACAAGGAGCAAAGGGCCACACAATTGCAAGCCAAAAAATGTTCAACCCTCCTGGAACCAAAGGCATTGTGCACGGGCTTGAGCGTTCGCCATAATTTCAATCAAAGCAGTTCAACATGTAACAGAGAGGGCAACACCTTTTTCCAAACGGAATCCCGCGAGCCCGCCGAATGGAACCGGTAGTCTCTTGTCGCATCGCCACCCGCCCTCATCATGATGCTCTTCACCCCCGCGGGGTGCAGCGGCAAGAACTCGGTGACATCGAACACGAGCCCATCGGCCACAACCCAACAGCTGTCCGTTGTGTTGTGCTTCTTCACCTGCACGTGAGACAGGATCATGTGGGTTGTACAGTGGGATTCGGCTGACCGTATGGATGACAAAGGTGACAGGTGGTGTGTGCGACAAACCATGACAATCTGAACGCAGCGATGAGCAATCGTGTGAAAGCGCCATGCTTCAGGGCCAAGCTGGATCAACGTGCACACGAGCAAAGGCACGGGCACTCCGGGCACAACTGCTTACGCAAAGAAGAATTGAGGAAGCGGGTAGTGTAGGTCCATAACCACAAAGCCAAAAAAATAAGGAAACATGCAGCAATTTGTGGGCCATGGCTGCCCACTTTTTTTTTTGCAAACATCTGGTGTTTTGCATTGTTGCTTTTACACAAGTAATTACTGACATGCGGGATCCGGGTATCACGTTGGGAGGATACCGGGTTTCTGCTTCGAGCGATATGTGCGGTATTCGCGGAGCAACTACTTTGTGGAAAAGCAAAATTTTCATGGCTTACCACTTTGCAAGTTGCTATGCGACGGCGCGACACCATACCTTGTGTTAACTTCAATACCCAAGAAAGTGCGTTAAAAAGCGCCCTTCTTAGTAGGCCATTGAGGATTCCTCTCGGCTAATGAAGATTGCTGATAGTGCCAACCCTTTGCTGATGCCCCATACCCCTTTGCTTTGGGTGCCAACCCCTTGCTTATGCCCAAGACCCCTTGCTTATGGCAAACACCCCTTTGCTTATGGTGTCAACCCCTTGCTTATGCCCAAGACCGGTTTGCTTATGTTGCCAACCCCTTGCTCATGCCCAATATCCCTTTGCTTGTGGTGCCAGCCTCTTGCTTCTGCCCCAAACGCGCACTGATGGCCCCTAGTGTTACAAGGTGTGGGATAACGATGATGTCGTAGGTGCCTCATGTGGTTGTCCGTGGATCCACCCATCTTCGTGGGGATTAGGCACAACCTTGTGCCATCCACAATAAGATGAAAACATGATAGCCAAAAGTAAATTGGGGGGCTAGTGTTGTTGAGAAACCCAGTGCAAACCATATTTCTTTCAATTCTTGGCCTCTTTGACTTGAAGAGATACACAGCTTTCAAATGTTGTCCAATGCCTTTGTTTACATGGAACTGTAGTGCCGATTGCAAGGAACGTGGGATACGCTTAAACGTACATGCACTCACACACCCAAGTCATGTGGGGCTTTAATCTACTAGGAATGGTTGTGATTGTGGCATACCCATCAACCTATCAGTGATCACCGCACGACATACCGTGAGTGTAGGGTAGCTACGTAGGAGCTTACCCATGTCACGACACGTGTCGCGGCACACTTTCCGATGCCCCCCCCCCCCCTCCCCCCCCCCCCCCCTCCGTGTCATGGTGGCACGGCCGGCACAGGTGACACAGGTGACACAGGTGCCAAACCCCCTCCTACACGAACCATTGCATGGCATACCGTGCCATCGCCCCCCCCCCCCCCCCCCTCCATGTCATGGTGGCACAAGGGACATAGGTGACACAAGAGAGGTGCACAAGCACAATAAAGCACAAGCACGCCTCCACGAAACACAAAACGAATTCATGCAACACGACACAGCGGCGGCCCCGTGTGACACGACACACCCTATGTGGCGGCACCGCGGCACGGCACAGCCCAAGCCCCCCCCCCCCCCCCCCCCCCTCCGTGGCTGGGTAAGCTCCGTAGTGCGGGTTTGATGTCCGGCGGTATTGAATGGACGCTGTGCATTCCTCACATCTAGATTTTTTCTTGTAGCTAGGATGGTCTATCCTTCGGATTGCGAAAATTTCCCTTGAGTTGTGCAGCCCATGGTCAGATTGTGATTTCCATGAAGACTCCTGGTGCTTAATTGTTAGTAAAAGCCGCCTTGTTCTCATTCAAGCACCAAAAGACACTCCAAAAGTTCCTTCAAGTGTTTTGCAAAGAGAAATACTTCAAAGCACATTTGGTAATGGGGTGTGGCGTGCAACTGCAAACAAAAGGAGAAGTGCTATTCTTGGAACCAAAACGAACGACAATGCAGCCGCTACTCACAGACGTCTCAAATCCTTTCGTCATCTTCAAAAGATTCGTGCCGGTAGGATGGGGTGACGATGATCACATGTACCAGAGTGGTAGTGTGACAAAGAACCATGGATATGTCGCGTTCCGAAACCAAATGCACCAGCGACCCTTTGGATGCTGCTACACCTTTCACTTGCCTTATGTCTTTGTTCTTTGGTTGTTGAACACCATGCAAAGCGTACATGACACTACAAACCACAAAGCAAATTTGAATGTGTACTCTTGGCGATGCGAAGGACATTCACAAATGCTGTGACATCTCGTGCCTTTCGTGTCTTGCACCCCAATCCCAAATTATGTGGAATATGACTTCACCTAAACCACTCACCAACAACGATGTGTCACCTTCATGCCTTTGGTCGAAGAAATGATTCGTGGAGCCCGGATTGGGCCGAGAAGCCCACCTCCCATTTCTCATTGGCGATCATACGCCAAGTGCGAGTCACAATGGTGAACACAATTGTGGCACACAACACAATTGTAAACAAGGGGCGGTTTTGGCATGTCTTTAAGACCACAAAACACAAGTTGGCCTAATCTGTTGATGGCAAGATGACTGTCTTGTGGGAAAATGGCCATATCGTACGAGAAGCGCATGACACCGAGCAACACATTGATCAAAAATGCATGGTAGCCGCGGACTCTAGTGAAAATGAGACCGGGGCAAAGACTTAAAGTGAGTTGGTCACCTTCACAAACCTTACTACATAAGCCCCCGCCCCACAAGACAAGAACCTGCGCTTTCGTGTTGACGCTCATGTTCGACTAGTGTACATCTTGTGCACACTTGTGTCAATTAACGGACGTGTACGGTTGCAAACTAAAACCACATCAGGTCCAGTATCTGGTTTGCAAACCATTTGCCTCGAGCTTTGGTTGGGGGCAACAAGCGTCGAACAAGTAAGTGTATGCCCAAGTGGGACTTAGCGTGCCAATAGTGAAAATCGGCAGCCACATCTCATCTCCAACTCATGAGATGTGATAGCAAACAACAATCACTCACAAAGGCTGTTATGATGGTGAAAGCAAAACATACCTCTTCCCACGTGAATGTCGCCTTTGGAATGCTTTGGCCCATACTAACGGCAGACGGAAACGAAACTATGGTGAAAGTGATTAGATGAATGAACCAATGCTCGCTCCTATGGTAAGAGAGTCTAGCAAGGCACTTCGTAGACGATGCCATGCGGAGGTTTTCGGTCAATCATGCTTCATCACTAATCTTATGATTCGTGTGGTTGCTTCTTGCAAGATGAAATCTTTGGAAGTTTCTGGGTGCCAATTTTTCCGGTTGGTGTCACGTTGTTGTTCTACTCAAGAGAGTGCTCATCCTTTCTTTACAACCCATGGTTGCTTTTTATAGCTGTCGATGTTCCCACTTGTTTGGCATGCAACTGGATGTTTAGCGACTTTCACACCTTGCATGTGCCTTCATGTGCAAGAAACCACTTGAGCCGGTGGGCGTTTTACTCGCGCTCGTTGGGCAAAACGATAACCCAAATAACACGTATGTATGCACAAATGGTGTGGCGTAGGAGTATGGATGGTATTGTAAATCCAATGGTTGTGTATTATTTGTATTTGTGAGCGGACCAATGAAGCTTGTCAGTTTCTATTAAAACAAACGAGGTAGTGGCCCAATGAATAAAACGAAGGACTTTCCCTCCTTTGGAAACCTTGGCGAAACCTTCTTCGGTACTATATGCCGCGTGCGCGGAGTTTGGGTGCAACCAAATTGATTCTGATTGCGACTGTGGTCATTGAGACTGATGATGGGAAGCTGGTAAGTTGATACGTACGATTCTGAAGCGATTGACCCTTGAAATAATCGATGGCATGAACACCTGCACTGGTCAGCTTGCTGAGTCGCATCGTCGAGATAAAAAAAAATGTGAAATCCGTGGAACCAGTCGTACAGTAACAGTAGGTAGTGATTCAGAAGTTGATCCGAAAAGTGCTGGAAATTTGCGGCCGCGGATAGTTACCCCATGTTAGTTGCAGTTTCAAGATGTGTTTTTTTCGATTCCGCGAGCGTTGAATTTATTTGGCACGACAAAGTGATAACATTTGCTGCGGGTGGATGCATGTAATGCGCAGTGCTGCTTTCTATTCCCCAGGTTTGTTGGGTGGTGGCCACCGTCTAGGACTTCGCCCCTGAAGAACACGCCCTTGTTGCGCGTGCACAACCATGAGTGGAAAAGACAGAGATTTGCAGAATGACCGCGTCTTCCAGGGTTTGCAAAAGAAGAAACGCTGTGCCCTATGCTTACAAGACTTTTACGTAGATGAGCTGCCAGGGGCAATCTCTTTCAAATCTGTACTTGAGCTGCGGGCGAAATGGGGTGTCGACGTCAAAAAGAATGGCCGCTTACCCTGCCCGTCTCTCCTATATCAGCGAGTCAGCATCTGTATCTTTTGCATGCAATTCTTTGACACTGGTGACGACTGGAAGGCGGAAAGTGGAAGAAATTTTGCGAAGAGCACCAAGAAAGCTGTGAAATAATCGAGTGTCGTTTGCATGACGGCCACCAAGAGGATACACCACGTTTCATTCGCATACATTGAAGTGCTTTTTTTAACCCGGTATTTGAGAACAATTGGCCCCATGATAACAAAACAGTATTCCAATGCTGAACATTTGAACATTTGAAGGGAGACCAGGGCCTGTCTTGTTGGGGCAGATGTCTTCCGGAATCTGGGGGAGGGAGGTTCTATCGTCGCGGCCCGCCAAACGTTGCCTCGAAAGTTTTCTCCCAACAGGGAAGAATTCCTTTCGTGGGCCACCCGGCTTCCTCTTTGTTTGTACAGTTGTTTGTCAACTGCGTGTGCATGTCTCGACATTTGTTCGTCTAAGCAACGTAACCTTGCCTCACTTCTGTGTGACCAGGGTCCTGTTTGTTACTTCTGTTGCGTTGCATTCATCGTTGAAACTTTGGTTGTCGGTGAATAATAAGGCACCACTTTTTCTTCTTGATTGGCCAAGAGTTGGGAGGGATGGTGGTTGGGTGATTTAAGGTTTTGTGCCTTCATGCTTGGTAGCCAGGCCGCTCAAGTCGTTCCATGCCTTTTGGAGGGGAACCTTTTGAAGATATTGGAAGGCCTGCGCAATTTTAGGAAATGTGATGAAGGTCAGACACTTCTTGGGCCTTGTGGATGCATATGCAACCAGAGTTTCATGTGGATGTTGGGTGTATTTGCTGTTTGTGCCGATTGAGGGAGCTGCTCTCGCTCGTCCCAAGAAACCCACTGCAAGCAACGATCTGTACCCTGAAAGAAAGCCAGTGGATTCGCTGGGGCTTTGGAAAGGTTTGAGTTGGCATTGCCATATGCCCAGGGGTTTTCAAAGTCACAAAACCAACCACCAGGCAAAATTTCACAGTTTGGCACAAAGCCACAGGCATGGTCTCCTGAACCAAGTTCTGCGGAACTGGATGAAGGGACAGCCATGGAAAGCCGCGTCTGTTTACCACCTGTCTTGGTTTTTAGTCGCTGATCCCTGAGTTCAGCAAAGGTAATTGTTGAATGCAGCTTCGTGCCATTTGGTCGGGACAACCTAATTGGGACAACACAAAAAAGCGGCATGAGCTACACCATGCACCCGCTCCATGCGCTTGTTTCGCAGCATCGTTTTCAGCATTTGCACACACCATTGAAAGCACATCACCCTGAGGTCACATGTGCCGCGAATCCCCCCCCCCCCCGCCCACCCCTGAACAAAAGCTTCACCAAGGAGTTGTAGTTCCCTGTAGCAGTGCAATTGAGTTGCAATGCTACACGAAAGGGGTAGATTCCAAGATTGGGGCTAATGTTGTTTGGGGGGGGGCAGGGTGCATCCACAAGGGGAATGGAAAGGATGGATGGCACAAGTGCCCGGACCTTGTACTTCTCTGCAGTAGCCACCTTCTCAGCCGTGCTCAGTTCCCAAGGCTCCTTCTCCTTCTCATGGAAATTGGGACGCCGTTAGAGAATCTGCTTTGGCGTTTCAGGAGGATTGAGGGATTGGATTTCCATTTTCTTGGAGTACCACAAGGGGAAATTTTTGGCTCAGGACAAAATTGATGTGGACAAACTTGGAAGCACTGCTTGGTGACCAAATATTTCTATTAATGGATGATATGTGCCAAAATGAGAACACGAGACATGAGCTGGAAGGGGGGGAGCAGGGCTTCTGTGTGCCGGATCAAACCTGGTGTCACTTGACGGTGTGTACTGTGTAGACACTCAAGAGTGACAAGGCTCACAGCAAAAGGCAGTACGATTCATGGATCTACAGGGACCATCCTGGGCCCATCAGCAAAAACAATAACCATCCACAGCCCATTAGGAAATAGCAGTACCCATCCAGGACCCACTAGGAATGAACAAAAACCATTCAGGACCCACTGGGAAATAAGAGCAACCATCCAGAGCCCATCAAGAAAGAACGTTGAGGATCCACTTGGAAATAACAACAACCATCCACCAGGAAACAACCACAAGGAGAGGTGTCATTTATAACACATAGTGCCAAATTCTCCGCTCTCCAATTTCGGTTTTCTTAAAACAAACTTATTTCAAATTATTGCTTTTGTGGGTTGGCAATATCTGGTTGACCTATATCAAATATATCCCAAATACTGATTTTGCTTTCTTTTTTTTTGTGGCGTTACTTTGGCAAGGTTTCTCCATAGTGGCATTATTGCAACGTTGTTAAAATACGCAAAATTGAACATCAACCACAGCACGGGCTGCATTTGATAGATGGTTTTTGTTTGCCGCTTTCTAAACACGCTTTTTGTTTTCAAATTTTCCTCCTAGCTTCTGCAGAGGATGGGTGTCATTTGGATTGAAAGAGCTCAAGTAGGGAATAGTTAGCATAGTACTTTTCGGCTTGTTGAACCTAAGGCAAAGGGACCCGTAAGTGTACCGGGTACCAATAAGTGTACCACCCATAGTAAATCTATTTTTTACACATAAAAAAACACATTTTCACAGGGGTTTAGAACCAATTTGCAACACTTTCCTAGTTGTTCACGCCAAGGGGGGCCCAAAAGCAATTAAAGATACCCCTGAGATGCTTTGTGTCCCCATACGTGCCCGGTGTTAAAGATGTCCCATGCAGGCGATGTATACAACCAAAAATATTTCTTAATTTTTAGCATGACCAACTCGCCGCCTATGGGTTTTTGTACTCCAAATTCTTAGTGCACATGTCCATCATGTTGGGAAAAATGTTTCTTCTGCAAGGTGACATGTTTTTCTCACATGAGTTTTCATTTTTCAGGAGCGTATTGGACATCTTTGTTGAAAAACATTTCTTTCAAAATCGTGTTCCCATGTCTTGCAAGCAAAGTAGCAGTGCCCCTTTGCAGGAAGAAAGAAATGCAGCACACAACAAAAGGCAGTGAGCATTTGCAGCTAATCTGCCGTTTATCAAAAGCTGGCCAAATGACGTCCCCAGATGTGCGCGCGTCACGGTCGCGCTTGGTGCGTGACGTCACCGGTGAGTTGGCAAAATCTAAAGATATGCACGCGTGCGTCTTGACCCACGCTACTTAGAAATGCGTTCGTTACCCTATATCGAGCCGATTTACCCATCGGAGGGAAGCCATCTTACCGAGGTCTTTGCTGCCCAGAAGCTGAATTTCTGAGTTTTCTGTTTTGGTTGGATCACGGTCGCGCTTCGGGAGAGGGGTAAACGGCACACCACGCAAAAACAAAGTTGCTCATCGCGTAGAGGACGATCCACGCTACTCAAAACATGCATAGTTCGTGTCAAATGGTGTTATCTAGCCCGACCTACATGGCTAGCACGCAAATTCGTCTGAAATCTGCGTTTTGCCATAATTGGGCTCTGCTCCACTATGGGGGGGTGGGTATACCTTTGGTGTATGGGGCATTGCCCCCGCTCTCACTTGGGTTCTCTGTCCTCTCCAACGGTGTCCATGGCATCCCACCCCCTTTTTCACCCACCCCCCCTCCCCCCCCCTCCCCCCATCTACGACTCTTTATGTGCTATCACTCCCAGCCATGGAGGGCTGGGAATGGTCAGCGTCAGAGTCGTCACCATCGTCTCCATCACGATCTAGAGATGACAGGTTGCGATCCTTGCATTGCAGAAATCGTAATGGCAGTTTCTCGAAATCTGCAACGTACTTGTGAAGCAGCAAAGAGGCAGAAGTGAGAGGAGCGGGTTGCGTGGCAGATGTCGGAACAGCCTCATTACGATCGTAAGGCTGAACATCCGTCATTGCCCTTCGCATTGCAGTTTGGCTTAGGGCCCGCCTTTGACGATCGGTCCGGGCACCTCTTGGACCTGCCTCAACGCAAGCGCGAGATGCCGCGGCCGCCCTTGCCGCAACTAAGTATTGACCAACACCAAGCGAAGCGGCCCGCACCGGGCGGCCACTACGATTTAACTCTTTGGTGACATCTACCCGATCCTCTTGAGGAGAAATGTCATTGGGACAAATCTCCACGTCAGAATCGGGTTGGGAACAAGGGACAATGTCTTCTTCTTCACCACAAACCTTTTTGGTTGTCATACCTTCGTCCTCGGACTCTGCCACCTCGTCACTATCGGAGAACAACAGTCCCTCCGAAATTGAAGACTGTTCTCGACTCAAACCAACACTGCTCTCATCTAACTCATCCAACATTGCACAAGCAAATGGGTCTTGTTTAGCCAACCGGAAACTTGTGGAATTTGTCCAATTAAAAGACAAAAAATTTTTGCTTTCATGGAGACCAGGGTGGCTGCCCCAGGGGGTTTCCTCCATGGACACCATTGGTAAAAAACAAGAAAAGCACCAAGCGCAAGCAAGGGTTGCTACAGTGCCGACAGGCAAAAGATCGGACCGGCATCGCCGAAGGGCCTGGGACCCTCCCTCCCGAGTAGCCTGGGTCTGGATCTACCCGCAGAACCACAAATTATAAGATTTGGTGCTGTGTAGCGGGCAAACGAAGCGCCACTGTGATGAACAGCGATTTGAGCCGTCATTTGGCAAATGCGCATTTTTGCGCAATCGCTGAGGGCGCTCTGTTCCCAGCCAGATATCTGGCGATTTTTAGCACCGAATCGGGATCCGATGCTACGGGCCAGTAGCCTGGGTCCCATTCTGTAGACCCATCAACAAATTTCCAGGAAATCCGAAAAATTTTTACAGAATTTCGGCCGACTGTGAAGGACGGGCCAAAATCGGCGCGCATTTGGCGACTTACCCTACCCATCCAGGATCCACTAGGAATGAACAAAAACCATTCAGGACCCACTGGGAAATAAGAGCAACCATCCAGAGCCCATCAAGAAAGAACGTTGAGGATCCACTTGGAAATAACAACAACCATCCACCAGGAAACAACCACAAGGAGAGGTGTCATTTATAACACATAGTGCCAAATTCTCCGCTCTCCAATTTCGGTTTTCTTAAAACAAACTTATTTCAAATTATTGCTTTTGTGGGTTGGCAATATCTGGTTGACCTATATCAAATATATCCCAAATACTGATTTTGCTTTCTTTTTTTTTGTGGCGTTACTTTGGCAAGGTTTCTCCATATTGGCATTATTGCAACGTTGTTAAAATACGCAAAATTGAACATCAACCACAGCACGGGCTGCATTTGATAGATGGTTTTTGTTTGCCGCTTTCTAAACACGCTTTTTGTTTTCAAATTTTCCTCCTAGCTTCTGCACAGGATGGGTGTCATTTGGATTGAAAGAGCTCAAGTAGGGAATAGTTAGCATGGTACTTTTCGGCTTGTTGAACCTAAGGCAAAGGGACCCGTAAGTGTACCGGGTACCAATAAGTGTACCACCCATAGTAAATCTATTTTTTACACATAAAAAAACACATTTTCACAGGGGCTTAGAACCAATTTGCAACACTTTCCTAGTTGTTCACGCCAAGGGGGGCCCAAAAGCAATTAAAGATACCCCTGAGATGCTTTGTGTCCCCATACGTGCCCGGTGTTAAAGATGTCCCATGCAGGCGATGTATACAACCAAAAATATTTCTTAATTTTTAGCATGACCAACTCGCCGCCTATGGGTTTTTGTACTCCAAATTCTTAGTGCACATGTCCATCATGTTGGGAAAAATGTTTCTTCTGCAAGGTGACATGTTTTTCTCACATGAGTTTTCATTTTTCAGGAGCGTATTGGACATCTTTGTTGAAAAACATTTCTTTCAAAATCGTGTTCCCATGTCTTGCAAGCAAAGTAGCAGTGCCCCTTTGCAGGAAGAAAGAAATGCAGCACACAACAAAAGGTAGTGAGCATTTGCAGCTAATCTGCCGTTTATCAAAAGCTGGCCAAATGACGTCCCCAGATGTGCGCGCGTCACGGTCGCGCTTGGTGCGTGACGTCACCGGTGAGTTGGCAAAATCTAAAGATATGCACGCGTGCGTCTTGACCCACGCTACTTAGAAATGCGTTCGTTACCCTATATTGAGCCGATTTACCCATCGGAGGGAAGCCATCTTACCGAGGTCTTTGCTGCCCAGAAGCTGAATTTCTGAGTTTTCTGTTTTGGTTGGATCACGGTCGCGCTTCGGGAGAGGGGTAAACGTCACACCACGCAAAAACAGAGTTGCTCATCGCGTAGAGGACGATCCACGCTACTCAAAACATGCATAGTTCGTGTCAAATGGTGTTATCTAGCCCGACCTACATGGATAGCACGCAAATTCGTCTGAAATCTGCGTTTTGCCATAATTGGGCTCTGCTCCACTATGGGGGGGTGGGTATACCTTTGGTGTATGGGGCATTGCCCCCGCTCTCACTTGGGTTCTCTGTCCTCTCCAACGGTGTCCATGGCATCCCACTCCCTTTTTCACCCACCCCCCCTCCCCCCCCCTCCCCCCATCTACGACTCTTTATGTGCTATCACTCCCAGCCATGGAGGGCTGGGAATGGTCAGCGTCAGAGTCGTCACCATCGTCTCCATCACGATCTAGAGATGACAGGTTGCGATCCTTGCATTGCAGAAATCGTAATGGCAGTTTCTCGAAATCTGCAACGTACTTGTGAAGCAGCAAAGAGGCAGAAGTGAGAGGAGCGGGTTGCGTGGCAGATTGCGGAACAGCCTCATTACGATCGTAAGGCTGAACATCCGTCATTGCCCTTCGCATTGCAGTTTGGCTTAGGGCCCGCCTTTGACGATCGGTCCGGGCACCTCTTGGACCTGCCTCAACGCAAGCGCGAGATGCCGCGGCCGCCCTTGCCGCAACTAAGTATTGACCAACACCAAGCGAAGCGGCCCGCACCGGGCGGCCACTACGATTTAACTCTTTGGTGACATCTACCCGATCCTCTTGAGGAGAAATGTCATTGGGACAAATCTCCACGTCAGAATCGGGTTGGGAACAAGGGACAACATCTTCTTCTTCACCACAAACCTTTTTGGTTGTCATACCTTCGTCCTCGGACTCTGCCACCTCGTCACTATCGGAGAACAACAGTCCCTCCGAAATTGAAGACTGTTCTCGACTCAAACCAACACTGCTCTCATCTAACTCATCCAACATTGCACAAGCAAATGGGTCTTGTTTAGCCAACCGGAAACTTGTGGAATTTGTCCAATTAAAAGACAAAAAATTTTTGCTTTCATGGAGACCAGGGTGGCTGCCCCAGGGGGTTTCCTCCATGGACACCATTGGTAAAAAACAAGAAAAGCACCAAGCGCAAGCAAGGGTTGCTACAGTGCCGACAGGCAAAAGATCGGACCGGCATCGCCGAAGGGCCTGGGACCCTCCCTCCCGAGTAGCCTGGGTCTGGATCTACCCGCAGAACCACAAATTATAAGAATTGGTGCTGTGTAGCGGGCAAACGAAGCGCCACTGTGATGAACAGCGATTTGAGCCGTCATTTGGCAAATGCGCATTTTTGCGCAATCGCTGAGGGCGCTCTGTTCCCAGCCAGATATCTGGCGATTTTTAGCACCGAATCGGGATCCGATGCTACGGGCCAGTAGCCTGGGTCCCATTCTGTAGACCCATCCACAAATTTCCAGGAAATCCGAAAAATTTTTACAGAATTTCGGCCGACTGTGAAGGACGGGCCAAAATCGGCGCGCATTTGGCGACTTACCCTACCCATCCAGGATCCACTAGGAATGAACAAAAACCATTCAGGACCCACTGGGAAATAAGAGCAACCATCCAGAGCCCATCAAGAAAGAACGTTGAGGATCCACTTGGAAACAACAACAACCATCCACCAGGAAACAACCACAAGGAGAGGTGTCATTTATAACACATAGTGCCAAATTCTCCGCTCTCCAATTTCGGTTTTCTTAAAACAAACTTATTTCAAATTATTGCTTTTGTGGGTTGGCAATATCTGGTTGACCTATATCAAATATATCCCAAATACTGATTTTGCTTTCTTTTTTTTTGTGGCGTTACTTTGGCAAGGTTTCTCCATAGTGGCATTATTGCAACGTTGTTAAAATACGCAAAATTGAACATCAACCACAGCACGGGCTGCATTTGATAGATGGTTTTTGTTTGCCGCTTTCTAAACACGCTTTTTGTTTTCAAATTTTCCTCCTAGCTTCTGCAGAGGATGGGTGTCATTTGGATTGAAAGAGCTCAAGTAGGGAATAGTTAGCATGGTACTTTTCGGCTTGTTGAACCTAAGGCAAAGGGACCCGTAAGTGTACCGGGTACCAATAAGTGTACCACCCATAGTAAATCTATTTTTTACACATAAAAAAACACATTTTCACAGGGGCTTAGAACCAATTTGCAACACTTTCCTAGTTGTTCACGCCAAGGGGGGCCCAAAAGCAATTAAAGATACCCCTGAGATGCTTTGTGTCCCCATACGTGCCCGGTGTTAAAGATGTCCCATGCAGGCGATGTATACAACCAAAAATGTTTCTTAATTTTTAGCATGACCAACTCGCCGCCTATGGGTTTTTGTACTCCAAATTCTTAGTGCGCATGTCCATCATGTTGGGAAAAATGTTTCTTCTGCAAGGTGACATGTTTTTCTCACATGAGTTTTCATTTTTCAGGAGCGTATTGGACATCTTTGTTGAAAAACATTTCTTTCAAAATCGTGTTCCCATGTCTTGCAAGCAAAGTAGCAGTGCCCCTTTGCAGGAAGAAAGAAATGCAGCACACAACAAAAGGCAGTGAGCATTTGCAGCTAATTTGCTAATTTGTGGGTGCATGTTCCGCGTGCAATGTCCCTACAAACTGACTGGTCGTACAGACAAACTCAGAACTTGTACGTTTAAAACCAGCAATGAGTTCTTTTACGAATTCTTTGGCACGGTCCTGGATTTCTTTGGTCGTGGGGCAGAGCATGGGGTCGGCCATTTCATCCATCCACTGTGTCCACTTTTCTTCAAGTTTCGTTGCACGGTTCGCCTTGATTGCAGACAATGCAACATGTTTTAGAAAAAGCGAAAAACCACCGGAGGCAGAAGCACCACAAATTCAAAATAGGCAGGAATACAATGTCCATGGTTCACAGTGCTTTTGCTATACAGTGTTGCAGTAGCATGAGTTTGGAGTGGTGCAGTGAATAAATTGATTATAAAGAAAGAAACATACCTGGTTTCATTTGCTGCTTTGATAGATAGTCTCCATTGTTTGTTTTGCTCCATTTTTCTGCTTGATTGACTATGAACCTTCAATCTTGTGCTTGATTCACCCTTCAGTTTCTTGGGCTTGTGCAGCAAAGATATGGTTTGCCACACTGTGTTGGAGCAAAAGAACAGGAGAACAAAGTTGTAGTAGCAAAGGTTTGCACTCGTAGACTGAATAAATTAATAATTATAAAAAAAAAGAGTCATGCCTGGTTTCAGTTGTCCTTTTAATTGACAGTTCTGATTCTTTGTTTTCGTTCAGTCCACCGCTTGATTCACTCTCAGCGTTCATTCCTCTGCTTGATTCACCGTTCAATTTCTTGGGCTTGCTATGGACGGATATGCAGCTTTGGAGCAAAAGAACAAAAGAACAAAGTTGCAGCAGCGGGGGTTTGCAGTGGTGTGCTAAGTAGATGAATGATAATAAAGAAAAAGACATGCCTGGTCCTTTCATTGACAGCTCCCATTGTTTGTTTTGCTTCGTTCCTCCAGTTCATTCATCCTCAACCTTCATTCCTCGGTGGCCACACACCACCATAAGTTACTGCAACCAAGTTGCCACACACCACCATAAATTATGGGGACCAAATTGCCACACATCACCATAAATTAGGCGGATCAACTTGCCACACACCACCATAAGTCGGAGGGACCAAGTTCCCACACATCACCATAAATGGTGCGCTCTGCCCAATTCACTCTTCAACTTCTTGGGCTTGTTATGGAGAGATATGGTTTGCGACGCCCTTTTGCAGCAAAGAAACAATAGGACAAAAGAAGAGAGGAATACACTCGCGTCGACCCGGCGATGGAACATGCCTATAGCGACACATCGCCTCCGTGATAGTACTTATGTAGACTTTAAAAGTCTTCGCGCCTTGGCTAATTGAAATTTGGCACATCAGGCATTTCGCCGCCACGTCTTCCAACTCCGTCGTTGTTTGCGGCATAGGATACATACAGTAGACGCAAGCGGGAGCTTTCAGCGCCTTGTTTGGTGGTTCCGTGCGCTTCCCGGCCTTCTGGGAAAGCTTCGTGACCTTCCGGATGAATGCCTTCGCTGCCAATTTTGCTTGTCGCATTTAATCACATACGAAATGAAAAGATGAAATTTGGTAGCGATTTGGATTTACCCAGCCCCACCTTGATACCTGGGAGCCAGAGAGCAAAATAATTGTCCTACATTCATTGGCATGTTTGTGCCGGCAAAGTCAGAACAATCACATGCCACAATTGACACATTCCTCTGGAAGTGGCAGTCTCTCTCCAAAAGTTGGTGACTGCACCCTGGCCCCTAAGTTCCTTGAAATTGGGAGAAAGCCCTTGAGAAAAATGCTCTGGAAAATGGGGACCAATTCTTTATCAAAACCCTTTTTGCAATTGGACACAACTACCTCTGCAATATGTGCTTTGCTAAGCTCTCCAATATTCTGGGCACGGAACCATTGTGGCTGGCATTGACAGCACCCCTACTGCAGCGGGAACACATTTGTGTCACTTCATTTTTGCAACCACAAGAAACAGCTTCGACTCAGTGAAACCCTGAGTGAGTGGGGGCATGCGTGCATGCGTCCGCAGTAGATGCACAAAACCACTCTTAATGGGGAGCAACAAGGCAGCAAGAGAAATGTAAACAAGCCTGAACAAACTGTACAAACCTGTTCATCACCTGCACATCACGGAATGCAAGCAGATGCGCTAGGTGGGGGTAAGGTGTGACCAAAACGTGAGACGTTCCAACTCATGGCTGGGGTTGGCTGCGCAGGGCCAGGGTGCCGGTCAATCAGTAGGGTCCCCTCTTTCGTGAGCCTGAAAAATACTGTACAATTCCACATCCGAGACTAGGCTGGCTCAAATGAACTTCTGGCAATCTCATTAGATTTTGATCATGCCTTACGATGTGCCTTATGATGTTGATGTACCTCACGATAAAGGGCAGTGCCAACCCCAAATTTGGAGAAATGATCATACACAGCAGAATGGGCTGATTGCATGTGGCTGAACTTTATCAGGGCAGGAGACGTTGGTCCATGGTTCCGCGCTGCATACAGGCAGCCCCCAGGGGGACCACCAGTTGACAACCCAATCCTGGCACATACACAAATCCCAACCAGCTTGCCCACTCCAACTATTGTCGTGGTAGCCCTTAACACAAAGAAATTTCTTGCTTTGCGATGCAAAGACTGTTCAGGGCGCATCCAGTTTCCCACCCACACTGTGGATTGCCCTGTGAATCAGCTCCCCCATTTCCGCCCTGCCCTCACAGGCATTCGCGCCCCCACAAGGGGGGCATGGTGCACCTGCCATCGGCTTGTGACTGTCGGAGATGTAGCCGTGGGGTCGTGGGAAATGTGAACGAAACGGGGCAGGGCAGCGGGCGTCGGGCATTAGGGAATGGGCCACCATAGCTGCAGTGCCCCTCTTCTGCAATCACTGGGGTACTGTGCCGCGTGCACCCCGAAGGTCCAGGCTTGACGTCTGGGGTACTGCACGCAGATCAGAGCCCCGCGCGTGCAGTGATGCAAGCGCGGAGCGGCGCAGAGGGAGTTAGAGGACAGAAAAGCACGATGGCTGCTGCACACCGCAGCGTTCTGAGTGCCCCAAACTTGCAGTTGAGGAATGCCTCATCCCAATGCAGCCCCCGGGTGCATAGTAACAAACCCCCTTTTTTGAGGGCATGTGGCGGTATCCCCCACTCGGGCACACGATCAAAAAAAAACAGTTCCATGCGCTGACAACACATCTGCAGGCAACAAAGACTGCAGCCATACCTGATCATCAGGCCGATGGCTCTAGTGGGCGCCTGTGGTACTATGTGTGACAGACAGGGCCGGTGTGTATGTGTGTGGGTGTGTGTGTGGGGGGGGGGGGGGGGAAGGGGTTGTGGGTGATGTGGGTGTGTGGGGGGGGGGTTGTGGGGGTTGTGGGTGATGTGTGTGGGGGGGTATGTGCCTGCCCAATCAGGGCTGGTGTGAGTCCACTGTGCTGTTTGTGTGCTGTGATTAAGGGGGAGGGGGCAGATATTTACAAGCCCTTCCACAAAACGCAAGGGACAGCAGCTGCATTCGGGGGCCGTGACAAACCGGACCAGCCGTGAGGGTGGCGATCGGCTTGCAACAACGAGGGCTGTGTCATTCTTCCATCAGCCGCAACGATGGGCGGTGGGTACAAAACGGTGGGGGCGTGGGAGAAGCGGATGAGGTACACTTGCCAGGCGTTCCTCATTCATGGCAGATGGTCTCGGGCAGCAATCCCGCCCACGCGTTCGCAGCGGAGGGGGCCCACACACCTGCTCAGAGGATGGCCCCATTGAAGGGGCGCCTGCGCGGGTCGGGGGTGGGGGTGGGGGCATGGAACACAGCGGAGCGCTGCATGCGGCTGCGGGGCGCTGGTGACTCAACGGCCAACGAGGCCCAAAGGGCCACTCCGCTGTCAAATATAATACAAAAAGTGCGGCGGGGGGGGGGCACGTGTGCGCCTCCGCCGTCCCCTCCGCAATGCGTAGCTCAGGCTCGCATTTGGCGGGGGGGCGTACGATTAACAAAGGGATGGGGCTGCCCTGTGTGCCTGCGGGAGGCCCTTGTGGAGTCGGAGGCCGTGGGCCGGCCCCCGGCAGCAGCGCATATAATATAAGTGGGCGGGTCGCGCCGGGCCCAACGGGGGGGTGGCACGCCCCGCCTGAGCCCGTCCCGTCCCCCGTCACACGCACCAGCGGCAGTGGGCAGGACCACGCCTTCACTGGAAAGCCGCATGAACACGAAGAGACGCTGCGTATCACGTCCCACGCTCTGTACCCAAGGGTCCCCGGCCCGTTTTCCGGGGAATAAACACGGCGAGGGCGGTCGGGGGTTGGGGGTGGGGGCGGTTTGGGATTGGGATGAGGGGAGGGCGGTTTGGGATTGGGGTGAGGGGAGGGCGGTCTGGGATTGGGGTGAGGGGAGGGCGGTTTGGGATTGGGGTGAGGGGAGGGCGGTTTGGGATTGGGGTGAGGGGAGGGCGGTTTGGGATTGGGATGAGGGGAGGGCGGTTTGGGATTGGGATGAGGGGAGGGCGGTTTGGGATTGGGGTGAGGGGAGGGCGGTTTGGGATTGGGGTGAGGGGAGGGCGGTTTGGGATTGGGATGAGGGGAGGGCGGTTTGGGATTGGGGTGAGGGGAGGGCGGTTTGGGATTGGGGTGAGGGGAGGGCGGTTTGGGATTGGGATGAGGGGAGGGCGGTTTGGGATTGGGGTGAGGGGAGGGCGGTTTGGGATTGGGGTGAGGGGAGGGCGGTTTGGGATTGGGGTGAGGGGAGGGCGGTTTGGGATTGGGGTGAGGGGAGGGCGGTTTGGGATTGGGATGAGGGGAGGGCGGTTTGGGATTGGGGTGAGGGGAGGGCGATTTGGGATTGGGGTGAGGGGAGGGCGGTTTGGGATTGGGGTGAGGGGAGGGCGATTTGGGATTGGGATGAGGGGAGGGCGGTTTGGGATTGGGGTGAGGGGAGCAGGAAGGGGGGCATGCCAAACAAGGCCCTTGTGAGGCAGCACAACCGCGGCCCAGCGCCAGCAGCTGCCCCCCCCCCCCCCCCCCGCCCGTCCACTGTGCACACACTGCGCGCGCATTTGCCCATCCTCCCAAAGACATGGTCACCTTTGCCAGGCCTGCCCGCAAAAAGGGGCGGTCCTTCACCGTACGGCAGCCCCCATGTGGGTAATGGGAGGCAGGCACGGGATCCTGCCAAAGGAGGGCAGAGCGCCGTAACAGGGGCACGTGCTGCGCACCGTGTGCCACACTGCGCAGGCGTTGGAGTGGGTCATGGGGTGGAACGGACGGGGCCGAAGCGCAATCAGAGAGAGTTCAGACCCACCCACAGTCCGTCATGCTTCTGTGGACGGTGCTGAGAGGTCAATTGTCGGGGCCGCACGGCGCGGGATCCCGCGGACCATCGGTGATCGACACCGGCTTCGGGAGTGAAGCGTAAATCAAGGGGTTTCACACACTTCTGTGCTCGGGCTGAGTGTCTGTGGACTCTGGGACCCGAGGGCGCAGACATGTGGGGCGGACCGCGGGGAGGGGGGGGGAGGGGGGATGGCCAGGGGGTGGCTGTGTTCCCGGGGGGGGGGGGGGGAGGGTAGGGGGCGTCCGGGCTGGGTGCACCGGAGGGCCAAGGCCTGTGGGGGGGGGGTTGACACAAGGCCTTGGTGGTCGGCTTCGGGGGGGGGGGGGGGGGGCTCAAAAGGTCAGGTGTGGACACGCCACTTAGCTCCAGCCGCGCCTGCCCCACGGCCTTCATCGTCTCTCCAGTTCCAGTGATTGTGCCGGGCTGATGCCATGTTCGCTCCATTGTGCTGGTCCCTCACCTCCCTGGACTGGGTCAGCAGAGGCCAGCTGGCTGCGGGTTCAGGGCTTTAGCGCCGGCTACCTAATGGACTGGGGTTGGCTGGTTTCCCTAGCTACGCTTTCCTCCCGACACGGCACAGTAAAAGACAACTTCCATCGGACGGGCGGGACGGACGGGCGGGAACTGCACACTGTGAAGAGAAGGTCAGTGGAGCCAAACTGGGGTTTGTGGGGAAACCTGGGGTTGGGTCGTGGCTCGCTTGTAGTGTTCCATGTTGGCTGCCGTCGCCTGCGCGGTGCGCTTGCTGTTGCTGGCCCCATGCGGCCACACACCTTACGAGCTACTTTCACCGGGTCACGGAGGGTACGGGGTATGGGGGATGGGGTATAGGGGGGGGGGGGGGTAAGCACACCAATGCCCTACGGATGGGGCTGGTACTGCAGCCAATGCAGCTGATTCGACGGGTACTTGAAGCCGAAGTCGCTGGGCTCGGCCCAAAGGGTCGCGGTGGCTTGAGGCGACATGCGGATGTCGCTGAGCCCCATGTCCTGTGGCACAGAGGGTCTGCAGGCGGGGGAGCGTCGTGCGGGGGGGGGGGGGGGGTGAGGGGCACAGGGAGGGCACCCCCGTGTGAAGACGGGGCGGGGACGCGCCCAGTTCAGCCAATCAAGGCCTCGAAACCTGCGGGTGTAAACCACATCTGTGGGAATGCGCCTCCGAGCTACTTCCCGGTGAACATACATGTGCACCTTTTGAGGAGGGATCCTCCGTTTGTGGACGGGGGGGGGGGTCAACCTGGGAGGTCAACCCGGGGGTCAACCTGGGGGGTCAACCTGGGAGGTCAACCCCGGGGGTCAACCTGGGGGGTCAACCTGGGGGGTCAACCTGTGGGGTCAACCTGGGGGGTCAACCTGGGGAGTCAACCTGGGGGGTCAACCTGGGGAGTCAACCTGGGGGGTCAACCTGTGGGGTCAACCTGGGGGGTCAACCTGGGGGTCAACCTGGGGGTCAACCTGGGGGGTCAACCTGTGGGGTCAACCTGGGGGGTCAACCTGGGGGGTCAACCTGGGGAGTCAACCTGGGGAGTCAACCTGGGGGGTCAACCTGGGGGGTCAACCTGGGGGGTCAACCTGGGGAGTCAACCTGGGGGGTCAACCTGGGGGGTCAACCTGGGGGGTCAACCTGTGGGGTCAACCTGGGGGGTCAACCTGGGGGGTCAACCTGGGGAGTCAACCTGGGGGGTCAACCTGGGGGGTCAACCTGGGGGGTCAACCTGTGGGGTCAACCTGGGGGGTCAACCTGGGGAGTCAACCTGGGGGGTCAACCTGTGGGGTCAACCTGGGGGGTCAACCTGGGGGTCACCCTGGGGGGTCAACCTGGGACCTGTGGGGTCAACCTGGGGGGTCAACCTGGGGGGTCAACCTGGGGAGTCAACCTGGGGGGTCAACCTGGGGGGTCAACCTGGGGGGTCAACCTGGGGAGTCAACCTGGGGGGTCAACCTGGGGAGTCAACCTGGGGGGTCAACCTGGGGGGTTCAACCTGGGGGGTTCAACCTGGGGGGTCAACCTGGGGGGTCAACCTGGGGGTCAACCTGGGGGGTCAACCTGGGGGGTCAACCTGGGGGGTCAACCTGTGGGGTCAACCTGGGGGGTCAACCTGGGGGTCAACCTGGGGGGTCAACCTGGGGGGTCAACCTGTGGGGTCAACCTGGGGGGTCAACCTGGGGGGTCAACCTGAGGAGTCAACCTGGGGGGTCAACCTGGGGGGTCAACCTGGGGAGTCAACCTGGGGGGTCAACCTGGGGGGTCAACCTGTGGGGTCAACCTGGGGGGTCAACCGGGGGGGTCAACCTGGGGAGTCAACCTGGGGGGTCAACCTGGGGGGTCAACCTGGGGGGTCAACCTGGGGGGTCAACCTGGGGGGTTCAACCTGGGGGGTTCAACCTGGGGGGTCAACCTGGGGGGTCAACCTGGGGGGTCAACCTGGGGGGTCAACCTGTGGGGTCAACCTGGGGGGTCAACCTGGGGGGTCAACCTGGGGGTCAACCTGGGGGGTCAACCTGGGGGGTCAACCTGGGGGGTCAACCTGGGAGGTCAACCCCGGGGGTCAACCTGGGGAGTCAACCTGGGGGGTCAACCTGGGGAGTCGACCTGGGAGTCAACCTGGGGGGTCAACCTGGGGGGTCAACCTGTGGGGTCAACCTGGGGGGTCAACCTGGGGAGTCAACCTGGGGGGTCAACCTGTGGGGTCAACCTGGGGGGTCAACCTGGGGGTCACCCTGGGGGGTCAACCTGGGACCTGTGGGGTCAACCTGGGGGGTCAACCTGGGGGGTCAACCTGGGGAGTCAACCTGGGGGGTCAACCTGGGGGGTCAACCTGGGGGGTCAACCTGGGGAGTCAACCTGGGGGGTCAACCTGGGGAGTCAACCTGGGGGGTCAACCTGGGGGGTTCAACCTGGGGGGTTCAACCTGGGGGGTCAACCTGGGGGGTCAACCTGGGGGTCAACCTGGGGGGTCAACCTGGGGGGTCAACCTGGGGGGTCAACCTGTGGGGTCAACCTGGGGGGTCAACCTGGGGGTCAACCTGGGGGGTCAACCTGGGGGGTCAACCTGTGGGGTCAACCTGGGGGGTCAACCTGGGGGGTCAACCTGAGGAGTCAACCTGGGGGGTCAACCTGGGGGGTCAACCTGGGGAGTCAACCTGGGGGGTCAACCTGGGGGGTCAACCTGTGGGGTCAACCTGGGGGGTCAACCGGGGGGGTCAACCTGGGGAGTCAACCTGGGGGGTCAACCTGGGGGGTCAACCTGGGGGGTCAACCTGGGGGGTCAACCTGGGGGGTTCAACCTGGGGGGTTCAACCTGGGGGGTCAACCTGGGGGGTCAACCTGGGGGGTCAACCTGGGGGGTCAACCTGTGGGGTCAACCTGGGGGGTCAACCTGGGGGGTCAACCTGGGGGTCAACCTGGGGGGTCAACCTGGGGGGTCAACCTGGGGGGTCAACCTGGGAGGTCAACCCCGGGGGTCAACCTGGGGAGTCAACCTGGGGGGTCAACCTGGGGAGTCGACCTGGGAGTCAACCTGGGGGGTCAACCTGGGGGGTCAACCTGGGGGGTCAACCTGGGGGGTCAACCTGGGGAGTCAACCTGGGGGGTCAACCTGGGGGGTCAACCTGGGGGGTCAACCTGGGGGGTCAACCTGGGGGGTCAACCTGGGGGGTCAACCTGTGGGGTCAACCTGGGGAGTCAACCTGGGGGGTCAACCTGGGGAGTCAACCTGGGGGGTCAACCTGGGGGGTCAACCTGGGGGGTCAACCTGTGGGGTCAACCTGGGGGGTCAACCTGGGGGGTCAACCTGGGGAGTCAACCTGGGGGGTCAACCTGGGGGGTCAACCTGGGGGGTCAACCTGGGGAGTCAACCTGGGGGGTCAACCTGGGAGGTCAACCCGGGGGTCAACCTGGGGGGTCAACCTGGGAGGTCAACCCCGGGGGTCAACCTGGGGGGTCAACCTGGGGGGTCAACCTGTGGGGTCAACCTGGGGGGTCAACCTGGGGAGTCAACCTGGGGGGTCAACCTGGGGAGTCAACCTGGGGGGTCAACCTGTGGGGTCAACCTGGGGGGTCAACCTGGGGGTCAACCTGGGGGGTCAACCTGGGGGGTCAACCTGTGGGGTCAACCTGGGGGGTCAACCTGGGGGGTCAACCTGGGGAGTCAACCTGGGGAGTCAACCTGGGGGGTCAACCTGGGGGGTCAACCTGGGGGGTCAACCTGGGGAGTCAACCTGGGGGGTCAACCTGGGGGGTCAACCTGGGGGGTCAACCTGTGGGGTCAACCTGGGGGGTCAACCTGGGGGGTCAACCTGGGGAGTCAACCTGGGGGGTCAACCTGGGGGGTCAACCTGGGGGGTCAACCTGTGGGGTCAACCTGGGGGGTCAACCTGGGGAGTCAACCTGGGGGGTCAACCTGTGGGGTCAACCTGGGGGGTCAACCTGGGGGTCACCCTGGGGGGTCAACCTGGGACCTGTGGGGTCAACCTGGGGGGTCAACCTGGGGGGTCAACCTGGGGAGTCAACCTGGGGGGTCAACCTGGGGGGTCAACCTGGGGGGTCAACCTGGGGAGTCAACCTGGGGGGTCAACCTGGGGAGTCAACCTGGGGGGTCAACCTGGGGGGTTCAACCTGGGGGGTTCAACCTGGGGGGTCAACCTGGGGGGTCAACCTGGGGGGTCAACCTGGGGGGTCAACCTGTGGGGTCAACCTGGGGGGTCAACCTGGGGGTCAACCTGGGGGGTCAACCTGGGGGGTCAACCTGTGGGGTCAACCTGGGGGGTCAACCTGGGGGGTCAACCTGAGGAGTCAACCTGGGGGGTCAACCTGGGGGGTCAACCTGGGGAGTCAACCTGGGGGGTCAACCTGGGGGGTCAACCTGTGGGGTCAACCTGGGGGGTCAACCGGGGGGGTCAACCTGGGGAGTCAACCTGGGGGGTCAACCTGGGGGGTCAACCTGGGGGGTCAACCTGGGGGGTCAACCTGGGGGGTTCAACCTGGGGGGTTCAACCTGGGGGGTCAACCTGGGGGGTCAACCTGGGGGGTCAACCTGGGGGGTCAACCTGTGGGGTCAACCTGGGGGGTCAACCTGGGGGGTCAACCTGGGGGTCAACCTGGGGGGTCAACCTGGGGGGTCAACCTGGGGGGTCAACCTGGGAGGTCAACCCCGGGGGTCAACCTGGGGGGTCAACCTGGGGGGTCAACCTGGGGAGTCGACCTGGGAGGTCAACCCCGGGGGTCAACCTGGGGGGTCAACCTGGGGGGTCAACCTGGGGGGTCAACCTGGGGAGTCAACCTGGGGGGTCAACCTGGGGGGTCAACCTGGGGGCTCAACCTGGGGGGTCAACCTGGGGGGTCAACCTGGGGGGTCAACCTGTGGGGTCAACCTGGGGAGTCAACCTGGGGGGTCAACCTGGGGAGTCAACCTGGGGGGTCAACCTGGGGGGTCAACCTGGGGGGTCAACCTGTGGGGTCAACCTGGGGGGTCAACCTGGGGGGTCAACCTGGGGAGTCAACCTGGGGGGTCAACCTGGGGGGTCAACCTGGGGGGTCAACCTGGGGGGTCAACCTGGGGAGTCAACCTGGGGGGTCAACCTGGGGGGTCAACCTGGGGAGTCAACCTGGGGGGTCAACCTGGGGAGTCAACCTGGGGGGTCAACCTGGGGAGTCAACCTGGGGGGTCAACCTGGGAGTCAACCTGGGGGGTCAACCTGGGGGTCAACCTGGGGGGTCAACCTGGGGGGTCAACCTGGGGGGTCAACCTGGGGAGTCAACCTGGGGGGTCAACCTGGGGGGTCAACCTGGGGGGTCAACCTGTGGGGTCAACCTGGGGGGTCAACCTGGGGGTCACCCTGGGGGGTCAACCTGGGACCTGTGGGGTCAACCTGGGGGGTCAACCTGGGGGGTCAACCTGGGGAGTCAACCTGGGGGGTCAACCTGGGGGGTCAACCTGGGGAGTCAACCTGGGGGGTCAACCTGGGGGGTCAACCTTGGGAGTCAACCTGGGGAGTCAACCTGGGGGGTCAACCTGGGGGGTCAACCTGGGAGGTCAACCTGGGGAGTCAACCTGGGGGGTCAACCTGGGGGGTCAACCCGGGGGTCAACCTGGGGTTCAACCTGGGGGGTCAACCTGGGGGGTCAACCTGGGGGGTCAACCTGGGGGTCAACCTGGGGGGTCAACCTGGGGGGTCAACCTGGGGGGTCAACCTGGGGGCTCAACCTGGGGAGTCAACCTGGGGAGTCAACCTGGGGGGTCAACCTGGGGGGTCAACCTGGGGGGTCAACCTGGGGGGTCAACCTGGGGAGTCAGCCTGGGGGGTCAACCTGGGGGGTCAACCTGGGGAGTCAACCTGGGGAGTCAACCTGGGGGGTCGACCTGGGGGGTCAACCTGGGGAGTCAACCTGGGGAGTCAACCTGGGGAGTCAACCTGGGGGGTCAACCTGGGGGGTCAACCTGGGGGGTCAACCTGGGGGGTCAACCTGGGGGGTCAACCTGGGGGGTCAACCTGGGGTTCAACCTGGGAGTCAACCTGAGGTTCAACTGGGGAGTCAACCTGGGGGGTCAACCTGGGGGGTCAACCTGGGGGGTCAACCTGGGGGGTCAACCTGGGGGGTCAACCTGGGGGGTCAACCTGGGGGGTCAACCTGGGGGGTCAACCTGGGAGTCAACCTGGGGGGTCAACCCGGGGGGTCAACCTGGGGGGTCAACCTGGGGGGTCAACCTGGGGGGTCAACCTGGGGGGTCAACCTGGGGGGTCAACCTGGGGGGTCAACCCTGGGGGTCAACCTGGGGGGTCAACCTGGGGGGTCAACCTGGGGGTCAACCTGGGGGTCAACCTGGGGGGTCAACCTGGGGGGTCAACCTGGGGAGTCAACCTGGGGGGTCAACCTGGGGAGTCAACCTGGGGAGTCAACCTGGGGAGTCAACCTGGGGGGTCAACCTGGGGAGTCAACCTGGGGAGTCAACCTGGGGGGTCAACCTGGGGGGTCAGCCTGGGGACTCAACCTGGGGAGTCAACCTGGGGAGTCAACCTGGGGAGTCAACCTGGGGGGTCAACCTGGGGGCTCAACCTGGGGAGTCAACCTCGGGGGTCAACCTGGGGGGTCAACCTGGGGGCTCAACCTGGGGGGTCAACCTGGGGGGTCAACCTGGGGGGTCAACCTGGGGGGTCAACCTTGGCAGTCAACCTGGGGGGTCAACCTGGGGGGTCAACCTGGGGGGTCAACCTGGGGGGTCAACCTGGGAGTCAACCTGGGGGGTCAACCTGGGGGGTCAACCTGGGGGGTCAACCTGGGGAGTCAACCTGGGGGGTCAACCTGGGGGGTCAACCTGGGAGTCAACCTGGGGGGTCAACCTTGGGGGTCAACCTGGGAGTCAACCTGGGGGGTCAACCTGGGGGGTCAACCTGGGGGGTCAACCTGGGGGGTCAACCTGGGGAGTCAACCTGGGGAGTCAACCTGGGGGGTCAACCTGGGGAGTCAACCTGGGGGGTCAACCTGGGGAGTCAACCTGGGGGGTCAACCTGGGGGGTCAACCTGGGGAGTCAACCTGGGGAGTCCAACTGGGGGGTCAACCTGGGGGGTCAACCTGGGGGGTCAACCTGGGGGGTCAACCTGGGGGGTCAACCTGGGGGGTCAACCTGGGGGGTCAACCTGGGGACTCAACCCGGGGGTCAACCTGGGAGTCAACCTGGGGGGTCAACCTGGGGGGTCAACCTGGGGGGTCAACCTGGGGGGTCAACCTGGGGGGTCAACCTGGGGGGTCAACCTGGGGGGTCAACCTGGGGAGTCAACCTGGGGAGTCAACCTGAGGGGTCGACCTGGGGAGTCAACCTGGGGGGTCAACCTGGGGGCTCAACCTGGGGAGTCAACCTGGGGAGTCAACCTGGGGGGTCAACCTGGGGGGTCAACCTGGGGGGTCAACCTGGGGGGTCAACCTGGGGAGTCAACCTGGGGGGTCAACCTGGGGAGTCAACCTGGGGGGTCAACCTGGGGAGTCAACCTGGGGTTCAACCTGGGAGTCAAACTTGGGGGGTCAACCTGGGGGGTCAACCTGGGGGGTCAACCTGGGGGGTCAACCTGGGGGCTCAATCTGGGGGGTCAACCTGGGAGTCAACCTGGGGGGTCAACCTGGGGAGTCAACCTGGGGGGTCAACCTGGGGGGTCAACCCTGGGGGGTCAACCTGGGGGGTCAACCTGGGGGGTCAACCTGGGGAGTCAACCTGGGGAGTCAACGTGGGGGGTCAACCTGGGGGGTCAACCTGGGGAGTCAACCTGGGCGGTCAACCTGGGGGGTCAACCTGGGGGGTCAACCTGGGGGGTCAACCTGGGGGGTCAACCTGGGGAGTCAACCTGGGGGGTCAACCTGGGAGTCAACCTGGGGGGTCAACCTGGGGGCTCAACCTGGGGAGTCAACCTGGGGAGTCAACCTGGGGGGTCAACCTGGGGGGTCAACCTGGGGGGTCAACCTGGGGGGTCAACCTGGGGAGTCAACCTGGGGGGTCAACCCGGGGGGTCAACCCGGGCGTCAACCTGGGGTTCAACCTGGGAGTCAACGTGGGGGGTCAACCTGGGGGGTCAACCTGGGGGTCAACCTGGGGGGTCAACCTGGGGGGTCAACCTGGGGGGTCAACCTGGGGGGTCAACCTGGGGAGTCAACCTGGGGGGTCAACCTGGGGGGTCAACCTGGGGGGTCAACCTGGGGGGTCAACCTGGGGGGTCAACCTGGGAGTCAACCTGGGGGGTCAACCTGGGGGGTCAACCTGGGGGGTCAACCTGGGGAGTCAACCTGGGGAGTCAACCTGGGGGGTCAACCTGGGGGGTCGACCTGGGGGGTCAACCTGGGGAGTCAACCTGGGGAGTCAACCTGGGGGGTCAACCTGGGGCTCAACCTGGGGAGTCAACCTGGGGAGTCAACCTGGGGGGTCAACCCGGGGGGTCAACCTGGGGGGTCAACCTGGGGAGTCAACCTGGGGGTCAACCTGGGGAGTCAACCTGGGGGCTCAACCTGGGGAGTCAACCTGGGGGCTCAACCTGGGGAGTCAACCTGGGGGGTCAACCTGGGGGGTCAACCTGGGGGGTCAACCTGGGGAGTCAACCTGGGGGGTCAACCTGGGAGTCAACCTGGGGGGTCAACCTGGGGGGTCAACCTGGGGAGTCAACCTGGGGAGTCAACCTGGGGGCTCAACCTGGGGAGTCAACCTGGGGGGTCAACCTGGGGGGTCAACCTGGGGGGTCAACCTGGGGGGTCAACCTGGGAGTCAACCTGGGGGGTCAACCTGGGGGGTCAACCCGGGGGTCAACCTGGGGGGTCAACCTGGGGGGTCAACCTGGGGGGTCAACCTGGGAGTCAACCTGGGGGGTCAACCTGGGGAGTCAACCTGGGGGGTCAACCTGGGGGGTCAACCTGGGAGTCAACCTGGGGGGTCAACCTGGGGGGTCAACCCGGGGGTCAACCTGGGGGGTCAACCTGGGGAGTCAACCTGGGGAGTCAACCTGGGAGTCAACCTGGGGGGTCAACCTGGGGGGTCAACCTGGGGGTCAACCTGGGGGGTCAACCTGGGGGGTCAACCTGGGGGGTCAACCTGGGGGGTCAACCTGGGGGGTCAACCTGGGGGGTCAACCTGGGGGGTCAACCTGGGGGGTCAACCTGGGGGCTCAACCTGTGGGGTCAACCTGGGGGGTCAACCTGGGGAGTCAACCTGGGGAGTCAACCTGGGAGTCAACCTGGGGGGTCAACCTGGGGGGTCAACCTGGGGGGTCAACCTGTGGGGTCAACCTGGGGAGTCAACCTGGGGGGTCAACCTGGGGGGTCAACCTGGGAGTCAACCTGGGGGGTCAACCTGGGGGGTCAACCTGGGGGTCAACCTGGGGGGTCAACCTGGGGGGTCAACCTGGGGGGTCAACCTGGGGGGTCAACCTGGGGGGTCAACCTGGGGGGTCAACCTGGGGGGTCAACCTGGGGGGTCAACCTGGGGGCTCAACCTGTGGGGTCAACCTGGGGGGTCAACCTGGGGAGTCAACCTGGGGAGTCAACCTGGGAGTCAACCTGGGGGGTCAACCTGGGGGGTCAACCTGGGGGGTCAACCTGTGGGGTCAACCTGGGGAGTCAACCTGGGGGGTCAACCTGGGGGGTCAACCTGGGGGTCAACCTGGGAGTCAACCTGGGGGGTCAACCTGGGGGTCAACCTGGGAGTCAACCTGGGAGTCAACCTGGGGGGTCAACCTGGGGGGTCAACCCTGGGGGGTCAACCTGGGGGGTCAACCTGGGGGGTCAACCTGGGGGGTCAACCTGGGGGTCAACCTGGGGGGTCAACCTGGGGGTCAACCTGGGAGATGGCTACACAGCCCCTGCCTTCTCGGGGGTACCCAGTGCTCGGCAAAAAACTTCATAAAGCAACCCTCACGTTTTCTCGCGGGGCAAGGGTCAGCTTTGGTGATGCAAAATTGTGCAAGTAAATGGACACAATGTACCAGTCATTCATCAACTGCGCAGCATTCCTTGGCCACATTAATCATTTTCGCCGTTCCGTGTTTGTTGTTGGTGTCTCCTGTCTCATCCGTTTTGTTTTAATTGGTTGGCCAGCCTTATTCTCTACACCCAACAAACTGTTATCTTACTTCAAATGAACCTACTGCCAGTGAAATGGTAATCAGCATTGACTGCCCTTTCTTTGTTTGCGTACCGCAACAAAATTACAAGGTCCACTGAATTCCAATTCACATCAATTGGGGCACAAGGGGCGTACCGTGCGCTGTGCGTGCGCTGTGCGCGCACTGTGCGAAAAGTTGGCTGTTCTCCACCACCGGGAGTTCGGTAAGTTCAGAAGATTGAAAGGACGTCATTGAATGGCTGCTGCAGTGGACGGGGCTATAGGGGGCACAATTTAGGTCCCTGGGACCCATGGCAAGCATCAGATGTTTGAATTTTTGAGTTTTGAATTGATTGTGCATGATTCCGCAGGTGCGTGGTTTTCAGGGTTGTTACCTGGATAATCACCGTAATAATTGGCGCTGTGCGAAAACGCCCCCACAAGATGCAAAACAACTCTTGGATCATGTGCCTTGCCATCAAAACACACACAGTGGGCGCAAGCCACGAACGCCATGGAAGAGCAAGTGGGAAACACAGGGCACGCGTAGGAGCCAGTGGAAGAGACAGAGGCAGCAAGGAAGAGCAAGGAGCAGAGGAAGTGCAAAAGACTGCGCCTGAAAATGACCCACCGGTGCACCCGGGTGGGCCTGCCTAAAGGCAGTTGCACACACATCATGAAGCACGAAGCATGTCTGCATGTGTGGGCACGCGTGTGGGGGTGTGGGTGAGTGTGTGGGTGTGTGTGGGTGAGAGTGGGGGTGGGGCCCCGGACAAATGCAAAAACATGCGCATGCTGCGGGATCCAACTTCGACAAATGGCAGCAGGTCGTGGACACGGGGGGGACGTCTCCTCACTTTTATAC